>JAOWCC010001634.1:146117840-146717840 GCA_030867875.1 Actinernus sp. WN-2022
GGGGGGGGGGGGGTCACATGCCAAACAAAATGCGAAGAGAAAACAAATTATCCTGCACAACAATTTAAAACTGACCGAAGAAAACAATATCGTGCGAATGCCATTATTAAAAAGTCTATTTACTAGTCTATTTGCGCCTCAAAATGCAGGAAATACCATTCAGGAGAAAAGCAGATTATATCATCTATATATGATTACCATAGGATGTTCTGATTTTCCTTTTATATCGGGAGAGGGAAGGAGGGGGGGGGGGGGGGGGGGGGCAAAATCTACATGGAGAGGGGGAAGTTCAAAACATGTTACCATAGGGAAGGGGGGCATGTTATTTTGTCCAATTATGCAAGAAAAGTGCAAAATCCCCCCTCCCCCCTTCCCCCTCCTGATTAAATATGCACATATTCCCAATATGCATATGTATGAAATATCCATTCAATATTCAGTTTATTCAACTGTATATAGCTTCACCATTGGTGTCCTTACTACCAGGTACAATGTAAACATTGCTAGCATGACTCATCAACCTATCCAGTACTCGCCATAAAAAACATGTTCTCACGCATCACTGGGAGCTGACTGCCGCAACCTGACCTTTATTAAACATTTATAACAGGCATCTTACAGGCTCATACTACTATGTCTGACTAGCTAGTCTCGTAACGTAACCTTAAATGTTATGAAGGGTGGGAGGGAAGGCAGACAGCTAATAAGCAAACTGATTCGACCTTCATATCACGTGAGACTTAACCCCCCTCGAAGAGGCCCAGGCCCCAGTGACGTGTGAGAACACATTTTCCACTTATTTCATTCCTCAGCCAGTGGAAAATCAACTTATGGGCAGTTATGTCATATTTACCTGTCTGTCGCCAAAGCCGCGTCTCAGAGTTCATGAGCATGGTTATACCAGGAGCCCATTATATTATACATGTGTGCAATATCTACATTGCAAACAATATTGCAAGCAAAGAGTGTGATCGATTTTAAAAAATCGTTACAGCACTAGTTTAGTTTAAAAAATAAATCATTTCCAGAAAAATATCTTTCTAATCTTTCTAATCCCCCCCAGCAACTCTAATCTGCCAACGGTACGAAACATGCACAGGACGGCACCAATTATGACACTTATTTCGGGTCAGTAGTTACAGTCAAATGGCTATGCAATTTTTTTAATACTTCAATTTGATACCATTTGTCTAAACAACACCGTATCGCTTACCAAACCTTACTGTAGTCGAATATCAGTTTAAACAGAAGTGGTGATTTGCTTCTGCTTGCTTTAACTCAATTGCAATTCTGTGCATTCGAAATAAGGTTGGCGCTTGAGCTCATTTCATTAGGAATTCTTACAATTATGCGTTCTATTATGCATCAAACATATATAATAAAATGACGGTTCAATAATGGAGTCCGTTTACGATCTTTTTGGGGAATGAAAAAAGGAAAACAAATTTTGGTTCGATTGACGGTTAAATGCAATTTAGTGGGAACTGTAAGCACTCAACAGAATATATTATGAATCAATCGCATTTTAGAATGTGTTTGTACACATGCATCTGTTTCATCTAGTTCAGCCAGTTGTAAGCTAAGATACTTGCCTGGGATATATACATAACATAGTTAATTAACTTAAAAAAAATCAGTTTGACTCACCTGTGGCAGATGTAGCCTGGGTATAACTAACACAAACCAAAATGGCAAGCACGCTGCGTACGAGCTGCTTTTGCAAAACCATACTCGAGGCTCTACATGCAACGAGTACTCGACCGTTCGACTCGTATTAGAACCAAAAATAGTATCTACGCTCCACATTACGTGTGCGCAACTTGCTATATCGTGTTCCAAATTGTTTCTTTAGCCTGCTTAACTCTTCTACCGTGTAAAGGTGATAGGAAACATCATCGCTTGGCAAATTAAGATATTAAGGACATAGACATAGACATAACTTTATTTGGACCTTGTAGATTGAACTACATCGGTAAATATCCAAATAACAATAATATTTATATTACCTTAATTAAGTTAAGTTAAAATAGCTATATGATATGTACAACACGGGTTCAATTATTTGTTCCTAACTTCGAGACATTCGTAAATATATTTTGCCATCATTTTTTGCACCGTATTTGGGGGATTGATCATTAGTAAGAATACCTCGTCATCACTCAAGTATTTTAAGTTTCTTTTTAGGGCTTTTTCTAGGTCTTTAAAAAAAGAATTGCGTCTTGTGACATAGAACTGGCATCTTATTAAGAAATGTTTTTCGTCTTCTGGTTCTTTAAAACATTTTGGACAAATTCTTTCTTCTGGTTTTTGGTATGGTTTTTGGTAGGGCCTTTGATGTCTACCCGTTTCAATTTGAAGACAATGATTACTGATACGAAGTTTTGTTAGTGCTATTCTGTGTTTAATGTTAGAGATATTGACCAGGTATTCTTCTTGATTGTGGTCTGTTTTGAATATTCTATACGTTCTAAGTTTATTACTTTGTGCCGAATCTCTGCGTTGATCATTGTGAATTTCCTCAGTCCAAGTTTGAAATTCAATATCACAGAAGCGAGAAGTCCAAGGACTATAGCAAAGCTGAAACAACGTGTATAGTTTTAAACGTACTATATTTCGGCTAGCCAAACTAGCCTTCTTCAGGTACTAGATGTTGTAACTAGAGAGTTCTAAAATAGGGGGTTACAATATATAGGATTTCACAATATATAGGATTTCACAATATGTAAATAGGAAGTGACGCAATGGAACGGATACTGGTAAAAAATGATGAAATAATAAAGTGATGTAGATAAGGTAAATAAAGGAAGGTAACAAATTACGATAAACTAATGGGTGCAAAAAACTAATACAATGTAAATAGATGAATAGAAAATAAGGTGAAAGTGAGCTAGGTTTCATCACGTCTATTGATGCCATGAGGTTCAAGTGTTTTGGCCTTGTCTATAAGGTAGGATTCTCTGGCTTTACGAATCGAGTCTCGTGAGGAATGCATGAGTTCTAAGGGAATGAGTTGCATGTTAGTTTTAGAATGGTTAGGGTTAGAAAGAAAATGTTCTGCAACAGTGGAGGGTTTAGACTTAATGTTAGGTTTGTCAACTGATCGTCTATGTTCGTTGAATCTGTCTTTGAGGCGTCGTTTGGTTTCACCTATGTATTGGAGGTGACAGAGATTACATTGTACCATGTATATTAAATTTTTAGAGTTACAAGTGATATGCGAATGGATTAAACGGGTTTCACCTGTGGAATGGAAAGTGTATTGTTTAAGACCGTTGACGATGTAAGGGCAAGTGGCACAATTTTGTCCGCAACGGAATGAGCCAAGTGGGAGTGTGCGCGTGGAATGATTAGTAGTGTTATTGGGTAATTGTGATTTAACTAGAAGGTCACGAAGGTTAGGACAACGTCGGTGGGAAACGAGAGGAAAGCTAACAAAAACGTTTTTGCAACGATCGGATGAAAGTAGTATATTAAGATGTTTGTGAATTATACGAGAAATGTTAGGAAGTGCTGGGTTATAAGTGGTAATGAATGGTATACGTTGTGAGTTTTGCGAACGTTTAGTATGTAACGCGTCGTTACGAGCAATGTCAGCAGCGCGCTTAATTTGTCTGTTAAGAAATGTGCGGTTATAACCTCGTTGGAGGAGATAAGTTTTCAATTCGTTAGTGCGGAGTTTAAAAGCGTTGTTGTTAGAGCAAATGCGGCGGAGACGGAGAGCTAAACTAAAAGGGATAGCTTGTTTAGTGTGCAAGGGATGGCAAGAGGAGTTAAGAAGATATTGGTGTTTATCAGTGGGTTTAGTGTAAAGATCAGTTTCAATGTAACCGTCACGCAAGGAAACGGTTACGTCAAGAAATGGTACATGAGTAAATGAATGTGATGAGGTGAACTTGATAGTTGGATGAAGATTATTAAGAAAATCAATGAAAGTGTATAAATGATCTTGACCCTCGGTCCAGATCATGAAAATGTCATCAATGTATCTTAACCAAGTGTGTGGTGTGTAAGGAGCCTGAGAAAGGGCGTTATTTTCAAATTTACCGAGGAATAAATTAGCAAAAGAAGGAGCCATTCTAGTACCCATGGCTGTGCCATGAATCTGGAGGTAATGTGTGTTGTTAAAAGAGAAATTATTCATAGAGAGGATCATGCGTATTAAGTCACAAAGTGTATTAGTAGGAATATCTTTGTTAATACGAGTTTGTAGGAAATGATGACATGCATCAATACCATCTTTGTGAGGAATGTTAGTATACAAGGATGGTACATCTAGTGTTACAAGAATGGCATTATCAGGAAGTTTACCAAGGTTAAGGAGTTTATTAAGAAAATCAGTGGTGTCTTTAATGAACGAAGGGAGAGAAGAGACAAGAGGTTTGAGATTTGAGTCTTTGTTTCATTTGTCTAAGTGTTAGTTTCCAATCAGTACTCGTTTGAATTGCATGGTTTTCATACCAATATAGCCATATCCCATTCTCTCAATTACATATTTGAGTTTTTCTGTCCAGCTGAGCGGGTGATTACAATAAAGACCGTCAAGTATCACCTGATCCGAAAGCTTTGTTTTATCTGACATCCTGAATTTTGACCAGAATTTGATACTTCTATGAATTGCGTCAATTTTTATAGGTAATAATCTGCCTAATTCCGCTCTGCATGCGTTATTTGTAGCTGTCTTATTAACTCCAAGTAATATTTTACAGAATTTAAGGTGCACCAGTTCGGCTGGGTCTTTGTCAGCTTTTTTCTTTACTGATATCTACGCCCATATTTCACTGCCGTACAGTAATATGGGTTTAATAAGTATGTCAAATAATTTGATCGTTAACGTAATATCAGATCTAAAATATCTACCCATATCTCTGCGTAATTTAAACAATGCTTTGAGTGCTATTTTCTTCAAATCTTGCCTTGCTAAATCGAAGGTCCCGAGTGTGGTGAATTTACATTTTCCAGTTTCGTGTTATTATAATAAAATTGGTAATTATTCATTCTTTTACCATTGTTGTTTAAAAATATCAGTATCTTAGTTTTTTCTAAGTTTACACTAATCTTGGACATATTACAATAGTTATATAAGTACTGTAGCTGATTCTGTAGCCCTTTTTCAGTTTTTGACAATATGACTAAATCCGAGTCAGCATATAAGAGGCAGCTGATTTGTTGATTATGTATTTCTACTAAATCTGAATCTTGTCTATTAAATGAATCTGGTAAGTCACATACAAATAAATTAAAAAGTGTGGGCGACAGCATGCATCCTTGTTTAACGCCCACAAGGCACTGAAAACTCTGTGTTACCGAATTGTCGATCTTTACTGCCGATTCGTCGTTAGAGTACATAGAAACGAGAATTGAAAAGAAATTGCCTGTGATTCCTACATTTTTTACTTTTTCAAATAATTTAACTCTTGGTATGCTATCGAATGCTTTTCTGAAGTCTACAAAGCAGGAAAACAGCAAGTTTCTTTTTTCTTAGGTTTACTTTTAACGTATTTGTCAATCAATGCCTTAAGGATCAGCATATTGTCTATGGTACGTACTGTGTTTTTTTCTAAAACCGCCTTGTTCGGGTTTAAGTATTCCCTTTGTTACTAGGTATTCATATAGTCTTCTATTTAGTATTGAGGTGAATAATTTTTCTAACGATGACAATAAAGTTATACCTCTATAGTTTTCAACGTTGTCGTGATCCCCTTTTTTATATAATTATGGGGATTATGTGTCCAAAGCTCCATTCTTCTGGGAAACGGCCTGATTTAAGAATTAGGTTAAACAGTTTTCGAAGTGGAGATTTCAGGTGTTCTTTGCCAATCTTCAGTAATTCATTAAAAAATATTATCTCTTCCAGGAGATTTGCTATTTTTCAGTTGATTCAGCGATTCGTTTAGTTCATTTTCTGTTATCTCATAATCTAGTGGGCCTTGTGAATCAGTTGTCGTAGTGGTCGAGTTCGAGTCACAGATATCAGCATGTTCATAAAGTTCTACATTTTGTTTCTTAAAGAACTTGTAAAAGTCATCAATGCCTATTGAACTAATACGTTTTTTCTTGTTCTTTAGATTGAATATTTTATTTAATTGTTTCCAAGTATGTTTCGGGTTTCCGTAGTCTATTTCTTGTATTTTCCTCTTGAAAAATGATTTTTTTTTCTTATATTTGCACATATTTTTTAACCTCCTTTTCTTTATTCGTAAACATGATCTTAGATTACTGTTTTTATAATCACAGCATAATGTTTTTCCTAACTGCTCTAGTTTCTTTTTTTCTGTTTCGCATTGTAAATCGAACCAACTGTTTTCCTCTGTTCTCTTCCCTCTTTTTGGTTGATTACAGTTAATGTATTTTAAGCCTGCCTGCATGTTCGCTCACTTTCTGTAATATTGATGTAAATTCCTCTACTAACAAGTTTACATTTTCATTTTGTTTATAATTTGTCAATGTTTCTTCTAATTTGATTGCGTAATTAGTTTCCAATAGTTCTGGAATATTTAGCTTTGCATTGTCATCCCATACTAGTTGTTTATGCATCCTAACACGACAATCTTGCACAGCTGTGTTGTTTTTAGATAAATTGAATTGAATTCTAATGCCGTAAGAGATTTGGCAGTGATCAGAGGTGTGGTTTTAGGTAATGGACTTTGAGAAACTGGAAATCTTGTAAAATATCTTGATTGGCAATAACATAATCTACTAGGCTGCTGCCATTATATTGAAAGCAAGTTTTCTTTGCTTCGTTATCTCCAATTAATCTTCCATTCAAAATTCTCATGTTGTTTTCAATGCAAACGTCTAGTAATGTTCTCCCCCTATGGTCAGTTATATTTTTATCCTGTGATTGTCTTTTAAAGGCAACGTCAGTTAAGTAGTCCTCTGGTAAATCTAGGCCAAAATTATCATTATCTTGTAACACATACTCTTGATGTTCACCTGTCCTCGCGTTAAAATCCCCTTGTATAATTACGTTTCCCTTATAGGAAAAGTTTATTATTTCATCTTCTAGTTGTGCTATGTAGTCTTCATTATTTGTTTTTTCATAGCTAGCTGGGCTGAAATAGACTGTCCCTATATAAATATCCTTTGTGATATTGAAATATGTTTTGTTTAGTCTGCACCATACTGCATTGTCATTATTTGTTTCTAAGTATGTTACACCATTGGCTATTCTTTTGTTCACGTAAACTGTTATACCCCCATGAAGTTTATTACCAGATTTTGCTCTGTGTTTTGAATAATGTTTAAAACCATCAATGAATAGATCACTTTCTTTGCTAGCATGAGTTTCTACAATTCCATATATGTCGTGTTTTTCTATATCTGTTTTTATACCCTGTTGTTTTAGCTTATTTCCTAACTCCTTGTGTTTAAAACCGTGTATATTCCAGACACCTAGTTGTAAATGATATGGCATATTATTACTGGTAGCTTTCAGTTAAAGTTGACTGAGTTAATTAAAGTAAAAGATTAAGAATTACTTAACCACTGAACAAGCGGCTTCAATGCTTCAGCAAGAGACTTACGGTCACAGCTCTCTTGTTCAACTTCTCTTTCTCGAGGTTTACTGAGAATTTCAGCAAAAGTTGGCCGCCTCCAAATCTGTTCTTTTTGATCTGTTGAACCTTGTTGTGGCCTGTTATTGTGTTTGAATTGGCCATTATCATCTTGGTATTGTTGGTATCTAAAGTGTTGTTTTTCTGCTTCATTGATTGTTTGATAATCATGTCGTCTGAGTTCGCGATTGATCTCTCTCGGATCGAATCTGTAATATTTTTAGTTGTTACCCATTCCATTGTCACCTTGGTATTGTTGATATCCATGGATAAAATTGTAAAATTATGTCATTGGCAAGACTGAACACGATTAAAGGCAGCTATAATGGTGCATGAAACAGGGTACAGATTTTCGGGGTTAGGTCTGAAAAAGGGTATGGAAAATCATATATTTTAGTCAGGGTCAGGGTGTAGTGATCCGGGCGGCACACCCCCACCAAAAATCCCGAGGAGTACCCCCCCCCCCCCCCCCCGGAAATGAAGGTATTTATCTGTATTTCGATTGGAAGCCATGCGGTCGTTCATTTTATGACCTTTAAAAGTAGTTAATTCCTTTCTCGGCACATTTAATGTATTTTTAACGCATGATTACTTTATTTTAATTCATTATGGTTCATGATTCAAGCAAACAACTTCATATTTTCCCTTGTTGACAATGGGAATAGCCATAGGATTGCTTGTTCCTGTCAATTCTGTCAGCTAGTCTACAAGAAACCCAAAACAATTTTTCAGTGAGACAATGTACATGGTATTTCAAACACACTTTCCTTACCTACGATTACTGTTAGTTTTAGAATTAAAGGTTTTTGAACTACTCTTACTTGACTGGGAATTTTATCTTTAATGCAGATTCGCGAGGATCGAATGTCTGGAATACGAAACCCAGTATCATATGTATAGGATCGGGTTTTCCAGGGATTTGCCAGGCCGAAACGAGGTGATACAAAGAGCTTTTATTGGGCGCTGTTGTAACTCTTCCTTTCGCTTAAAAGGAAGAAGAAATCTAGACCAGCTGTCTTGACGCGTGAGAACATCTACATGTGCACCCTTAGTACTCTTACTGAAGAGAATGCCACGAGAAGATCCGAATAATTAACGATTAGACTGCGAGCTCGAGGTATCTACCGGCAGATAGTTAGCGCAGCCCCGAGTCAACTGTCAAAGTCGATAGAAACGAAGATTGAACCAGTCTAATTGCCGTGTTAGGATAACCAAGCCTGAAATCGAGGTTGGATTTTTCGCGCTTGCTTCATGTATTTTATACGTAACTCATTGAAAACGACCCCTCCCCCCCTCGGAGTTCTGTTGACGGGCCTGCAAGCCACCATTCTATCAACTTAGCGATCGAGAAAACTGAGAAAAACTGGCCAAAACTGGCCAAAATCGATCTCGTGACGTGATAGTTGTCGTCCGCGGATACAAACTATCAGGCGTTATAGTTCACCACAAAATTTTGGCTCGCGCTCATTGGCCAAAAGCGATTACGTGTCGTCCGCGGATGAAAACTATCAGGCGTTATAGTTCACCACAAAATTTTGGCGCGCGCTCATTGGCTAAAAGCGATCACGTGACGTGATAGTTGTCGTCCGCGGATGCAAACTATCAGGCGTTATAGTTCACCACAAAATTTTGGCGCGCGCTGATTGGCTAAAACCGATCACGTGACGTGTAGTTGTCGTCCGCGGAGGCAAACTATCAGGCGATAGTGCCCGCTGAGAGCGGAATACAATTTTGTGATGAACAATAACGACAAATAGACTGTGTTTGTCTCGGAACTATCGGCTGATAGTTTCCCTTGGAAATTTGATGTTCTTAAAACTAGCATATAAGCCCTCGAACTTCGTTCTCGGGCTTATATTTGTTTTAAGAACATAAAATTTCCGCGGGTAACTATCAGCCGATAGTTCCTCGACGGACACAGTCTATTTGTATAATAGTGCCCGCTGAGAGCGGAAGACAATTTTGTGATGAACAATAACGACAAATAGACTGTGTTTGTCTCTGAACTATCGGCTGATAGTTTCCGTTGGAAATTTTATGTTCTTAAAACTAGCATATAAGCCCTCGAACTTCGTTCTCGGGCTTATATTTGTTTTAAAAACATCAAATTTCCGCGGGCAACTATCAGCCGTTATAGTTCATCACAAAATTGTGACGCGCGCTCATTGACCAAAATCCGTTTCCTCTCATTCAGCCCTTCCCTAAGATGCTAGCCTGGGATATACATATATATGGCTCAACTGAAATTAACTTAAAAAACCCGCATCAGTTTGACTCACCTGTGGTAGCGCTAGCCTGGGTATAACTAAAACAAACCAAAATGGCAAGCACGCTACACACGAGCTGCTGTTGCAAAACCATACTCGAGGCTTTCCATGCAACGAGTACTCGACCGTTCGTATCAGAACCAAGTTCACGAGGACCTCATGCGAGGACCTATAAAACATAACATGACTTGATGTATGGACCTTGAAAATCGATATTATTCAAAGCTGATAGAACACATCAGCACTCAGCAAATTAAAAGATAAGTACAGATTATCATGTCTTTATATTTTTTTCGATGCGGAAAGCCAAGAGGTCGATAATTTTATGACTTTTAGCTAATTAATTCCTTCCTCTGTCATTATACGTGTATCGATTTTTACTTCGTGATGTGCCGCATGCTCCGATAAAGAAACTCCACAGTCTAGGAATTCATGATCATAAAGATAGGAAACAATCAAGTGTATATTAGTCTTTAATAAGTCTTTGAATAATTTAGTTCCTGTTTAGGGACCGATCGTTTATTACGTCGTAGGGGGGGTAGGGGATTTCTGGGAAAAAAAAGTAAAATGTGTACCCCCCTACAATATCCATCAATAAAAAACGTACCCCCCTCTTCATCATCATTTTCATTGTTCAAGTTATGCTCAATAGCTCAAATCAAAAGTCACTGTGTTGCATGAAAACCTAAAACCTAAACCTGTACCCCCATATTTTGAAATTACAAAAAATGTACTCCCCAATTTCAAGTGATTTTGGAAATTGTACACCCCCCCCCCCCCTCCCCCCGCAAAACCACCGCCGCCCCCCTACGACGTAATAAACGATCGGTCCCTTATCTTTGTCATTATTTTACAAGGAACAGTACCCATACTTATAATACAACCAGACGGAAAAACGACTTATATCTGGCTAATGCGAAAATCACTCTGTGTAGAATAGCTTTTAAATACTCCGGATCAGTACTCTATAATTATCTTGAGTTCCAACTAAAGTTAAAGATGCTACCTCATTATCTACTTTCAAGAGTCTTATCAAAAAGCACTCTTCTTCAGTCGAGTTGACTTATATGTGTATCATGTGTTGTTTCTATGATCTTTTTAAAATCTTAATTACTGGTAATTAATTAATTAATTAATTAATTAAGCTTAACTAGCGGTTAGCTACTGTTACTTATATTTATATTACGCATGCCATTATTAGTGATTATCCTGTAATTTTACATTAGTATATTTATTAGTAATTAGGATTTTTGTAAGTTACAGCTTGTATACATTTTATCATATTATACATTCTAATTACTTGTAGCTTATGCAGGGCCCCTCTGGATACCAGCCTCGTTGCTGAATGGGACACCCTGCCTAAGTAAAATTATCTATCTAAAGTGTTAACCGAATTGTAAAAACTATAACATTTGCGAATAAACTATTAAAGACAGAGCGAAAATGCAGTATTGTATATTGTCTACTCATTTACTGTGAAGATAATAAATATAATTGAATACAGAGGAAAGCGAGTTAGACCATAGTTAATAGAGTGGAATGGTTATGAAACCCGGCAAACTTCAAAGGGGATAACAAAGGCGCTGCGATTTATGTTGGAAGGGGGCAAGACAAAAGATTGTGCAGGGTCATAGTTCATTAGCGTCCCCTGAACGACTGAACTCACACGTTTCTATTGGCTGATTGATTAACACATTGGAATTTCTATTGTGTTTTGTGCAGGGTAGTGGTTGAAAAAAGCTAACAAAGACATATAACAAAGAAGGTCGCTGGGTTTCATAACCATTCCACTCTATTAACTATGGTTAGACTAAGTTTGAAAGTGTCGCGGTCATATCATGTTGAATCGGATTTTCCATTGCATTGGCATTGAGCACACATCCATATTTTATGCCGCGTCATTTGCTAGTTATAAAGAGATCGAGAGCTCTGCATGGCGTCGCACTAGTTTGCTGAAATATTGAACAAAGAGAATTATATCCAGTCTCAGTTTAGAATAAATCTGCCCACTACTGTGACGGTTTTATTTCAACATATGCCAAGGACAATAATGTCCTATACAATAAACAATTGTTTCAGCAAAGGTGGGAGAAGATCCGCCAATACTGAACAACGTAAAACACAAAAATATTAAAATTAACATTTTATAAGATAGTCTGCAGGCAGGTGCAGGGGAGGTGGCGGGGAAAAAATCGCCTTAGTTATCTAGAAATGATGTTGGCGCAAAGCTGGTAAGAGTAGGAAGGGCCGCCTGTATGGCGGAACATGCTCTTAACAACCTATAGATGGGAACGCCCCCTTCCTCTGATTGGTAATATAATTACACTAGCTATCCCTACCCTATCCTGTATATTATCATGTGACACTTCCTTGACATAAAATCACATCGAAGCTCTATGAGCGACCGCTCTCGTAAGCGACCAGCTCCGATAACGACCAAGATTTTGAATTCCCGTTTGAATTGTCACTCAAACTCTGTAATGAAAAGCTCTCGTAAGCGACCAAGTCTCAAAAGCGACCAGCTCCGTTAGCGACCAATTTTGGAGATCACCAAACGTGATTTTCCTTTGTTTTTAAGCTCTCGGTAGCGACCAGTCTGAAATGCGTCTTCAAAACATCAGTAAACACCTGATAAAACTGACATTCCGCGGCATTTACTAGCAAGAGTAATCCTTTTGACATGAGAATACACTACAATTAGCGTCCTATTTATAAAACTAGTGGCACGTGTAGCGGATATCAAGTGTCCTGTCGGCAGTAACAAGAAACAATAAATTGTCGTTGACTCACTAAACAATGTCATAGTTTAAACTCTCAATTTTTTATCTCAGCCATGGTTATTGACATCAGTTTCTCTCCAGAAAATGTATAAATACAGGGAATCTCTAAGCGATAGCCAGCTCCGCGGTTAACTCTCTTTCCGGTAACGACCAACGTTAACTTGCCCTTATTTGTAGGGCGCTTGAGAAACTTGCTCACAAATGGCGCCATTCGCAAGGGGATATGTCCAAGAATTTCGTCCTCGTGTACGTCCACAGTGTTTGGATGTGTGTTGGTTGTTTCTTCACAAGATCTCCTCTCAAGGCTTTAATTTCGCTATCCAACAAGCTACCGAGCTCTCGTAAGCTACCAACATCTATTATTCACATGCGTGGTCGCCTACGAGAGCGCATTCTCGTAAGCGACCAGCTCCGTTAACGACCAAAATTTTCGATTCCCGAGGTGGTCGCTTACGAGGGCTTCGACTGTACTCTTTTATCGTAATGTTTATTTTTATGCCGCGTCATTTGCTAGTTATAAAGAGATCGAGAGCTCTGCATCAGGCGTCGCACTAGTTTGCTGAAATATTGAACAAAGAGAATTATATCCAGTCTCAGTTTGGAATAAATCTGGCCACTACTGTGACGGTTTTATTTCAACATATGTCAAGGACAATAATGTCCTATACAATAAACAATTGTTTCAGTAAAGGTGGGAGAAGACGCGCCAGAAGCCACAAACTGTGGCAACGTTGAATCGGGTTTTCCGGCATTGCATTGGCATTGAGCACATATTCATATATGTCTATTGCTCGAAAAAAATATTGCATCAAATCTAGACATGCTTGAAATACGATGTTGCGACATTATTATTCGAGGGGTGAATGACTTAAAACAATTGCTAAACTGAGCCGCAGCTATAACAGGGATCGCTTTACTCTCCCACTTTGGAGAAAAAATCAATTGTTTTGGAGATCGTTTTTCGTTTCTTCAATTTTCACGAATTTTGAGGAGCTGAAAAGCGGCTCAAAAAATTCTTCCAATTCGTACTTGAAATCAAAAGGAAACACAAAATCAGTACTCAGTCGTTACAGTACCTTCTTTAATATTTCCAACCAGCAGGTTTGTTTGAACAAAACACACCAAGTGACTGTGAGCCACGCCATGTTTTCACCCTGCATTTCACTCTACCACATTGTCCTGCTCCCACCTCCAATTGCATGCTGGTAATCAACAAAAATCACAAGGGATCCCCCCCCCTCTTCTGGCACTCCTGCAGGATTTTACCCCTGACCAAGAGCGGAAGTTCGCAATTTATTCAACTTAATATCATGCAGTGCCGAATATTTATCTTGTGTTTACCAACTTTGGCTAAACTATAACTTTAACCGTTTTTTATAAGTATTTTACCCCTACAACCAAGAGCGGTGATTTGGACCCAAGCCGTTGCTTTAAATTAACGAAAACACATCCTAATAGATTTAGCAGGTATTCTGCTCTAAATATCGTCTCGAACCGGCCTTCCTTTCACTCACTAATGGAAATGATACCATAAATCCCTCACACTCAGCCAGGAAAATTGGCGTGATTTTTGATAAGACCATGTCCACTATCCTTGCAAAGTAATAACCATCTGCAAACATAATGATTGCTCGGATTTCATTGAATAATTTTTAGATGTGTCTCAAAAGAGAAACAACAGAAAAACCCAGTGAAATCCCCTCACAAAGTCTACTAACAGCAAACCAAGTACTTTTCAGCCGTCCTCAGACTTAATGATGCCCTCCAGCTCTCTTACAGTGGCTTTTTTGTCCAAAATTAGAGCAGGTTTCATTGGAAACCCTATCACTTGTGTTTTCAAGCTTTTCATCTTCGCGACATCCGGCAATTTGATGAAAAGTTTGAATACACGCGTGATTAATTAATCTTTAGTTTTCTCGATCCCATGCGATTACATATACGACAGGCTTACCAGACGCCACGTATATTTACAACTTATATTAGTCTGTTGGGTTAGCTGTGGCATATCTGTTTAGTTTCATAAGCGATCTCAGAAGAGTTTATATAATTGCTTGGTGTGAATTCTTTTTTCCGATTGCTACGAAATTAATCTTCAAAAATAAAAGATTTATACTTAATGAAGTTGTGTGAGTGGGTTTTGGGGTATTTTGGGCCTTCTAAAGCAGTTTATTAGGCCTCGGAGTTTTCACGGTTGGCCAGTGTGTGGAAATATTTAGAAAGGTCGGCAACTCGACCTCGCCAAAGCACAGACTTACCTTAAATATCACCTAAAAATCGGCACTTGTCTTCATCGCTCCCTATTCAGCATTAGGCACAGGAGGGAATAGTTATCCAGCAACATCTGATCCGAAATTGAGGAAGATCCATCAAATTTATCACTGCCAGAAGGCTTCCTCAAGACCCACAAAAAGCGTTTCCTTCCTATGACTCTGCACAAACCAGACCGACGAAAGCGGTCGAAAAATTGCCCACCCCTACCCCAAATGTGCATCGTTTATATATATCATACAATGATTAATACTCATCTGTGCACCTGCGCAATCACTTGTGATCAAGCCCTCAGTTGAGAGCGAAAGCTTAAGGTTTTAATTTTCTTTCAATTTTTTTGTACAGAGTTATCAAAAGTTTTAATTTAATTCGAGAATATGTATCATATGTTATACTAAATTTTGAGATATCTCTTTGTTATTGTTCTACATTGTTGCAAATGTTTGGAAAGACCGCGTCTCAGTCAATCCAATTCATGAATTCTGGTTAATGTAGTATATATCGGGTAGACATGGCATGTGTGGTACATTGGGGCACTATAATGCAGGATACATAAAGCACCAACCCGTATATAATTGAGTAACCCCGCTTACCAAAATTTTGGCATCTCTTTTGGTCCGTTAGTATACCTACTTTCCAAAAGGAAATATTAGTTGAATCACAGCTGGCCGTTTAAACAAAGACACTAAAGTTTCTAAAGGATAGAACAAGCTTTCCAAAGCTGCCATTGTTGTTGGATCTTGTGGTCAGTCGAATAACAGGCAGCCCAAGCTATAAATATCTAGCTAATACTTACAGCGTTTGTATGGGAATTTCAACGAGTTAGAAATACGAAAGAATCGATGAATAAAATGCCTTACCTTGCTTCCATAGTGTATTACTTGCTGTCTGTGTGCTGACAGGGTTGATATGAAGCGATTTTAGCGAGTTTTCATTTCCCATGCTCCCCTTCCTAAGTAAAAAGACAAGGCAGCACACTAGTTTCGCGAGGGCCCGCCACTTCAACCGAAATATTTCAGTTCAAAATATTGTGGCCGCCACAATTCCTCCATAGAATCCCAGCAGAAAGGTTGCTCTTTCTTTTGATTGCCACGCAATTCCAGCCTTGCGACGAGCACGACGAAGCATTTTGTTTCTCCAAAGTGACGCTTATAAATTGGTAGAGAGCCTTGAACCAGCTGGGGTAGACTGCCCGGCCGTCAAAGGCTGCTGGGTAACCGTCGAAAAGCTCCTGGAGTAACCGAGCCTTCGACCTAAAGTTACATATCAAACAATTGTTGTCGTTCAGAGTAATATTTGGGCCTGACTAGATGCTGGTGAGGCATACGCTCATCCTTTTCACATTTCGCTATCGATTTTTTTAATCGCACTTCCTGTAGCCTACGTTGTATCCGCCTCTATAGCTCTTCTTCCGGCTCGCTACACTTCCCGAACGTGTTCTAGTAGTCGATGATCCGTCCTGCTTTCCAAATATGGAATATATTGACTATATATGGAATATCACAGGGTGCTCTCAGGAACGACACTTTTCTCAATAAATTGTTTGATATGAACCGCGCGGGGTACCTGACCGGCGATTGTCGAGAACAACATGTATGTATCGATCTGTATTCAAAACACGATCCTCTGAGATTTGATTGGTCGCTTTTCTTGATTCGCTCTGTACATGTACTTCGTGGGGAACCTGGTAGTAAATTTTGTTGTTGTCGACAATCGCCGGTCAGGTACCCCGCGCGGTTTAACTTTAGGTCGAAGGCTCGGTTACTCCAGGAGCCTTTCGACGGTTACCCAGCAGCCTTTGACGGCCGGGCAGTCTACCCCAGCTGGTTCAAGGCTCTCTACCAATTTATAAGCGTCACTTTGGAGAAACAAAATGCTTCGCCGTGCTCGTCGCAAGGCTGGAATTGCGTGGCAATCGCATTCAAAAGAAAGAGCAACCTTTCTGCTGAGATTCTATGCAGGAATTGTGGCGGCCACAGTATTTTGAACTGAAATATTTCGGTTGAAGTGGCGGGCCCTCGCGAAAATAGTGTGCTGCCTTGTCTTTTTTCTTAGGAAGGGGAGCAAAGGAAATGAAAACTCGCTAAAATCGCTTCATATCAACCCTGTTACCACACAGACAGCAAGTAATACACTATGGAAGCAAGGTAAGGCATTTTATTCATCTATTCTTTCATATTTATAACTCGTTGAAATTCCCATACAAATTAACGCTGTAAATGTTAGCTAGATATTTAGAGCTTGGGCTGCCTGTGGTCGAGTTATGGCAGTCTCAAGACGAGCAATATTACGGGTTTTATCGTTCAAACATGGAGTCGGACGTTTCTGGTCGAAAAGCCGAATTTTCAAGACCGAAAAGGAAACCTCAAAAATGGACTAAGGGACACCAAACCTGAAGAATACGGTTGGTTATGTTTCTGTTTTGAACGCTTCAGTTTTGCCATTTTTTCTATGCTTGTCATTCGTGGCAAATTCATATTTAAAATTCTCATTTCTATGTTTTTAGCGGTAATTCTTTAATGTCCTCTGTAAAAGAGTAAGGCTTTTCATGGTTTGCCGAAGATCGAGAAAATGAAACCTCAAAATGTACGATTCAGCTTAGAGAGTTTCAAAACTGAACTGCTATTATATGTAGAAATGACGTCTTGGCGAGCCATTTTTAAGATTGTACCGTATTTCCTGAGAAATAAGGAAAATATTTGTACCTCTATACATTTCTCTGTAAACTTTCACGACCCATTTCACAGTCAAATATACTGTTGCGCAATACCATGTCTCATGCAAATTTTCTGGCGATGGGATATATTTTGTTCACATGTTATTACACGATTTTACACTGGCGTTTAAGATACAGATGCTTTCTTGTTCTCGTTGCATGTATATTATTCACACATGATATTTTACATTTCCTTTCCCATGTCCCACACTGATAGCAATATAAGGTAAACTCTAGAATACCCGGTCACTTCAAAATATTTCTTTTTTTGCTCTGACGAAGGGCTAGCGCTCGACCTGTCAGCTGCTACTCGCTCCACACATCGACCTGACGGAGGTTAGCATACCTTAAACGACATTTATAGTTATCATATATACAAGTTTCTATCTTCCCCGCCGACGCAGATCAACACTAGTTTTTTTAACAGAAACTAGTCACCCATCGTCACTTCAAAAGATCGGTACTTGAAAACTGTGCTAAATTCTCCATTGTAGTGCAATATGTATTGTAGTGTCGTTCTATGAATATTTTTGGGTCGAATATGGTTAGTTTTTTTAATTGGTGGGTTAGGTCAGTTAGAAGGTTTGTATGAAAATTTGAGAAAATGATGCTGTACGGATTTTGTAACTGATGCGAATCTGATAAAACACCCGAGGCAAACAAATCCCACACCCCCAAGCATAAGGCCGATTAAATGGTTTTATTTCCACAATGGCGAGGTTTTCTCGTTAAAACAAACTTGAGAAACGGCAAAGAACCGTGGACGCAATAACAATACATATTTTCATGAAATAGTATACCTAATAGGTAATGAATACTGCCGCTCAGTTAAGGAAGTGTATTACTGAAAAGAAAACCTACAGTAGCTCTTTGGCTGGAAAAATATATTACTGGGTAAACTTCACGTCAAAACCCAAGACTAATAAGGAGAAACTGAAGGAACTGTAGTAAAAATACAAACGAAGACGATCAGAATTAGCCTGAAGTACAGCTTACGACAAAGCACTCGCGAATTTGCGTAAATCGCTCTCCTCTAGATTCCAAGCTGCAAGGAATGCGAAGAACATAAACCCGTCAAAGGATTGCTCCTCTCCTCCCCACTGGAGACTATTACGGTACCAGTATTGGAAGCCTAAATGTTGGGGAATACAAATGTCAAACAACCAAGTATATAACCTCCACAGAATTACCGCCTCACTGGTTAGCTCAGTTGGTAGAGCACGCGGTCTAGAGTGCGGGAGGTCGGGGGTTCGGGGGTTAGGAAGCATTGTTTGCATAACATTACTGTTCACAAGGTTTGTATTTTTTTTTGAGGCAACTTCATTGCAAAATTAGCCTGATCTGTGAACATGCTGGCCTGGTGACTTCAAAACCGTTTCGGTGACTTTTGATATTTCGCTTCAAACGAATTTTATGGCCATTTGAAGGAGAAAACCAGTGGAAAGCATTAGAATGTGGACAAGAAATGTCATAAAATTTGTCTCGGTTTCGTCTAAAATTCATACAATTTATCTACCTTTGGCCTGCACGAGTAAAGAATCGCAAAGTGTTTTTTTTTTTTTGTGTGTGTGTCGCGAGTTTACTCAACACGTGACAGGGTCAAGCAATCAGATTCGATATCGCTCGGGACTCTGCGGGTCACTTCATTTAATTACATAACTTAACACCGTGAAAACAAGATAGCGGAGACCCGAGAGAGAAGTCCATCGTCGTCCGTCCCATCTCTCAAATGTAAACAGCTTAATGTTTTGTTTTAAGTCTAGTACCAATCGCTATTATCCTCGCACTCCGCAAGGTCGAAGAACAAGGCCAAATAAAAGCCGAGAATACAACTAAAGCTGCCTACACCACAGGCAGCCCAAGGTAATGATTTTTACAAGGAATGTATGGGAATTTTTAGAAAACATCTAAAACTGTACTAAAACGATCAATAAAGTCATGAAATCTTACATGTGTGTTGTGAAGTTGTTCCTCTTCATCATTGATGTGTTGATTTCTGGTTTGAGGTACTTTGTTGTTTTTTTTCCTCGCCTTTATCAATATTGAGAAGGCAGGAAACACGACGGAGATGCCATTAGTCCATGTGGCGATTCTTCGAGGCCTGTATTTCTTCGAAAATCCAAACTTTCAGCATTTTACCTCCAGGAACCCTTTCTCACGTTCCTCTAGCACTCATTTAATCAACCAATCGCTTATTTCCTCGCTTTGTAAGTAGTCAAATTCGACGGTTTCTGCAGCTAACCTAGCATGCACCGAGCCAGGGTTTCATCAGCTTAGCTTTAGTTGAACGGCTTATCTCAGTTCGGGAGTTGTGACGAACGAGTGCCGAAGGAATCCGACACCACGTGTTTTTTCGAGGAGATTGGTTCCACCGTTCAGCGATTGGTCGATCGATTGAGTACAATGACTTCGTTCTCCGAGAAAACACTATAGGAGGTGTCGGATTCCTTCGGCACTCGTTAGTAACTGATCTTGATATTGTTGTACACGGCATGGTCAGACACGGCCTTCGGGTCTCCTGCGTTTTCACTGTTTTTCTACTGTTAATGCTGGCTGGCGAGGGTCTAAAGGCTTCCACACCATGGCTAAGTATATTTAGCACTGATTTGTTTACAAATAAGGTGGAAAGGATCAAAGACTACTATGTTTCATCGACTAATTCTTGGCAACTGGAGCGAAGTTTTTCTGCCAGTAATTTATTCTACTTGGTATCTGTTGAGCAAGTTGTGGTTGCTGATTGGCATCTATTGTTTACTAGAGCTGGAACGCTATTCAATTACCTGGATTGGAATGCTATTATTGTCATTATATGTAACACTCCTCGGTATTTTGCTTCACGCAAGATCAAGCGCTGCAGTCATCCGTGCATATACTATGCAAATACTTCCGCCTCTTTCCATTGTCAACTAGTCGGTGATATTGTGTTCAAGCTTAAACCTGGACCTATGTGTGCGTCGTCAAGCGGTATGCAAAGGAACAATATCTTTGGTGTTGGTTCTATGCATTCTTCTCGGATTCCCGTTCACATGGCTAACAGGCTATGTGTTAACAATAGCCACTGTTCAAGGCGTCTATCCTACACAAAGCATCATTATTCGAATCTGATTAATATTCCCTTAAATGCTCCTACTATCTTTTTGAATGATAAATCGCCGAGGCTTTGTTTAGTTAATGCGCGTTCGCTTCGAAATAAGTCCGCTGACTTCATTGATTACGTGCTGGACTCACAGTTTGACCTGGTTGGGTTGACTGAAACTTGGTTTACTGCTGAGGATGTGGCTGCTCGTTCACTGGCGGCTCCTGACGGCTACAAGATTCAGTCAGTCATGGAGAACGGTCACGATTCCGAGAGCTCTGCCACTACTGAAACCATAGCCGAAGTTGAAGCCGCATTGCAGGACTCTTCACCACCCAATGTTTTATCAAACCACTTGGGTTATGATGCGAAGAAAGGAGTTCTTACATGGGCAAGTTCTGTTGACGATCTAAAGAGTTTTTGTATTCGAAAACTAGACTTTATAGAGCCACTCTCGATAACCAACAACGAGAGAGGAACGACTATCAAGAACAAAATCGCCACTATATCGCTTTACAAAAGCACCAAAACTCTACAGATACAGGGTTCCAACGCCAAAGCGATCAAGAACAAGCTTCTTAAGGATCTTAACGTCTTGACCTACGAAAAGAATGATCAAACAGGGAATGAAACCGATGTACAGGACAGCGAATTGAGCTACAACGAAGGTAACATTACAGTCGATCTTACAAGAACTAGCTCAAGTCAAGAATCCACCAGTAACGAAGTCGCCGATCCTAATTTGGATAAGTCTTTCTCTACTAGTGCACACCATTCTTTAATTGCTGAGATTGGTGGCTTCAAGCGAGAGTTGGAAGATTTGAAGCGACATTTCAAATTTCCCGCGCTGTGCAGCCATGGTCATCCAAGCAAGTCGAATTATGAATGCAGAGAAATGCAAATTGAGATTGATAAACTGAAGCAAGAGAACTCTGCACTGATTATCACTCTAGCTACTCTCAGCAAACAGCTCCTAAATCAACGTTCGGAAGTACACTCTCAATGTATTTTACCAGAAACAAGGGGCTCAAATAATCATCCACTGAAACCCACAACCAAGAGTTGGAGTGACTCTAAACCACTCGAGCCAAAATCTTCGGCCGTGAATTCGATCAACTCTCCTAAAAAGAAAAAGAAGAGAAAAAATAATCAAAACGGCTCCTCTCAGAGCGACCACGAATCTCTATTAACACCTAGGAATTCGACTACCCAGACCAGCCTCGGAGCCACTCAGTCAAACGGTGGCGATCTCAACAGGCAATCTGATCGAAAACTGAAGAAATCTGTTATAATTGTAGGTGACTCGATCGTCAGAAATATCAAAGGATGGGAGATGTCTGACATTGATCAACATTTTACCGTAAAGCCTTTCCCAGGAGCCACTGTGGAAGAAATGGAAACTACAGATATGTGACATATATGTGACATATCTGTGGATGCTACATATATCTGCTAAACAACTGTACATATATGTGACATATATGCAAGACAAGCAGTTGGTTTTCATCGATATATGTCAAATAACTGTACATATATGTGACATATATGCAAAAGTGCAGTTATCCTACAGTTATATGTCAAATAGCTGTACATATATGTGACATATATGTAAAAGGTACAGTTATTTGACAGATATATGTCAAACAACTGTACATGTACATTGTAGAGTGATGATAAAAAACAGTACAGCCATTAGTTAAAATGCATACTATAACTACATTGTACACCCATCACTCACAGAAATAACCAGAATATGTACATAATTATGCAACATATTTTTGTTTAATCTATATTGTTATATCTTTGAATAACTCTAGTTGTCTTTTGTATTTATTCTTATTAAAGATTAAAGAGAGAACAACTATTAGACATAGAAAACTTTGGATCTCTTTTGGACCTACATTTATCAGGCACTTGAATCATATTAATTAGGCTTGATCTAGCCATGGATCTACAAATGTACTACACATACAATGTGTTCTCCAATCGGTAAAGTGCAGTTGCCTGAATAAAATTAAAAAGAATACAGTTGAAATGCAAACTTGAAAAACTCATGAACTCAAATACAAATGCAATACATAATATATATAGTGGAACCCTATTATTACAAACCCATGCAGTTATAACAATTATTATTCTAAAACTCATTAATATTCAATTAGTGCAATATGTATAATATAATTGTTCCAGTTCAATAAATACATGTAAGAGTTTTGTGCTACATGTAGTGCTCCAGTTCGATAACCAAGAGTTCTGTACGTATTCCAGTTCAGTAGATACTCATCAGCTCTGTACTCCCCTGAAATATTCAAACCAAGCCCCAACTTTTAACCTTCAAATGTAAAAAAAAATACAAATAATTAATAATTTGATTTATACTATAAGGACTTTTATCTGGCTATATATACATGTATTATCTTTTTACCTTTCAGTATAAGTAACCAGTAGTTACGACTCCCAGATTTTAGTGGCTGGGTATTCTAAAGTCTAATGTGCTGCTTAAGGAGTGCCAGGTAGTGGAAATTTGTTTTGTGTGTGTTAAGTGTGGGACGGTATTAATTCGCACCCAAACAAGAGTCTAATGCACAGCCTTAGGGGTGGTGGACAAGGGAATGGGCTGATGGGATTTTTCAGGGATTAGATTGAAAGAAGCTGGAACAGGTGTTGGCAAAAGCTGAAATAGGGGAATCTGGCCATGGAGTGGTAGAAACGAATCGAAAATGGAAATATATCGGGAATAATGGTGAAAGAAAACCCCAGTGAAAATTTGCAAGGATCAATAGACAAAGCAGGACTTGATATTCCAAGATGGGATCTAATAAGCAAAATTGTAAAAGTATTGAAAGAATGATACCAGGCTGGTTGGTATGGTATTGGGAATAATGATGTAGAACCAATATCTTGGCTGGCATGGCCAATCCTAGCCTGCTCCACCAGACGTTTTTTTCACTCTCGTAAAATTAAAAGAAAAAGAAATGTCTGTTTATCTGAGCTTACATGTAATTAGTTTGCAATATGTAAGCACGACATCAGCATATTTCTTTTATTTTTTAATTGGCGTGCCATGCAACAGTTGCAAACTTTCACCTGGTTGGTGTCATAATGTGAATATATAAAAACAATCATGTTACCAAATCAGTTAAGTCTGCTTTTAGATTCTCCAAAGCTAAAATTTGAATCAATTTATTTCTGCTGTTTGTAAATATATACATGTAGCTTTCAATTGAAATTCATTGAGCTTTTGGAGGCTAAACATATGAAACATGAAATGTACAAATTGGTCTTGTCTCGAGCATGGGAACAGTCCCCAGTGATTGGTCAGTGGCAAATATGTCATTGTCAGAACCTTCTAAATGTAACATTACCTCTACAGGACGTGACTTTCCAGGATATAGAAGGTAAAATCTGATTGGTTCATAACACAATGAGGCTTAAATAATAAGCGCTCTGGTAAGCAGACGTTTCTTTTTCTTCGAATTTATGATAGTGGAAAAAAATGTCTGGTGTAACGGGCTAGGCCATTCCCCATTAGGGTTAACAAATATTGTGAAACTGTCAAAACTCCCTATACATGTATAAAGTGGAGAGGCTTGAAAAATTATTTAAGTGTTTAGTGTGACTATTAAATCCTAATGCATGAAATACATCGTGTAGCTCTAATGTAAGTGAAGGGATGGACTAGCAAATATAACGTACAAAAATACTTCAACCAAAAACAAGAGCAATGAACTACATTGTACATGTATGGGTTAATAGTGTTTTTGTTGAAGTGTGATCCTGGAAGTTACAAGTCACATTTGGATAGTATTATTTATATTTAGCTGACTATCAGTCAAACAGTCTGACAGTCTCATAAATTCTGATTGGTCGGCTAAAGGCAATTTTCCAAAGAGTCTACTTCAAACTTCCAGGGTTGCACTTCAACAAAAACTAATAATAATATTATTGTTGGATTCTGTAGTATGCCTTGGCTAATTAAGAAGTACCAGTGTATAATATTTATGCACTTATCAATGTTAAGCCTGAGGGGGGGGGGGATTTGACATTTTCTCCCCCAAAAAAATCAAATTCCCCACCCTCGGGACAACACGTTTGGTCAAAAATATCAAATATCGGCCCTGTCTTCCTTAGGCTTAGTTGCAGAAAACCCCCTCCACTCAAAAGATCGCTTGAAAACTGCGCTAAATTCTCCACTTTAGTTCAGGTGTATTGATTCATTCTATGACTGATTTTGGTTCGAACATGGTTTTTTATTTATTATTTAGTAGGTTTGTATTAAAAAGTTGAGAAATGAATTATTAATGAACCACTGGAGGGGGTATTCTGCAATTCAGTCCCATCCTTGTTTCCTATAAATATAACTCCACCCTGGGCAGGTAACATGTCAAAATCCCCACCCTCAGGGTAGCCCTGCCTGTCAAATCTCCACCCCTCCTCCTTCGGGCTTAACATTATTGGTGCATTAGCAAATGAAATATAACATGATTTCAAATGATATGTATATTTATGTGCACAAATTAATACTAACTATATTCATTATTAGAACCATGCATTGGCTAGCTTACATGTACGTACAAACAAACCTAAGTTTTTATTTCAGTGTCTGTAGTTAGGGTGGATCTGTGGATCTGTGGCTCGATCTACAGTCTCGCATTCATGTAAAAACGTTTTTGTGGCTAGTCGATCTAAATATGGCCTAGCTTGCCTTCTTCAATTAAATATAAACCTGTTTAAAAGATTAACGTTTACAATGTTGGATGTGTGTTCATATAACCTCTTACTCGAGATCCATGTAAGAAACATTCACAAGTGAAAATAAAGAGCCCAAATAACCGTACCTGCACTCTGCAGAGCTGCACCATAAATGTTGATGTCACAATCACATTTCATTTTTCTGCGGCAATACTCCAATAGTATTAGTCGTGAAGTTGGAGATGAGAGAGCTTGAAGTATACAATTTGAATGTCTCAAATATTTTCTTTAAAAGTGCCATTGGAAGTTTAGATCTTGAATTTCAAGGAAAACTCGTGTCCACATCCGGTCCAGTACTCCGCCATATTATCTTAAATACATCACTAAAATGTTAAATTCTTGAGTGATCGGTTTCCAAGCCTTGATTACCTTCATTTTCAATTCCATTTGGAATCCATATCCAACAAAATTTGTTTCACTCCAACCGAATTCGTTTTCAAAATGGCTGCCAAAAAGGCTTCATTGCATTATAGGATGTATTGGTGCACTATGGGATTGATTTGCAAAGTTCGCATTGCATTGTGCGTATTTTGAAAACCGTTGGTAAAGTAAAATGGCGCACGAAGTACGTGTGATCTCTTCAATATCTGTATAATATGGCTTCAAGAAAAGGCAAGCCTGTGAAGCAAGCCTTAGAAGACAAAGGAGGTAAGATGGGATCATTCAATTTATGTGATTTGGTTGTGATTTGTATAAACGGTAGAGTGTATTTTTTATAGTTAAAACTACAAAGGCTTCAACACCGGGTCATAGGCAAACCACAATAATGAAGTGAAAGCTATAATAAAACTTGTTTACATATTGTTTGTGAAGTGAAAACGAGAATAAAACGTGTTTTACGTACTTTTTGGGATTTTGTCATTTTTTACCCTCCCTCCCCTCCCCCCCTACTTTTAAGACTGCTCAATTCAAATTATAACTATAACGGATAACAAGGTCGGCAACTTCAAGCCAGTCGGGTGGCGAAACCGAAAACGAAATCGTCAATATCGGAAACTAAATAAAACTCAAACGCAATTTCAACACCACACAAAGATAAACCAATGACCAAACTACCTTCGTAGCGTAAATTGTGAGTCGAATATCACAAGAAGCGATTGTTTTGGACGAAGTTTTCGAGTACAGAACGGCTTCGCGGATCTGCCTTGAGTTAAGGTTCAACCAGCGCGGTTACTGCGAGTCCTGGGCACGAGACCAAACGCTCTCCCTACCCTACATGGAAGAAAAACGAGTCGACAAACAAATAATCAGACCTCAGTCCTCGAGGGATGCAGTTATGTGTTGAAAAGTTTCTTACAATCGAAAACTAAAACCATAAGAGTTGGAGACTCCATGGCTAGGGAAGCGACTTACCTAAATCTAGAGCGAGAGCCGTGACTGAACTAGGACAGTGAGAAAACTTGGGAGGAGGTAAATCGCTGGTTGGAGACGAGTTGACACACCGGCGGCATCGCCGAACAAAGTAACTCTGGTAAAGCTGACGGGACAGAGTATTGTGTGCAACTGCAGATCGACTCTTTAAAGAGGTCCTTCGTGGTAAGTGGTGGAGCAAACAAGTTATCTAAATTTTACGTCGATTTGCAGTTCGATGATGAAAGTGACATAAACCGATCAACTACACTTGGAACTTATAATTGTACATACGATTATCTAAACAGTTTTGGAATTTGTAGTGTCAGGCTTTCAGTTTGATCCTGCTAATCTTCCCACTCTTATGGTTTTAGTTTTCGATTGTAAGAAACTTTTCAACACATTACTGCATCCCTCGAGGACTGAGGTCTGATTATTTGTTTGTCGACTCGTTTTTCTTCCATGTAGGGTAGGGAGAGCGTTTGGTCTCGTGCCCAGGACTCGCAGTAACCGCGCTGGTTGAACCTTAACTCAAGGCAGATCCGCGAAGCCGTTCTGTACTCGAAAACTTCGTCCAAAACAATCGCTTCTTGTGATATTCGACTCACAATTTACGCTACGAAGGTAGTTTGGTCATTGGTTTATCTTTGTGTGGTGTTGAAATTGCGTTTGAGTTTTATTTAGTTTCCGATATTGACGATTTCGTTTTCGGTTTCGCCACCCGACTGGCTTGAAGTTGCCGACCTTGTTATCCGTTATAGTTATAATTTGAATTGAGCAGTCTTAAAAGTAGGGGGGGAGGGGAGGGAGGGTAAAAAATGACAAAATCCCAAAAAGTACGTAAAACACGTTTTATTCTCGTTTTCACTTCACAAACAATATGTAAACACGTTTTATTATAGCTTTCACTTCATTATTGTGGTTTGCCTATGACCGGGTCGGCGGGTGGGTTCACAACCCTTGCACAATCTGTCAGTAGACAGTAGACTGTTTGAACTTGAATAGTGATTATTTTAAAGAAGTGATTGGTAGAGGTCAGGTTTTATATCATTTTACACGAATCGCGAAAGAATACGAAGCGATTTTCTTTAATCCCCTGGCATGCATTTTACCCTGGGCCTGGGCCTGGTTCCAGAGGACTTGCTGGGAGAATTACTTGAGAGAGATGAAGAGACGGCCGAGAGGTTTAATAACCTCTGCTTAGGTACCCAGCTGGGGTACTAACATATTTTACATGTACGAGAATTGAATATATATAACCTCTCATGAAGAACTTAACCATTGGCGTTTGAAAACATTTGTGTAGCAAATTTTGCACTAATCTAGACTATACATGTATATATTCCTCGTTCCACGTCCTGTTTGCAGACAGGTTTCCAACACATTTTAATCAAAAATGTTTTTTTACTGTTATTAAATGCATGAAAATAAATGCATCAGTATTGTATTTAGATACACTTAATTTCACTGACATCTTTCAATTTAACAGGAAACAGAAACTGGAGACAAAATTGTGAATTTTCAACTGAAGTTGAAAACAATCACACTCACAGCCATGGTGATAAGTCAAAAAGTAAAACATTCATGACAAAGTGCTGTACAAGAATGCAAAGAAATTTTGTAAGTATTAAAGACTAATAAAACTTTCTTACTTATTTAATTAACCAAACAAAATACCTTTCTTTCCAGGAATTAGGCCAGATAAAAAAAACTTGTTTAGCGTGAAGTTTATTTTGTGAAGTTTATTTTGTCTTGACTAGACATTATTCACTCACCTCGTGTTCATGACCTTGTGTTGTAGAAACAAAATGGCATTGATGTTAAAATATTTAATGCGCTGGCGCATATTTTAAGTGGTACACGTAGGGGTTTGGGTACAAGAATTGGTGTTCGTGGGCGCATTTACACTTTCTAAAGTTTTTTATTAAAAAAAAAAAATTTGAGGTCAGGGACATTTCTCAGGTCGGGCGGGGACGCTAAACAAGTTTTTTTTTTATCTGGCCTTAACCTGATTGACCTGGATTTTTTCATGCCAACCTCAAACTTTTTATTGAAATTAGGGATTAATTTGTCCTCTATGGTATTATTATGTTAATCTCCTGGTATATTATGTACATGTGTGTTTAGCATTTTCCTTCCACAATTTTAGTAGCCTTTTATAGCTGATAGTGTTCCTTTCTTCAGGGGTTTTCTGCATGTACCAATAATTTCTCTTTGGAGGTGGCTATTCATGGTGGTCAGTAAATGACAGCTACAATGTACATGTGCATTTTCCCTTCCCTGTGAACAGAGCCTTTTCAACTTTTTTTTGTCCAAGCTTCTGGACTTGTTAAGCCTGTTAATGTAGCCTGTGTACAGCTGTCCATCTCTCAAAACTCAGGAAGGGATGTATGTGCTACACTGTCGTTAATCGTGTTCCAGGTAACATGGATGTTTATGAGGCTTTATAGTGGAAAGAATGATGATTGGCTAAATACTCTAAAGATGTGATAAGGCCTGTTCTTTGAAACTTTGGCACCTTTGATTAGCTAAGAGCCATTAACAATAGGAAATGAACAATCTGAAATGTACAATGTTTACCATCTCATTTTTCTTGGCCAATGGAAATTGAGATAAAGGGCGACCATTGGGATGCATGAAGAATTTTCACTTTTATGTAAAATTATGGCGGAACACGATTAACGACAGTGTAGCACATACAGTGTACATTTGTACATTCCCTCCTGAGTTTCAGGCTAGCTGTAACCAAACCAGAGTCCATTGCAACAATGTCAGACAAATGTGAGCTTGGGCACAAAAAAATATTGGCACATGCTTGACCAATATGAAAACAACACAAATTAGTGCTGCAGCATTCTTTTCTGTTTTTTTTTTTGTGTGTGTGGAGAGTTGAAGAAAGCTCTGCTTGCAGGGTAGATTTTCTGGAGAATACATGTAGGTACTTATTGACTGAGTGGAAGGGCCGGGGCAGAAAAATATTTGGCATATCGATTGAGCACAGCAATTAATTAAGGTCTGTACAAAATGACAGTGAGCCAAATATTTTTCTGTTCGATCAGCACAACGTAACTTAGTCAATAAGTTTTTTATTGTATGATCTGACTTGAGTTTGTTTTAATAACAGCAAAACAACAAGCATAAAATAGAGCATTGGCAGAACAGCTTTTTTCTGGCCTGCTCATGCACATCAGACATGTACGGCCCCTGTCACATGATTTTTTGTTAAATGGTTTTGAAAGACAAGCATGTGTGGGGCCATGTATGCATACAGGTCATGATAATAGGGTAGAATGTCAAAAATGAAAGGAAAATAGGCAGCTACAGTACGTCCTGAGAGCTGGCAGAAAGCCACTGGTCACTGGCTTCTACTGGCAATCAGGCCAATGATTTAAACTTTTGTGTGTGTTATGCCATACTACAGGATTTTGCAAACCCAGTTGGGATGCTGAGATCCCAGCTGGGATTGTTACAAAATAATGTAATAAAATGTAATCCTGGGTGGGATGACGGGATCCCGGGTGGGATGGTGGAATCCCGGGTGGGATGCCAGGAAAACCTGGGTGGAAATTTGTGAGGTGGGACATTCAATAATCCCAGGTGGGATTTGCGGAATCCTGCCTTTCATTTTTACATTGGTAGTACATGTAACTTAAACTCAGAAAATCATCAATTAATTTCACCAAGAATCAATACAATAGCAGTAATTGGCTGTTCAGAACTATGAACTAGAAGTTTTATTGTACGTGTACTGTATGTTCATAATATATGAGTCAGGTCTGTAATTATTCATTTAACCATAAATAAATCAAACACTGAGAAGAGCGTCGAAAAACGTTTGATTACCAAAACCCTCTCGAGCATTTGATGGAGCTTATTCCTCACACAAAATCATATGGAAGGGAAAATATTAATTCATGTATAAAACAAATGATAATTAATGATGATGCATTTTACATTGAAAACATACATGTAAAAGGTTATAAGTAAGTGAAGTACAGAGTAATATTGCTTATTTTCTCAATCTACAGCATTTGTCTGGTCCAATTTTGAAGATGCGAAAGTGTCACAAGTCAGAAAGATACTGCAATACATTACTGCTGTGGAGCAAGGAGGGGTATTTAAAAAAAACAGGGTTGCCATGGTCAGGGAAAAGTCCCTCAAATCATCTGCGAGGGTAGGCTACAGGTTTGGACAATGACTTTTGTTTTGGACGAGGGAATATTGAACAGTCCTATTGCCAATGAAAACTCAGGGATTTTTTTTCCTGACTGGTGGCAACCCTGAAAAAGCAAAGAAAATATTGAAACCTAACCCCAACCAATACCCACTATTTTGTACCAACAATTTAGGATAAAATTTGGCCATTTTAAGGCTGTAGGTATAGCCAGCTAAAATAATATACTTTTTATAGGATTCATATTGAGAGTAAAGGCATTGATAATTCTATTTATATTGGTACCTAAAATTGTTTTACTACCGTTTGCAAGCAATCCATAATCATGAAACCTTTTCTGTGTTTGTTTGTTTCAAAACTAGACAGCTGGAGGCCCAAACCGCAATGTTGACCACCTTTGACATATGTACATGTCTTGCATTTACTTTCAGCAGCATGGGATTCAGGTTTGGAAACTTTTCAGCCAGGTTTAAATTGCCTTCACGCTTCATGCTAAATCATAGAAATGTTGGTTCAAGTTTTGGATGCTCAGAATTTGGAGAGATGCATTTAAGTTTGAAATTAAGTTAATTGAAAAGGTTTGCGCTGTTAGATGTCTAATTTTCAAACATAAACAAACACAGAAAAATGTTCACGCTTAATGGTAGCTCGCAAATGGTAGTGTAAGCATGTTTATTGGATTCAGATTGATAATTATATTTTATTATGCAAAATTGTTTTATTATCAGAATTTTGACTTGCTAAACCTTGACTTAACATATCAAATCAATAGGTTATTAGTCGGCTAAGCATCTAATACGGCTGTGTATTTTTTAAGTCATGCATAAATACGGATGACAAGTAAAAATATTATTGTATTAGATGCTTGACTGACTAATAAGTTGTTTATTATATAAATTCTGCAATGAAACTAAAGTTTTTTTAATAATAACCAAAACCTTGTGCTCGAGAAATGGGAATTACCATGGTGACGGGAAGCCATTTCTACGTAACTAACCAAATACAGTCATATTTGGTATGTTCTTGTGCATATTTTGTGCATTCTTGGTAGAATTATACACTGTGTAAGAAAACCATATTTTATGTTTCTCGCATAGCTGTATACATGTACATACTGTATATATTATATGTCCAAATACATGCAGATTTGATTTATTTTAGCCCATAAAATAATAGTGTTTATACATGTATGCATGCATGCTTGTACTGTGTGTCAAAGTTATGTTAAAACTATGTGCATGCAGGCAACTTCAAACTGTATGAAAGTTTTATGTATTGGAATGAGGAAAATAAAAATAAAATTATATATACCTGAATGAATTACATGTAACTGTATGTGACATACTTTAAATACTTTAAACAATTCCCAACAGCTATGTATACATGTATGTGACATATATGTACATGTCTGTGACATATATGTCTGCATATATTTGACATATATGTGACATATATGTCTGCATATATGTGACATATATGTCTGCATATATGTGACATATATGTCTGCATATATGTGACATATATGTCATATAACTGCATAAAATTATCAAATTCCGATATCTGTCACAGTTATGTAGCATATATGTTGCAGATATGTGACATATATGCGACATATATTTGACATATATGTGACAGTTATGTGACAGTTATCTGTGACATATATCTGTTAAACATCTGCAGTTTTGGTAAGGGAGACTTCATTAAACCATTTGTTCGTAAGGAACCTGACAAACTAGTCATTCACGTTGGAACCAACGATATCAAGGCCTCTTCACCTCAAGTGATAGCTGATTCTATCTCAAATCTTATCACACAAGTCAAACAAGACTCTCCTAACACAAACATTGGAATCTCGGGACTACTGGTAAGAAATGATGGCGACGGATTGGCAGACAAAGTTAGTAAAACTAACAGGCTTTTACAATCCTGTTGTAGGCGTAATGGAGTGCCTTTCCTAGCAAATAACAATATTAATGTATCACATATAAATCCCAAGGGGCTTCATTTAAATCGTAAGGGGAGCATGATACTACAGTCAAATTTAATTGATTTTATTAATGATGACATTAACACTGGAAAGTGAGATCATGAGACGGTTAGTGGAGCCGAGAAAATAGCTATAAAGGATTTATCAATGATTTCAAATGTAAGAGGTTTTAAGATGGCTATGTTAAACGTTGTTAGCCTACCAAAATACATTGATGAAATACGCCTTTTATTAGCGGATAAGTGCCTTGATATTCTGGCATTGAACGAAACGCGGTTAGACTCAACTATTTCGGATGGTGAAATAAGTGTCGACGGCTATGATATTGTCCGTTGCGATCGAGCACGCAACGGAGGAGGTGTTTGTATATATGCGAGGAGATCTCTTTGCTATCATGAAAGATCCGACTTAATCTCGGAAAACATCGAAGCTGTCTGTATTGAGATCACGAAACCCAATAGCCGGCCTTTCATCATTGCCACAATATATAGACCACCCAGTGCTCCTGCCGAAGTATTATCCAAAGTTGAACACTTCATTGAGCTGGTTGACAATGAAGACAAGGAGTTGTATGTTTTGGGAGATCTAAATTGCAACTTATTGTCTCAAACTCTAGATCAACCTGCTAAAACTTTGTCTTCAATTTTGGAACTATTTCAGCTAGCTCAAATAATTAATGAACCGACACGCGTTACAGAGAGTACACGTTCGTTATTGGATGTGTGTATCACTAATACCCCAGGGAAAGTCACTCGTTCCGGTGTTCTACACGTCGGACATAGTGACCATAGTCTAATATATGTGATACGGAAAATCAATACAGTCAAAAAAGATAGAACCCATAAGCAAATTGAGATCAGGAACTTCAAACAATTCAACGATCAACGGTTTCTGGCTGATCTCAATTGTCAGCCGTGGCAACAAACATATACCAAGCAGAACGTTGACGAAATGTGGGTGTGTTGGAAGGCAATGTTCTTAGAAGTGCTTGATAGACATGCCCCGGTAAGATCAAAACGAGTTAGAAAGAAAATTAGCCTTCCGTGGATATCCAAAGATATCAGGGCTAAAATATTCGAAAGAGATCATTTCAAACGAAAACATGGTCAGAAATTCATGCCATTGTGGGCGGGATATAAAATTATGCAAATCTGCCTGCCCATCATAAATTACTTGTTCTCAGGCTCGCTCAGCCATTATTCCAGGCCAAACACTCTGCTCGAACCGAATTGCGAAAGCGGTCGAATTCGAAAGGCTTCTAGTGTTTATGAACTGCGTGGTTGGAAAGTTCTAGCTATGTCGGGTTATTATAAGTAGAGCGGCTAATAGCCAAGCGGGAGGTAAACAGTGTAACCGAGTACGTTTACAGGGAATACAGTCCCGATTTAGTTTTGCATATTTTATTTCAATGACGCGTTATTTTTTTAGCCCTATCAGACAAGCTCTTATATATGAAAGTTATAATAGAGCCAATGAAAGAACAGTTAAGAATATACCAGTTCCCAGGCTTGTACAGGCAAACCGAGAGAGAAATGGCGGACAAAGCGTTTCGAAGAGAGGGGCAAGAGATGTACAAAGGACTTACGTGTTTACGGCATTCTTACCTGCTGTGGCCGTCGAAAAACCTTAAAATTACTCATATTTGTTCGCAATTCGCAGCTCGAGGATAATGTGAAGTTATATTTGGATCTATCTGGGCAATATAACGTATTTTAAACTACTCGGCTGAATCGGGACAAAACAATAACCACCCGAGTTTTATATTGTAAAGTTGATCAGACCAACCATCATAACGGCTGAAAGGAAGGAGATTGCTGTCAACATGGAGGTCATAACATGGAGGTCAGTTAACTCATTTCAGATTCTTTTCAAAGCCATAATTATTCGTTATAACTTGAAAGAATACAATTTTACGGAAGGCAATATGATTTAGAAATTGCTAAGATCGGAACAAATGAGCTTCGCTATAATACCATCTCCCAATGTATCCCCCCAAAAAATTATCAGACCCAAATCGATAACCAGAAAAATGACCCAAAACGAGCTTGGAGAACAGTTAATGATATTTTGGGAAGAAATAGAACGGATACTTTCGTGAATGAAATTAACACCAACAATGACACTATCACCTCACCAGAGGAAATTGTAGATTGTTTCAATAACTACTTTACAAACATAGGCCCTAAACTTGCAGAAACCATAGATAATGATGGACCCGATTTCGAGAGTTATATCAAGAAAGCAAATACAAGTTTTAGTTTTAGGCCTATAAGTACATCAAAAGTCTACAAAATAATGAATTCATTGTCTACTCGAAAAGCAACAGGTGTCGATAAAATCTCTGCTAGAGTTTTTAAAGTGGCAGCACCAGTTATTGTAAGTTCCCTTACACAATTATTTAATATAGCCATTGTCACTGAATCTTTTCCTTCAGAATGGAAAATTGCCAGAGTTAATCCACTCTACAAAAAGGGCCCACGAAACATACTTGACAACTATAGACCTATCTCAATTCTTCCAATAATAAGTAAAGTATTTGAAAGAATATTATACGATCAGTTGTACGAATACCTGATGGAACATAACCTACTATCGAATCACCAGTTTGGTTTCAGAAAATTCCATTCGACCGCAGCTGCATTACTAGATAGCACAAACGAATGGTATGTTAATATGGATCGTGGCCTTTTTAACCTGGTTGTGTTTATTGATCTAAAAAAAGCATTCGATACCGTAAATCACAACATTTTGGTACATAAACTTGAGCTATTCGGTATAAAGGGAGCTGCTAAGAATCTCATCCGCTCATATCTTACAGACCGTACTCAAAAGTGCCAAATAAATAATGTAGTTTCGGGTCACAGGCAAATAACATGTGGAATTCCTCAAAGGTCAATACTTGGGCCACTTCTATTTCTAATGTATGTAAACGATCTGCCAAATTGCCTGAGCTCCACAACAGCACGGCTATTTGCGGATGATACAAATTTAACAGCAGCTGGTGAAACTCTAGAGGAAGTAGAACTGGCAATAAATCGTGATTTGGGGAACGTTAAAAAATGGCTTTCGGCAAACAAACTGAGTCTTAACGTAGCAAAAACTGAATACACCCTGATTGGATCTAGATATAATATTAATCATCTTTCAAAGGCACCAGACATTGCCATTGGGAACCAACCAATCAGGAGGGTTAATAATTGTAAAGTACTTGGTGTCCAGATCGATGAGTTCCTTACGTGGGAAAGTCATATTGATTATATAGCTAAGAAAATCTCATCGGGTATTGGTGCTATAAAAAGGTTAAGACAGTTTGTAGATCACGAAACATTGATATTAGTATATAATGCATTGGTTAGGCCGCATTTCGACTACTGTAGTGTAGTGTGGGACTCGATAGGAAGTGTCCTTTCGGATCGTCTTCAAAAACTACAAAATAGAGCCGCCAGAGTTATAATGAAACGCAGTAACGAAGCCGGACAGTCTGAAGCGTCCCTAAATGCTCTTGGATGGTTGACATTACAGGAGCATAGAGCTCAAATGAAGGCAAAACTTATGTTCAAGATACTCCATGGTTTAGCACCTTCGAGGCTGTGTCATTTATTTCAAAAATTTAATCAAACTAGCAGTTATAACTTGAGAGGATCTTCTAGTAAGCTAGTCATGCCTCGTCCAAGAACCGAATTCTTAAAGAAAAGCTGGAGTTACAATGGTGCAAAGTCATGGAATACCTTGCCAACTGAAGTAAGGGACTGCGAATCGTTTAATTCCTTCTGCAATCTCATTTCTTCCTCCATTAACCGTTAGCATGCATCATTCCTTTCCTTCCGTACTTTTAAACTTTTAAACAATTAGTAACGCTACCATTAAATCAGCAGTTGACATTATAGTATATTATAATGTCATATTATTGTAAATACGTATCATGTGTTTTTAACACATCTTAAATACCTTTATATATATTTATGCATTATATGTGTTTTTAGCACATTTAAGTAGTCATCGACTTTTGTATTATAGTTTTAATTAATTGTATTGTTCACGCCCTTCATGGAAATCAGCTACAAGTTGTAGAGGCTAGCGTGCCTAAATAAAGTTATTGATTGATTGATTGATCATCCCCGTGTGGGTCGGAGGCACCGCTCTCTTATTTAGGGACACCTTGCGCGTGTCTAAGCTAGCCGCTGGTGAGAAGTCTTCATTTGAGTTTTCTGAATGGCTTGTGACATCTGGCTCGTATAGACTTCGTGCGGTAATTATCTACCGCGTGCCATATAGTGCTGAGCATCCTGTGTCAACTAATTTTTTCTTTGCTGAGTTTTCTGACTACATGGAGTCCATTATATTGGCTCCTGAAAAGCTGGTCATCATGGGAGATTTAAATATCCATGTGGACGTGCTTGGTGACAGGGATGCAAGGAAGCTACAGGATTTATTTGAATCATTGGGTCTTCAGCAACATGTTGTGGGGGCCACTCACATCCAAGGACACACCCTGGATCTGATTGTGACGCGCAAATCTTAGTCCGTGGTCTCTATGCCACGGGTTGATCGCCTATTTTCGGATCACTTTACTGTTACTTGTAGCCTTCAAATGCCTAAGCCGGCTGTTTCTGTTAAGGAACATAGCTATAGGAATCTTAAAGCTGTTGACATTGATCAACTAATAAAATATCTTAGTGACTCTGAATTGTGTACTTTATTGAATAACGCGCGTACAGCGTTTTATAAAGATTTTATTGAGGACAACAGTGGCGATCAGAGTAAACTTTTTAGGGCTACGAAGAAGTTGCTGAAGCAAGGTACTGAAGTCCAGTTTCCACCACATGATGATAGATATCAACTGGCTAATGGTATGGGGAATTTCTTTGTTAAGAAGGTATCTGATATTCGGATGGATCTTGATGCTGCGGCACAAAGTTGTTCTGAATTCTCAAAATATGACTTTGCTCGTCCTGTGGAAGAATCATTTAGCGAGCTTAAGCTAATAGACGATGATGACGTTTTAGAGTTGGTGAAGAAATCTGCCAAGAAGTTCTGTGCTTTGGACCCGATGCCTACTCCACTGGTAGCAGGATGTATTGATGTTCTTTTGCCTGTAATTAAAAAGATGATCAATCAATCTCTTAATACTGCCTCCTTTCCTGATTCATGGAAGGAAGCTTTTGTAAACCCTCTTCTTAAGAAGCATGGCCTGGATCTTCTGTTTAAAAACTATCGTCCAGTTAGTAATCTTCCTAATTTGTCTAAATTGACAGAACGCTCAGTATCAGATCAACTGCTTGTACATATGTCTTCCAACGGTCTTTACCCTGCTTTGCAGTCGGCGTATAGGCAACACCATAGTACTGAATCGAAACTGCTCTTTTGAAGGTGAAGAATGACATCCTTATGAATATGAACAAGGGTCACGTGACCTTGCTGGTTCTTTTAGATTTATGTGCGGCCTTCGATACCGTTGATAATGGTATTCTGATCACGAGTCTTCAGTCAAGGTTTGGAGTCTCGGGCAAGGTCTTGGAATGGTTTTCAGCGTACTTAAGGAACAGAAGTCAACGTGTCTCGGTTAATGGGATTCTCTCTGACAGTTTTACTTTGCAGTACGGTGTTCCTCATAGATCCTGCCTTGGTCCTCTATTGTTTATCATTTACACATCCAAGCTTTTTGAGATTGTAAACGCACATTTGCCTAGCGTTCATTGTTACGCGGATGACTCTCAGCTTTATCTTGCTTTTAAACCGGATTCGCAAGTAAATCAAGAAGAGGCAATTATAGTAATGCAGCACTGTATAGAGGATATTCGTCAATGGATCCTGACTGACCGGCTCAAGCTAAACGATGATAAAACTGAGTATTTACTTATAGGAACAAGACAACAATTGTCTAAGGTCAGCACGGGTTCTCTTGCTGTTGGTGACCACCAGATTGCTCCAGCTCAAGAGGCCAGGAATCTGGGCTGCTGGTTTGATCAGCAACTTAGTATGGGGACACATATCAATAGGATTTGTAGTGCGTCTTATTTTCACTTGCATAACATCAGATGCATTAGGAAGTTTTTATCAACTGAATCAACTAAAAAGTTAGTGCATGCTCTAGTTACTAGTAGAATTGACTACTATAATAGTTTATTATATGGTTTGCCGCAAACACAGTTGTCTAAGTTACAGCATGTCCAGAACACAGCTGCGCGCCTTATTTGCAATGTTTCCCGCTTTGATCATATATCGCCAGTGCTGTTTAAGCTTCACTGGCTGCCAGTGAAATTTAGAATTAAATTTAAGATACTAGTAATTACATTTAAAGCTATTCACGGGCTAGCACCTGAATATACAAATGATTTAATTATCATTAAGGGTGCATCGCGTTATTCTTCAAGATCAAATAATGAACTTCTCCTTGAGTTGCCAAGAGAGCGAACAAAGAGGACATTGGGGGACAGGGCCTTTTGTGCTGCTGCCCCTAAACTGTAGAGCCTTAGATAATTTTAAGAATGTGTTGAAAACGCATTTATTTAAGTTAGCTTTTTATAATTAAGATCTATTAGAATAATTTTATTTATTCTTTTAATTTTACCTTATAGTTTTACTGTGGTTTTAGCTCAATTCTTATATTATTGTATATTTCTGTTTTTAATAGTTAATTTTGTGATGCGCAGGCGATCATATATTCATGCAGCCTGCGCACTATAATTGTAAATTATTATTATTATTATTATCTCCAAATACTGTTCGCATTTGAATACTTTTAGATCTCTAATTTTAGCAGTTTGAGAAGCCATGTAAAACACGAGGAGCTTGTTTTAGAAGCGAGTTTCTAAATACAGTGAAAAGGGGTTGAAAAACCTCATCTTGTATTTAAAAATCGCTTCTAAAACAGCTCTTCGTGTTTTACATATATTACTTAAATCTGTACCCTGAAGGTATCCAGTAATCTTAAGATCATCCGCTCGTCACAGAGAGCCCAAGCGTAGTTTCTGTGTTATCAGTGTAATATATGAAATTGTAAAAAATAAGGTTGAATATCGTCTTGAAACTGTGTCTGGTTATTATTTATGTAAATTTTGAGCTTTTCCTAAAAAGATTATCCCCTCCATAATGAATGGAAAGGGTGGAGAGTTCATCTCGAAAATCGATTCCAGCAATATAATCACAACAAGCTCTGGTCACAAAATGACAAATTTTACCAAGAAATTCGCGTCGAACTGATCGAGCTCAAACTTATGCAACACACAGTACGATAATTATCTTACCTTTGTATGGATATAAACGGTAACATCACTGACAGCTACATATGAAGCGAAGGCCAAACAAACTCAGCTAAACTATCTCATAGCAGCCATTTTGAATGCGATTTCCCCAAATCCGTGGCGTTGGTGCGGTCGTTCCTGGAGCCAAGGAGTATAATTGATTACCACTGGGAGGAGTAGCGGAATTGTTGACCCGACAAATTCATATCCCGACCCCACACTAGTACTGACAAATTCACGGACACGAGGTCTCAGGGAAATCCTCGCTAATTATTTATTTGTTAACCAATTAACCAAATGAATCGCAATATGCGAAAATATTACGCTAAGTACGATTTGCTGTTCCCGCCTGGCCGGTAAGAAAAATAGTATGCCCCCTTTCGGTAACGTTTATAACTGACTCCTTCTCGGCTGTTAATGTTAACATTGTCAAAACAAAACTCCATCCGACATTTCTTGAATGCTAACGTGAATAATACAAAAACAAGCCAAACGATTTGGGAAAACAAAAGGATTCGGATCACTAATTTTCTCGTACTTATTTTGTACGTGTAATTTGAATGACCAAGCCAAGCACTTTAAAACAGCTAACCTTCTCGAGGGGCATGTCATTCATTATAGACTTTAACTCGCCTCTCGCTCCGATTCTCGCGCTCGATTATTGGCCCAGTAATCGCTTACCCAGTGACTCAGCGAGTTCGACTTGGAGCAAGTTTAGTCATTGATCAGCAAAGAGAGAAGTGAACACGAGGGAAAGAAAGGGAAAGCTCCTTACGTGGATTTAGCCTCATGTTATTTGCAAAAGCCCAGTTGGAGATACTGTTTAGATCTTCCTGGATCATAGTGGCATGCCATTTCATGAGATGGATTGCGAGGTAGTAATAATGTCATCGACGTACATCCAATCCGCAATTTAAGGAGGGAATGACTAGCCAAATTATTGACCATAATCAGATTGAAAGAATATAGGACTAATAAAGCTTTGTACCTTAATAGCCTGTTACCTCTGTTACCGCTGGTGTGCCGCAATAGTCCAGTTTCGTATTCGAAAATTACCGCTGAAAGCAATGAATACAGACGCATGTACGCAGGGTTAGCCTCATTCTGAAGTTAAACATTCTTAAATATATTGAGAAGGTGCAAAACGCGAAGCTATAACAATACGCAGAGTTGTGAATAGCCCACCTTCTCGCTGGTATTTATGAATGTTAAACTTTTTCTGTATTCATTGCATTCAGCGTTAATTTTCGAATACGAAACTGGACTATTGCGGCACACCAGCGGTAACAGAGGCCCAATCAGATATGGACTTCCGATCTTAACCAGTTGTGTTCGACCGGATAGAAAACTGCAGATCCAAGAGATAACATGTAGATCTGCGGACTCCGAGATTGATGAGCTTATGGATGACAATACTGTGATCATTAATCCGATCGAAAGCTTTGTTGAAGTCAAGGAAGCAAACCGAAGGTATTGCCCAGGGTTCTCTAGATGTTGAAGCCAGTTGTGTAGCATGTCCAGAAGCAAGCAAAAAGTAGTCGAACTGCCCTTAATGAAGCCGAATTACCAACGTCGGCGATGACCTATTTGACTACGAAGCCCTCGAATACTTTAGAGAAGTGTTTAGAGACTGAGACAATAAGTAAGTAGCCTGCTATGCAGACGTATTTTTTCACTCTCATAAATTTGAAGAAAAAAGTAACGTCTGCTTACCCGAGCGCTTAATTAGTTTCCAATATGCACACCTCATTGTGTTATGAACCAATCAGATTTTACCTTCCATATCCTGGATAGTGACGTAATGTTGCATTTAAAAGAAATTCAGACAATACATTTGCCATTGACCAATCATAGGAGAGTGTTCACTGGCGCGCCAATTCACTAAAATGCTAACAATGGCTTTGATTGGGCAGAAAAGTAAAACAAACGTGCTGACGTCATGCTTGCATATTGGAAACTAATTAAGCGCTCGGGTAAGCAGACGTTACTTTTTTTTCCGAATTTATGAGTGAAAAAATACGTCTGCATAGCAGGCTAATAAGTAAGCGACACAGGACGAAATATGTCCTCTTCAGTGGAAACTGGCTCAATTTTCGGAATGTGAGTAAATCTCGGAATTTTTCCAACCAGTTCAGTGGCAGCGGGCTCTGCAAGTTCATATGCAAATTCTTTTAGAATTCGAGCTGGGATTTTATCAGGCACGGTTGCTTTACAAGTATTCAAAGTCTTTAGTTTCTTACATACCTCACAGTGGCTGAATAGTAGGCAGTGGTCCAAGTGCTGCATGGTAAAGTATTAAAGTCTAATGAAGGAATATTGGCGTTAATAGAAAGATAAAAAACTTATTAACTCTTCACCTAGCTCAGAACCAGTCAAGACAGAGCCGTGCTTCTTGATGGATATGAATGGAAGTTACCCGATTTCCGTGTCCGGGGTTTTCGTAAAAATCTGTCAAATCTGTCACTCTTGCTCTTCAAACAGAAATTAGCTAAATTATCTTCCGCTTAACTTTTAACTGTTAGTAACCCTATAGTTAGTTACATATATATATATATTATTATTATTATTATTTTTATTATTAATTCCGGTTTTAGCAAATCAAATTGTTGGATTTACTATTGCTGGATATAGACGATTCAGAATAATCAAACAAGGGGAACATCCGGGTTCGTTCTCACAATTACTTGGAAATATAGGTTTTGTGGGTATGTTTTTCTGGCATGGCCGTATGCGCACGTGGTTTTTGCTCCTGGGATAAGAGGAATCAGCAATTGGAAAGTAAACTAAAGTATAGGTTTAACAGTCAGTGCTGTTCCATTACTAAGTAATGACAAAAATTGAACGGATATTCTTAAACTGATAGATCATTTTCTTAGTTTCGATTCAGCTTGCTTCATTGAATGATCAAACTGTTTCTGATTTTCACATTTACACTGTATGTATATCCGATACAACACTGAATATACATCTAGAGCAGATTTCGTATGAGTGGGACACACTACGGCATGTCCGTAATCGTGCTGTAACCGTGCTGTGCCGTATTTCTGTAATTTGATTGGATCAGCAGGACAAAAACAATGGGAAACCATTTCAACGTCACGGCATGCCGTACGGTAACCGTGCTGTAGTCAGTGCTGTATGCCTTAGAAGCCGTAATGGATACATATTGTACAGTCATTTGGGTTTTGGTCTTACTTTCTTTTGCTTCTGGCTCTGTCGTAGCTGCCGGTGAGTGGAAACAAGGTTGTAATTCGAATTAATATTCTTTACATCAAAATATGTCATATTTATAAAATAAGTAACAATTATTTGGTGGATATTTACAGAGTCGCGAAGCGGCGAGACAAATACCACCGCTAGTCACTGACAGTGAGAGGAATCCTTGTTTTTAGTTCAATTCTCGTCTTCTAGCATCAACTGACTGATCTAACTGCGATTTCAGTTAATCTTTCACGCTTCAATTCACATCAGGATGAAATTGTGTAAAGACATTCTTGTATCCAGAAAATTCCTATCATAGAGAATAATAAAATAGGCATTAGCAACAATAGAAAGGTTCACTTAAATTCGTATTTCCGTTTGCTTCAGTTCCTCTTAATACAACGAAAAGCTTCATACATCGATATTCGTGTCAGGCTATATAGCTTTCATTCCAACAAATCTTTTAAAATAGTATTATTATATAATATTTCATTTGCATTCTCATACTAATTACATCGATGGAAAGCGGTTACATTTGAAACGACAATAATAAACTATTTCGGAAATAAATAATAGATTTTCCTTTTCTTGACCCCTGTATAAAAGTACATTATTTTAATTATTAATTATCATCATCTTTTAAGGCAAAGAACAAATTAGGGTGCGTCTTGTAGCCGGGAGTAATTCGACAGAGGGCCGAGTCGAGGTTCTGTATGCCGGGGCTTGGGGAACAGTGTGTGGTGACGGCTGGACCGAGAGAAATTCTCACGTGATCTGCCGTATGCTGGGCTATGGGAAAGCACTTACCACACAAGAATTTGGACAAGGAACGGGACCTATCTGGCTTGACAATGTAGCCTGCACAGGCAGAGAAAGCTCTATTTTTGCATGTCATCATCAAGGGTGGGCAATTCATAATTGTAAACATTCGCAGGATATTGGTGTTGTGTGTGGAAAAGGTAAATGTAATATATAGTGCAACTAATTATATCGATTCAATCATCTGAATCGGTTGAACAGCAGAATATTTTGAGTGTTGTCTCTATGTTATATATAGAGGTTATATATAGACTGAGGTTTACAAATGTGACGTCAACTACGAATCATTTATTATACAAAAAAACATGCTAGTAATTAAAGATAAATGACATTTTATAAACATCCATGGTATACTTAGAGTTTGCATTAATGATTTTTACCAAATATTTTGACGAAATTAGAGAATAGTTTCATTCCCAAAAGAAACATATGACAGTAAATGCCTGTGTTGACGCCACATTCATTAGCTGTTGCAGATATAAACCTCAGTCTCATAACTCATAGACGTAACACTCAAATCAAGAAATATTGTACCATTCAACTATTCACGTGACGTAGAAGCGATATTTCTGATAATAAAATAAACGTCAGGTGCACCTTAACACTGTAGTTATTATCAAACTCATTAATAATTCATGAAGGAAAACAAAGGAAATCACTGAGCGATGAGTGATCTGTAAATCTGATACAGATTTCGCCTTGATTTACATAAACTTCTGCTTCGATTTTATCGGCTAAAATAAGTCGTATCGCCAAAATTACTGAAAACATGACTCTCTACATCTAGACGTTTGATTAGTCAGATACAGAATTCGTGTTCGTGCTTTATTGAATTTACAAACTCTCGCTTTCAGCTCGAGTTTGTAAATCCGATACATTCTGTATATATCACTCCGAAACCGTTATGCTTTCTATTACTAGTATTGTCAATTAAGAATAACTACAATTTGTATTTGAAACTATACGGATATCAAATCTTTTTTTTCTGATGTGCTGACAACTGGGTTAAACTGTTTATAGCCATGCATGCATGCAGTTCATCGCGCAGAATTCTATTGTTCTCGGCGACATGTACTTACGGCCGAGAGGTTAAAGTGAGGACGGAATAATTATAACATTGCTAATTAATTCTGCGGGAGAGCGATTGTGATTGGCTTTTGACAAATCGGTTTGGGAATACTCTACTCCCACATCACATGAAACACATGTCAATTACTGTAAACTGCTCGCTTCATGGGAATACTGGACTCCCAAAGCTCGTTAAAGAAGGGCATCACACTAACTAATGTTGTTATATCAGAAGCCCATTTGTCATTACCGCCCCTGAAGTTCAAAAGCAAAGCCTTTCGTCTGTTCGATCTTGTTATTTCCTTGGTGGGCCAATTTCATAGATACAGACTTAAAACTTATCAATTCAAAGTTTAAGATACCTTGTCTTTGTAAAAGTTTTGGGTTAAATCCATGATTCGAATCGCCGCTTAATTTATCTCTGAGAAATTAAAGAATCGTGTTGGTTTACTTTTTCCCCTATGAATCGTATAAAACGGAGAAAGTTATAACTTTGAGATCGCCGGTGTGGTGTTTTTAGCTTTTAAATACTTCTAGGGCAACGTCTCGATTCGAAGTTTGAATTATTCTGAATACAACGATAGGATTTGCTTTTGACGCGCTAAGTTTATAGTTTTTGTTTAATGCTCTCTAACTGATTTGTTTTGTAGCGTTTGGCTTTAGATTGAAGGGACTTTGCCGCCATCTCCGCCGGGGAGATTTTTTTAGCGTTTAAGTACTTCTAGAGCACGTACGAACATGAGCAACGTCTTAATTTGAATCTTGAATTATTCTGAATACAACGTTATGATTTGCTTTTGACGCGCTAAGTTTATAGTTTTTATTTAATGCTCACTAAGATTTGTTTTGTCGCGGTTGCCTTTTACTCAGCTTCAGTTTGAAAGTACTTTGCCGCCAACTCGGCTGGGCGATTTGTTTTAGCGTTTAAATACTTCTAGAGCAGGTACGAACATGAGCAACGTCTCAATTTGAAGCTTGAATTATTCTGAATACAACGATAGGATTTGCTTTTGACGCGCTAAGTTTATAGTTTTTGTTTAATGCTCTCTAAGATTTGTTTTGTAGCGTTTGGCTTTAGATTGAAGGGACTTTGCCGCCATCTCCGCCGGGGAGATTTTTTTAGCGTTTAAGTACTTCTAGAGCACGTACGAACATGAGCAACGTCTTAATTTGAATCTTGAATTATTCTGAATACAACGTTATGATTTGCTTTTGACGCGCTAAGTTTATAGTTTTTATTTAATGCTCACTAAGATTTGTTTTGTCGCGGTTGCCTTTTACTCAGCTTCAGTTTGAAAGTACTTTGCCGCCAACTCGGCTGGGCGATTTGTTTTAGCGTTTAAATACTTCTAGAGCAGGTACGAACATGAGCAACGTCTCAATTTGAAGCTTGAATTATTCTGAATACAACGATAGGATTTGCTTTTGACGCGCTAAGATTATAGTTTTTGTTTAATGCTCTCTAAGATTTGTTTTGTAGCGTTTGGCTTTAGATTGAAGGGACTTTGCCGCCATCTCCGCCGGGGAGATTTTTTTAGCGTTTAAGTACTTCTAGAGCACGTACGAACATGAGCAACGTCTTAATTTGAATCTTGAATTATTCTGAATACAACGTTATGATTTGCTTTTGACGCGCTAAGTTTATAGTTTTTATTTAATGCTCACTAAGATTTGTTTTGTCGCGGTTGCCTTTTACTCAGCTTCAGTTTGAAAGTACTTTGCCGCCAACTCGGCTGGGCGATTTGTTTTAGCGTTTAAATACTTCTAGAGCAGGTACGAACATGAGCAACGTCTCAATTTGAAGCTTGAATTATTCTGAATACAACGATAGGATTTGCTTTTGACGCGCTAAGTTTATAGTTTTTGTTTAATGCTCTCTAAGATTTGTTTTGTAGCGTTTGGCTTTAGATTGAAGGGACTTTGCCGCCATCTCCGCCGGGGAGATTTTTTTAGCGTTTAAGTACTTCTAGAGCACGTACGAACATGAGCAACGTCTTAATTTGAATCTTGAATTATTCTGAATACAACGTTATGATTTGCTTTTGACGCGCTAAGTTTATAGTTTTTATTTAATGCTCACTAAGATTTGTTTTGTCGCGGTTGCCTTTTACTCAGCTTCAGTTTGAAAGTACTTTGCCGCCAACTCGGCTGGGCGATTTGTTTTAGCGTTTAAATACTTCTAGAGCAGGTACGAACATGAGCAACGTCTCAATTTGAAGCTTAAATTATTCTGAATACAACGATAGGATTTGCTTTTGACGCGCTAAGTTTATAGTTTTTGTTTAATGCTCTCTAAGATTTGTTTTGTAGCGTTTGGCTTTAGATTGAAGGGACTTTGCCGCCATCTCCGCCGGGGAGATTTTTTAGCGTTTAAGTACTTCTAGAGCACGTACGAACATGAGCAACGTCTTAATTTGAATCTTGAATTATTCTGAATACAACGTTATGATTTGCTTTTGACGCGCTAAGTTTATAGTTTTTATTTAATGCTCACTAAGATTTGTTTTGTCGCGGTTGCCTTTTACTCAGCTTCAGTTTGAAAGTACTTTGCCGCCAACTCGGCTGGGCGATTTGTTTTAGCGTTTAAATACTTCTAGAGCAGGTACGAACATGAGCAACGTCTCAATTTGAAGCTTGAATTATTCTGAATACAACGATAGGATTTGCTTTTGACGCGCTAAGTTTATAGTTTTTGTTTAATGCTCTCTAAGATTTGTTTTGTAGCGTTTGGCTTTAGATTGAAGGGACTTTGCCGCCATCTCCGCCGGGGAGATTTTTTAGCGTTTAAGTACTTCTAGAGCACGTACGAACATGAGTAACGTCTTAATTTGAATCTTGAATTATTCTGAATACAACGTTATGCTTTCTATTACTTGTATTGTCAATTAAGAATAACTACAATTTGTATTTGAAACTATACGGATATCAAATCTTTTTTTTCTGATGTGCTGACAACTGGGTTAAACTGTTTATAGCCATGCATGCATGCAGTTCAGTAACAGACACTAATCGAACATATAGCCCCTTTAATGTGATTTTTCGTGTGGTATGTGGTATGCGTCAAATTCACCAAGGGTAGTATTTGGTTATTAATCTCACGTTTGCAGGTTATAAGTTCAAAAATCCACGAGCGCACGAATTTTTACTTCAAGGTTAAGCGTTCGGTCGAATCATAGTTAATAGAGTGGAATGGTTAGGAATCAAACCCGGCAAACTTCAAAGGGGCTAACAAAGGCGCTGCCATTTTCGTTGGAAGGGGGTAAGACAAATTAAAAGATTGTGCACGGTCATAGCTCATTAGCATCCCCTGAAAGACTGAACCCACACGTTTCTATTGGCTCATTGATTAACATATTACAATATCTATTGTGTTTTGTGAACGGTCACGGTTGAAAAAATCGAAGAAAGATCTATAACAAAGAAGATCTCTGGGTTTCATAGCCATTCCCCTCTTTTAACTATGGTCTAATGTGGCTTATGACTGTTAATTTCAGCCAAAAGTTTTAATTTCCAGCGCGCTTCACTGATAACCATAATATGCAAATTAACGCTTAGATGTGAAAATGACCACTCATACATTCTGCGCGATGTCATCCATGTAAGTCGGCCAATCGGCTAATACGGATGTGCATTTTTACTCGTCAATCGCATTGAATGATTTGTTCATTAATGTGTATCAATATAGCGTGCTATCAGACTCGTGAGAATAGGGAGAGGAGGTGGAAGAAGATCCTATACGGACGCTATACATGTGAATTGCGCCCCTACATTGATCTGTCATTAACTCGGTTAAGACGCCACTCCATGTCCACTCGTGCCGAACGCAATCGAAACGAATTAAAGGATAATAATTGGGCGGCTTTGTTTATCTAATTAGGTCGGCACATGAGTGCAGCGGTATCTGAAACGGGCCTAAAATATGAAATCTAGCGCGCGTTCGATTGACCGTATTCCGAAATAAGAATAGATGGAATAATCTCTGGAAATCACTTGTTCAGGCATATTTTGCACTATAAGCTACTAACGTTTGCTGAAATGTGATATTCAGGATACATTTAGTGTTCCAGCCTTGTAGTTATATCTTCTAAACTGGACAACTGTAATTCATTGCTTACAGGACTTCCTACTTATCTGATAGATAAACTACAGAGAGTGCAAAATGCTGCAGCGCGCCTGGTCACACGCACCCGAAAGTTTGATAGGATAACGCCAATTTTGAAGCAACTTCACTGGCTACCAGTTAAAGAACGAATCTCCTATAAAATACTTCTGCTGACCTACAAGGCTCTTAACGGCATGGCACCTCATTATATTTCTGACCTCCTCGATAAATATGTACCTGTAAGAACTCTTCGCTCCTCGAATAAGCATCTTCTTAAAGTACCATGCTACCGCCTAAAGACGTATGGAAGCCGCGCGTTTCAAATTACAGCTCCTACTCTTTGGAACTCGCTTCCTATGGGGGAAAAGCGGTCATGCTCACTTTCACATTTTAAGTCTAATGTAAAAACATTTCTTTTTAAGCAAGCGTTTGTATGAACTTTAGTTATTTTTATTATTTATTTAATGTTATTTTTATTTTATTTTATTATTTCTATTTTATATTGAATGTGAAGCGCTTTGAACTATAGGAATATAGCGCTATATAAATCTACATATTATTATTATTATTATAATTATGCTTATTCTTATTCCGGAATACTGTCAATCGAACGCACCCTTAATTTACACGTAGATAGATTTCATTGTAGAATGGACCAATAGGAGTTTGCGTCGAAAATTTAGACATTCAAATTTGTGTTACGTCCGTGCAGGATCTCCTTCCCTTCTCTCTCCCTCTCCCATGAGCCTATTCGCGGGTTAATATCGATTGATTGCTTTCCATCGATTTCAGGCTCTCCTAATATCGCAGTGCTTTTGGGCGGAGGCCCTTTCGCTAACATTGGTCGAGTTGATATTCGTTATTACGGCATCTGGAAGTCCGTTTGCGACAACGGATGGGACTTGAAAGGTGCGAATGTTATCTGCACAATGCGAGGAAACAGTAAAGCAGTGGTCGCATTAAAGGGGTACAGCGGAAGCTCTGCCCGAGTATGGTTATCCAATGTAAGGTGCGATGGTAGCGAGAGTTCGATCGCGAGCTGTGCTAGCTCAGGATGGGGACGGAACACCTGCGAGAATAGCAACAATGCTGGTGCTCTCTGTGTCCCACGTGGTATGCATATGAAATGTACAATTTATTTTATTAATCGGTTTTCAATCGGATTACGTATATTTGAAAGTGAAGTTAATTTAGCATTTACCTTAAGTAATACATGTTTCGTATTTACTATAGTCACCAAAAATGCAAGATTCAAGATTAATATTGTACATATTTTAACAGTGTATTAGCATGGCTTTACTGTAAAACACCCCGTTTACATGAGCTCCTGGTTAAATAACATTATTATTGTTGTTGTTTTTATTATTATTATTACCGATTTCGGGCGTCAACCTATTGATAAAGTTTACTCGGATGGAGAAATGATGTGTTCGAAATAATATTAACAACAAGTACGGGTTAATGAATGGCCACACGTGTGATATGGAGTATATATATCATCGCGAGCAATGCTTTACAAGCGATCCGTGATAAATCCCATATCACACGGGTGGACTGAGTTTGTAGGAGTTTACTGAGTTTGTAGGAGCAGGCATCAGTGAATTACGTATGCAAGTGGCGATAACTAGTTATCGCCCAGTGGGATATGGGATTTATACCATTACTTACAGCAAAGGATGTTGGGTGTGGCATGCGATAATAATAATAATAATTTCTATTTAGTATAAATCAACTAGTGGTGTATTACAAATCCTGCATTCTGATTAGCTACCCTACTATATGTCTATTTGTGTTAACCCATGGCAGAGAAAAACCGCACGCATTTTCACGAAATAATAACATTCTTTCAATTTCAATTCGTTTCTTTCTATTATCAGTTCTACTGTCCGACTAGTTCAGCTGCGCCTCGTGGGCTATTGACTCGTAGCCCATTCAGGCTGCGGGTCTAATTGTTAAGTATAGCTTAATATACGAGCAGCGGTGTTTTATCAGATTTATAAACACGAGGGCGCAGCCCGAGTTTTTGTAGATCTGATAAAACACTGCTGTGAGTTTTTTAAACGGCTTCAAAAACGTCGATGAGAGTCATGTAATTCAGTTATTTTGGCGATACGACCTATTTCGGCTGAGAAATTTAAAGTTTATATAAATCAGGATGAAATCACATTTATAGATCCCTTCTCGCTCGATCTGTGATTTCCTTTGTCACCATATCAAACAATTTATTGAGAAAAGTGTCGTTCCTGAGAGCTCCCTGTGATATTCCATATATGGTCAATATATTCCATATATGGTCAATATATTCCATATTTGGAAAGCAGAACGGATCGTCCAATACTAGAACACATCCAGGAAGTGTAGCGAGCCGGCAGAAGCCGAGAGGCGGGTACAACGTTGGCTACAGGAACAATTGCAGGAAGTGCGATTAAAAAAATCGAATCGTTTTTTGAAGGTTTCGATAGCGAAATTTGAAAAGGATGAGCGTATCAGCCTCACTAGCATCTAGTCAGGCCCAAATATTACTCCGAACGACAACAATTGTTTGATATGAGTTGCTTCATGATTTTTTAATGTTTTTTTAATGCGCTCAAAGAAGACTGTTGTTCTAAGCGCATATTTACAGTAAAATAGTGATATAATACAGTAATAAAGTAATAATTGATATTATATAGCTGGTCTTCATTGTCTAATTAATGTAATTTCCAATTCATATTATCACCGTAGTAAATAAATGAAATTATTCAGTTATAGCAGAGCACCATTATTTTAACCAGAAGTCTCGATAAGTGAACGCGGCCCATCAGTTGACGGTATAATCTATTGTTAGAACGGCGCTCAAACTACTTTCGTGGGGGAAAACAATGGCAGCCATGTTACTTTTATAAACACAAAACTAGTTATCTCGTTAGAACAAAGGCTTTCATATTTTGAACCAATCAGAGTTGTTGGTGTAATTAGGCGCAATACGCTTGGCTATCGATTTAGTGAGAATTGTTTTCTAAAAATAGATTATACCGTAAACTGATGGGCCAAGGCCTGTATGAGGTATCGAGATTCCTGGTTATGGACTTCCAATTCTAGTAATAATAATTTAAAAAGTTATAAATATATAGTCTAAGTTATAAGAAAGCTTAAAAATATGGGTTTTTGACTTAAAAGTTGATTGGCAAGAACTATCTTTATGTCTATGCAATACAATACAATACTTTTATTCGCATTCCACAATGTTCTTAGATGTTTACATGTTTTTAAATTACGAAAGACATTTGGTATCTATTTAAAGTTATAAATAAACTAAATATATTGGTAACATAAGGAAATGCCTAGCGTCTAAATAAACCAAAAAGTAACCACCTTCACCGTCCGGTAACTGTGTCGAACGGTGAAGGTGTTACAGCGGAAGGCCGCTATAGGCCGAAAGGTCGAGGGTCAGCGCGAGCGGAGCAAACGTATGTCCCGATGCACACAGCGGTCAAACGTCTGCGAATTTTTTTGGTAAACTCACAGTTTGAAGTTTGTTCAATTTCCCGTCGACTGTAAAAATAAAAAGCTTAACTTTCACGTATTTTTCTTAACTTTTGGGCGTAGAAGTTCACTGTAATATGTTTTAAGGTCAATTTTGCGCGGGAAATTCGCGCGGCCGCCCACCAGACTGACCGTAATACGCACGCGCAGACGTTTGACCGCTGTGTGGTTCCGATGAGAGCAAACTTTGCCGCTGAGTTCATGTTTCCCTCGCGCCTGAACCCCGAATCCCGTCGTTACCTCAGATCAGATAATTGGGAGCTTCAATTTTTGGCTTGCCTAAACACATATATCATATTTTATGCAGGATCCGATAAAGAGTTCTTGGTTTACTTGAGAGACGGGAATGTTCATCATGCGGGACGAGTTGAAGTAGAGTACTACGGTATGCAGGGAACTTTACGCTACGGTAAACTTAGACTACAAGATGCTAACGTCATTTGCCGTAACCTAGGATACACCAGTGCGGTAACAGTTTATAAACACGGTGGAGGGACGTGTTCATTTTGGATCGAGTCGATGCAGTGCAGAGGCAACGAAAATTCCACAAAGCTGTGTCAGAATATACAGTGGAGAGCTGATAGCAATTACAATCACAGAAACGATGCTGGGGTAATTTGTCAACGGTCATCAGGTAACAGTATGGAGTGACTCAAGATCCGGGGGGACACTTGTATGATAAATGGGTAGTTATGTGCGGGCATAGGGTCCAGAGTCGGACCCAGTTTTCAGAGTAAAAATAGTTCCAAAACCAAAATTTCCAAGTTATTGCGAAAACGAACCTGGATGTTCTCCCGGGTCGATTATTCTGAATCGTCTTCATAACCCGGAAATCAACATATTTTTACGAAAAACCCGGACCCGGAAATCGAAATTTGGTTCCAACCCGGACCCGCTACTGCTACTGCCGCACATAATATTTATATATTACGTCATAAACGTTACGTACTAACCCCCTCCCCCTCCCCCTCCCCCCGGGGTTCAAGATACCTTGAGATTTATAGTGACATCTAAATGTATGTAGGAGAAGATATAACGTCACGATTTTGTAGCTAAACAATATGCGATGATCTATCAAAACTTTATTTTTTTTATCATTACTCATGTTTTAACGTGTTAAAATGACGTAAATACAACGTAGGGAAAACTTTAAACTGAATTAAAAGCTTTCTTGGTTATAATTATATTTGGACTCTTCTGATTGGGCGAAATGTTTTTTAACACGAAAGGTAGGTAGTTTCAAAACACAGTTTCAATGGACTTGATTTTAGAAATTGTCGCATATTTAAAGGTTGATGTGTGCTCAATATGAGAAACATAATTTTCTAAAGTGGGGGAATAACTCGTTGAATCGGTCCGTATTGTAATGTTTGGAAAAGCATAGGTCTGTAACTTGTGGTATGGATCTCTTTCTTCTTTTATGGAAGGTATATACATATAATCAGTAATATTCATGTTAGTTTTTCCTATCAAAAATGCAACCCAATATTTAATTTGTTAAAATGAACTTCTTGTATGCTACATGATATTTTCGTTGATATAGAATATATGTATCTAGCATATTGTTGAAACTTGTACTTATAGTATTTCTAGCTAGTTTTTATTTGTTACTATTTAACGATATTTCTTATCTGTTCTTTAGGCGAAGGCGCAAACGTTTCTGTCCGTCTGGTTGTAAGAACTGTGCAAGTCAGATATCATGGCTTATGGGGAAGAGTCAGCACTTCCGGCTGGGATTTAAAAGACGCATACGTTATTTGCCGTATGTTAAATTTTACTAAGGCATCAACGATAGGCCAGGTATATGGAATAGGAGCTGGTCCGATCTTACTAAGGGATCTCGAATGTTCAGGAAACGAGGATTCACTTGAGAGATGTCGCCACAGTGAATGGGGAACTGCACGGCATAATATTGAATATGACCCGCCTGGAGCTACTGCTATGTGTGACAATCTATCCGGTATATATTCAATTTTTTTTCATGGCACGCATACATTTATTTAACTCACTTTACTTGATAAGGTTAACAAGTAATAGTAGAAATAAGTATATACATGTATAAGCTTATATACACAGTTGATTGCAAAAATTACACATATGGCAAACAGAGAGATATCAATATATCGGTAGCGTTACGGTGCTTCTAACCCTTCTTGCAACATTTATACCTTTTCTGACACATGACCGCGTAACTGAGTAAAAGCCTGGGTCGATCACTGGGTAGACGTCATCTCATTAATGCATTATCCTTCATGGCGCCCTTCTATCACAATAACATCGATATATAGAGAATAGAGGCTTTCCAACGTAACAAAGTGAGTTAGAAAGCGTCTTCATTAGGGCACGTAGCTATTTGTTTATCACTTAAGTGATAGTTCATTAGTTTCTTTTCTTGTACATATGTTTAATATTCATATTTGAGGTATATAAAGACCAATCAGTTTAGAATTCTTTCTCTCGCTTGCTGGACAGCCACAAGTCAGCCAAACTTTAGTTTTAATGTTTTAAATTATTATTCATCAAGATATAACCATTTTGGCTCAGTTAGCCCTCGGAGCCTTGTACGATTGCATTCGGTCGAGGAGTACCGGTTTCCAGAAGTTTTTCCACGTAAAGCAAGACGTGTTTTTTACGATGGTTTTTCGTACCGGGCAACGTACATTATTTTCTTTAGATATCGACTTTTCGGTATTATTTGATTTAAGCATGTGAAAAGCTACTTATTATCATGTGATTACGTCATTTGATTGTTCAACCATCCTTTTAGGATGATGTGTGGTTATGGAATGTTTTCTCCATTCCTTCATGTCCTGTTAAATATTATGATTTTGTAATATTATTTAGAACTATGTAATGATTTGTAATACCGTAGTTTATTAAAGAAACCGTTTGCTGATGTCCACCACTGAGGCATCCGGCACTGTCACACTCCACTAGTTGGAGTGTTATTATTATTTTGTACGCGTTGGGCGTGTTGCGTAGCATAGGAATGAATATACACAGTATGTGAGTTGTTAGTAAAGAACAAAGTCATTTTAGACACAATGCTAAGTATTTATTCAAATTATTGCAAAGTCGAATTATTGCAAAGTCGAATTATTTAGATGACGTCTACCCGCCAATTTTTTACCATTTCAAACAAGCGTAGAGCATAAAGTATTCTCTGTAAACCAAAATTTTCTTCGCAGAAATGCTCAAGACCTTTCAAAGGTTCATAGGTATAAAAATTGCAAGAAGGGTTAGAAGCACTTTTAGTAAAACGGCTCCAATACAGGTTTTATTAGATTTTTTTGGAGAATGTTTCATTGCAGCGATAGGGAAGAGTTAGAGCGGTTGTCAAGTGAGTATCGAAAAGTAACTGCTTACGAATTTGCTTGGTTAGTTATCCATGATTGCGTTTACTTCAGTTGCCTCCAGTCGTGATTGGTTGAAATAAAACCAATCGTGAATTACTTCAGTTCGTGATTGGTTTGGGTTTTACGACACTCTATCAAGTTATTTGTATGAAATCGCTCGAATTGAATCAGGCTATCGGGTCAACTGACACGATCTCGCCGGATAGAAAATATTTTATGGATTCTAAGCTTCTGTGTTGTATTAAATAGGTGATGAGTTAAACGTGTCAGTTCGCCTAGCCGGTAACGCAAAGCATGCTGGCCGAGTAGAAGTGCGATACAAAACGACCTGGGCAGGAGTCTGTGACGATAATTGGGATATCCTAGATGCACACGTGGTTTGTAAAATGCTAGGTTACCAAACTGCAGTGGCTGCTATTCATAGACTCGATGGAGGGCCAGGGGGAACATGGATGCGAGATGTCGCCTGCAGTGGAAAAGAAACGTCTATCGCTTTATGTTATCATCAAGGCTGGGGAAGGCGATACTGTAGCCGTACGCGTCATGCAGGTGTAATGTGCCAGGCGTCTTACGGTAAGTACATCAGCAATCAAAACGTTATTACACAGTATTCTTCTGTCCAGCCCTCCTCCCTCCCCCCCCCCCCCCCCCCCCCTCTTAAAAGAAGCTGTAGGAACATAACTGTTTCAATGTTCGGGCTTTAAAGACGTTTGTATTGGCAAAGGTTGACGATAACGGTATACATATATCAGTATCAGATACACTTTTGCCTATTTGTCGGCTATTTATTGGTTTGTTGCCAATATTACCAGTTTAAGGGTAATCTTAGAGAATTAGCATTATTTTGCTGAATTTCAGAGCTAGATCTCCAATTACTAAGATGTCAGTAAATACACATTTGTCAGTTAAAATGTCAGCTATTTATCAGTTTTCAGTCATCAACACCGTCTTTATTGAACAACATGCAGTTAATTGTTTTAAACATGTTTGACTGAGTTTGATCTGTTATTATACATGTATATAGGAATACCCAACCATAGCTCCATTGGTTCGTGACACAAAGCGGCCTTTTGAATTATGGTTTCCTCATTAGCATAACAATTGTAATGCTTATTAACACAAAGTATTGATATTAAGTACAATGATATATACTTTACATAACTGCAATCTGGCTGGTAAAAATGCATGCCGTTTATATTTACGTGATTGCATTTTGTGATCATAAAAACCAATAAATATCACCTGCTAGCAATGCAACCGAATAAAACTATTAATTAAAAGTATTCGGCATATGTGTCCCTTAATTTCTTAAAACTATCAATCTAACACTTCAATTTCAATAAACATTTAATTTTCGGAAGAAAATAAGAAAAGAGAAAAGCTGTAACTAATTTGAATAATAGGCGAGAAAATATAACAAAAGAGATAATTCCCTATCCCTCAGATAATAATGGATTCATTAGAGAAACGTTCATACTATTCAAGTGAATACAATTGAGCCAGACGGAACACTAGACTCCCACTATTCAACTTGTCTCAGCTTTTCTATTTTCCATTTCCCTCGCTCCGACAACGTTTATTGAAATAGGTCTTGTTAATAAACTTCCAGATCCCCCGTCTGTGCAGGTTCGTCTTGTTGCAGGTTTCTCTACCAATTCGGGCCGAGTTGAAATCGGATTCAGAGGAGCTTGGGGCACATTATGTGATAGTATATGGAATATAAACAACGGTCACGTGATTTGCCGCATGTTGGGGTATGCAGGCGTGCGTGTGGAGTTCCCAAAATCACCCTTTGGTCCTGGAGATGGTATCATCTGGCTTTCAAATCTACGCTGTACAGGAACAGAGGATTCCATCGATCAGTGTAACCATGATGAGTGGGGTATACATAATTGTAACCATGACAACGACGCTGCTGTAATGTGCAGGAAGGGTAACATCAGTTCACCTCTACTAATAATGATGATAATAAATTATGCATGATAACAATTTATTGCCTGATGAGGGAATTCCACATTAAATTGCTAGCGAAAAAGCGATGTCGCACGAATGGCGAACCCAATTTTGTTTTCCTATGGTTCTTTACGACCGTAAGTTATGGATCCTCATTTCCCCCCTTTTGTTATTGCCCGCGCGCTTCATGACCATATAAAGGAGAAAAAACGAGGATCCATTTATTATATAGCTTCTTCGTATCCTTTGAGACCGGAAGTGGACGGAATGTCCGTACGGGAAGTTATGGACCGTAAATTGACCAATCATAGCTCGCGAAATTACTTAGCTATAAAATAATAATGCTATATAATCTTTATATTACCGTATAAGGCTTTTGTATCTAAAGTTTTAATTTAATTGGTTAACATTTATTTCAGTAATTTTTTTATCTCAAAGCACAGTTCACTAAGACAGTTTTTGTTATTGCAACACGCACTTATTACTGCAATTTGACATTTCAGAGCTTGCTTGCTGTCTGTCGTACAATAACATAAAAAAAACTGAAAAACAACAAAATGTTCATTAAGAAACACATTTTTTGAAAAGTGAATTTCACTTTCACATGCAGTAATTTGAAAACTGTTCAGCTAAGTTCACTAACTTAAGGGTGCATTCGACTGACCGTATTCCGGAATCGACAAAACTTACCGGGTCTTCTGTTCCTTAGCTATGTCTGGATCAATTTTCAGCGACTTTAGAAACACAAGAAGACACCCTGTAAGTTTTGTTGATTTTTTGAAAGATTACATTGTAAATGAAACTAATAAATCACATACAAATAATCGGCTAATTAAATTACACAGATCATAAGTTGGGCTACCTGTGCTTGAACCAGTGATACTCTTCCATTGATTCCTATTCTGGAATACGGTCAATTGAATGGAAACCCATGAAAATTCGGAATCCATGGTTTTCCCATACTATGTAAATTGGATGGTTTTTCGCCCTAATTTATACTTTTGAATCTTCGTAGCTGAGGCTCCTCAGTTTTATGTCAATGAATCAGAATCCATCAAGTCAACTACGATCGTGCTTCATTTCATGACCACACCCAAAAGAGATGAAATGATAAGGTAATACTTTAGCAACAATTCTACGTTTGTTTCTTTATGTACTCTTGTCAGTTAATGGGGCTTTAGGATAAGAATGTTAATTGTTGTAAATACAATCAAAACTTGAGAATTGTAATTACTCCAGTAACTAAGATCTGAAGTTTCTCTTATCTCCTAACATTTTGGCATTTCAGTTGACGTTTGTCAGTACCTTTTTATTAGTGAATATATATACATGTATATTAATAACTGGACGATGCAATGCTGATTTGTACGGTTTGGGAAATAATTATAGCCAGCGAATATAATTATTTCCCAATCCGTATACAAATCAGACTTGCATCGTCCTGTTATTACTTCTACAATTTTGCTGATTACTCGGGCTGCCTGTGGCAGCATCGAGTCTTAAAATGCAAGCCGTTTTTTTTTTTTTTTTTTTCGTTGGGTGTCGCAAAATTTCTGCCCATGCGTTAAAGGTCAAATTCACACCAATCAGATTGCACTGTGCTGGTCACGCAACAATCGCCAGATTAATTTATTTACATAATTTAATACAGTAAAGCAAGATGGCGGAGGACCCGCGAGGAACTTTCTCTCTAATTTGGAGTCCCATCTCTCAAATGTAAGCCAGTTTAATGTTTTATTTAACTTCACTCGTGCGAAAGCCTTCCAACAGGCTCAGGATATTTCAACTGGCGCTATTGTCGGAGCCGAAGGACCGCGTTTTTTACCCAGATGGTCAGTGATTTTATATACGACACGTACGACGACCTGAAGCCAGTAAAGGGGTCAGGATCCGGAAAGCTAAAATTCGAAGAAATAGATATTGGAATCTATAAGCCATCAGCTCGCTGTGTTGCATTTAAAACATCCGAGGAGAACATCTTATTTTGGGTGAAGGCACTTCAAGACCAATATTATGAGTCTCTTAAAAACTGTCAGAGATTTAAATTTACCGTAAGTTGGATCAGAGAGTATTGAGATTAAGTTATTTCGTTCCAGCGAGGATATTGACCTAGCGGAAACGGTACAAGCTGTCGAAGGATTTTACTTATAATCATCCACGTCTACTTAATTAACAACAGGAATAGTTATGTGCCAAGGCATGGGCAAAGATTGAGTTTCCCAGATTACAGATGAAAGTAGAGAACTTAATGAATGAAGAAACAGAGGTCACGCGTGACATGCTTGAGAACATGAACATGTTCAACACTTTATGTTATACTAAGAAAAGAAAACAAATTACAGAGCCTGCAAGTTCACAAGTCAATGAAAAACCCCAAGAGCCTGTAGTTTTGGATCAACATATCCTTGAAACTCCAAAAGCAACATACACATGAGTCAAATTCAAACCGGAAGAGACGGAATTCTTTAGATTATTCACGAGGATTGTTAGCCTGCAATAAGAACTCTCTCGCTGCTTTAATGACCTTGATTTGTAACATGGAGGCTGACCTAACTGATATGCGTAATGAATTCTTACTCTCGTCACATCAAAACGAAACTCAGTCATTTGGATGACAAATTAGTGCAGCAAGATAATATATACAAGACCGAAATCAAGATGCTGTCATCACGTAGTTGAAAATGGCGAGTTGAAAGCGGATATAATAAAGCTCAGATCCGACTTTCAAACTTTAAAAAAAATATTCAAGAATACAAAAAAGAAGACAATGAAAGACCAAGGTCTCCAGTGTTCCGAGACTACCCAACGTACTGAAGCTTTAGCAACGAATCAGTTTGTTCAAGAGCCATCTTTCTTACATGACAACCCGATCCCTATTCATCAGAATACATTTTCTGTGCTAAATGACGAGAGTTTACAATCACCTGACCGACAACCCACTACTAAAGAAAAGGACCATGAAGTACGGTAGTACGGTTAATTTTCGGGTTCAAAACAATGAATATATGCCTGCTCAAATGCAGTTTGTTAAACGAATAAGTAGTGTTTAAATTAAAAGGTCAACATACGAGAAAATAAAAATATTAAATTACATATATACTAGGGGAGCAGAGAATGAAAGTCACCGCGCTACCGGCACTCCTAAAGACTGCTAAATTCAGCTAATAATTCTTCCCTTTGGTTATTACTAAGAGGATTTCAAATGAAAGTGTATTTCATCTTCAATCTCATGTGGCCCGAGTGAAAGCCCAGATGGGCTCTTGTTAGATCTAATCCAAGGTGATCCGCGGTCATTCTACTTCGTCTGTCGGTACTAGCCGTTGCTGAATATATATTAGCCCTTAGCCTTGGCCTTATTCTTAGCCCAACGTAGCCTGTTCACAGGCCCTGGATACTAAAAACTAAAAAATAGGACAAAACAAAAGAGAAGAGGAGGACTGGGGCAGATAACGTCAAGGGGGAGTCTCCCTCTTCTTTCCGTCTGCCATTTTGTTTACGCCACGTTTTATTTTCGTCATTTTCTCTAGTATCTAGGGCCTGTGAACAGGCTAAGCCCAGCGCCTTAGCTATCCTGCAGTAATTCTCTTTTTAATAATTCTAGCGCCTACCAAATTACAGTGGAGAAGACTTCCAATGAACAACATTTTATATCGATGAAGCAAACTCATGTCTCACTAGGACAAGATCTCAACAACGTCAAAATAGCAAAAGAAAATGGCGAGCATGTTTATGTGACAGCGGAGGTATTGGGACCGAATCTTGTCGACAACTTTACTGTCGGTGATGACGAGTACTATAATGGCTACTACAACGAACCGTTAGACCCCGGATGTAACTACAGAGTGTATGTCAGGGCTGTGATAATAGGACAGAACGGGGTGAGTCACAATTATTAATTATGTATAATAGGTCGGATTTCGTATGAGTGGGACAAAAATACTGAACGTCCATAGCCTTACCGTAACCATATTGTTACCGTGCCGTACCGTAACTCTGTAATTTGATTGGATCAGATGTCCAAAAACAATCGGGAAATCATTTCAATTTGATGGCGTGACGCACGGTTACCGTGCTTTAAGTCCTGCCGCAATGACTTGCCCACTCTTTAATTTAGTTTACGGGCGCATCCTAAGAACGCGTTATTTTATTGGCTAAAAGTCGAGCTTGGCCTGCTTTTGTTATTAATGGTGTTCGAGCATTTCTTTTTACGTAAATACGTTGCCGACTTGTAAAGCTGGTTGCGTTCCGCTCGTGCAGTTTTTCAATACTTCGAACGTGTCATTAGTTTTTTTTATAGAACTGCTATTTCTTTTAAAAATACAATTGCAAGAACCTACATTTTTAAACACCATCGTAATTTCCCATCTCATTTTAAAGAAATCTTTCGAGATATTTGTTTCATTCATGATACGTTTTTTTTTTATGTTTTCATGATCAGACCGACATGTATGGTGAGTCCTCCTTCGTAATTTTTACAACCAAGCCGAAAAAGAAAAAAAAAAAAGTAAGATTCCACAATACTTTTATTCAGGTTTTAGCCGTATAAACGATTAATTATTAATTAAGGTGATTGAGCCGTGCTCCTTTTGTCTCAGGTGTGGCACCAACTTGGGTTTACTCGTCAACATCAATCCTATTTTTCTATCATTGCCTCTCTCCATTAAGAAAAAATATAGAAAAAAATCGTTGGTTTCCGAGAAATGCTCGTGAATAGAGATTCGCATTGCACTGTAAAACAATGTTTGTTCACAAATGCTCCTTATGGATGCCAAACTATATTATTATGTTTGTTTCTTTAAAAAATTAAAAATTGCCCGGGCGTCGCCATCTTGGATCTTATGACGTCACACGCTTAGAAAACAATATCCCTTTTGTTTGTGTATTCAACAGAGGCTACCATGTGATGTCATAACATCCAAGATGGCGGCACCCGGGAAATTCATTTAGGAGTTTTATAGACAGGATTATCGGTCCATTAGTGACATCTAAGGTAGAATTTAAAAGGTTACAACGCAGCAATAGATTTAGGCATCCCTAAGGAACACTAAAATTCGATTAAGATATGCTAACTGCCGTGGGGAGCGAGTAGCAGCTGGCATTTCGAGCGCTAGCCCTTCGGCATAGCAAATGAGAGAAATGTGGGTGGGGAAACGGTTTATAAAGTGTTCTCGGATCATTTGGCATCAAAGGAAACTGTGCCAACAATAGAAATGCTAATAAAGACTGTTGATGAAAGAAGAAACATTGTTCTTCAGTGGAGGTTCCCTTTAACAATAACGAATAAAACTATAATCATGACTACATATTTTCCTTTTCAGAAAGAAAGATTGGGGTGTGGCACAGCGAGATATTGACTATAGCACTTCTGTCTTCTACAGTAATAGTTATTTTATTACTGAGTGCTTATCTTATACGGCTAAGGAAAAAGAGAAAGCACATGGCAAGAAAGAAAGCCAAGGAGGAAACGAACGATCGGTATTCTCAATCAGTAACACATATGGATGTGGAAATGACTGAGCGGTTGCCATCCGTCGACGTCATTGGCTATGCAAGTTTGAGCAGGGCAACAAGAACAGCAGAACATGTCAGAGGGGCATCACACCAGGTGAATAGCTGATGTTTGTGGGCGATTGGTTCATGTTCATTTAACAAATAGAATACGGTTACATTTCGTTCATAGTACAGTTAGCACGTGCCTGTATTTGTCAGTATTCATTACCTTTTGTTCATAGTACAGTCAGCACGTGCCTGTATTTGTCAATAAAATACGCACGCCAGTCTTAACTGTTAACTAAAACACGCATGCGCACGCATACCTCAGTCTGTCTATCTGTCACGCATACCGTAAATAATGCACCGGCTCGAGTTCTTGAAAAAGTGTGGATACACAAGCGAAACGCGAGTGCATTTAGCACCTTCTCAAGACTTTGAAAGGTCATTGTTTTTATAGGACATGTTTATACAATACTGATAAACTTATAAATATAAATATAAACGTATCAAAGAAAAGAAACCCAATTGCCACTACTTATATGCTTGGCAATGAACGCATTCCAGTGACAAAGTAAAAAAAGATTTGGGAGTAATAATAAACAACAAACTATCCTGGCACAATCATGGTAAACACTGCAAACAAGGTATTACGATTAATCAAGAGGACCTGCGGCAATTGTACCCAACCTAAAGTTATACTGAAACTATACGTCCACCTGGTCAGGCCTCATATTGAATATGCATGTGAGGTGTGTTCACCTCGCTAAAATTTATTGAAAGACATGATTGAAAGAGTGCAACGCAGTGCCACTAGACTTATCATCAAGAACAAATCTTATAATGAAAGACTGCATGACCTGAACTTACTTTCTTTAGCCTCAAGGAGGGCCTTCATTGATTTAATTTTCCTCTTTAAGTGTATGTTAGGTCAATACCTGGAAACTGCAGAAAGTTCCACATACAATCTCAGACACACAGATTACTCATCTAAGATCAGATACTAAAGATCGAGAACGAATGTTTTAAAGTTTTCATATTTCCATAGAGTAGCTAAAACCAGGAATGAATTACCGTTAACGTTAAGAAAATCTAAATCTCTCAACGAATTTAAGAAAGAACTGAAATCTCATTTGCTTTGAACTGATGCTAATGTAACATACTAAACTGGGCAAATGAGTATTACTGACTTAACCATATGATAGGATAATTGATACTTATATGTAAATTGATACTTATGTAGGTAGGTTTCATAGTTTATATATATGCAACTTAATAATTAGTAGATTAACAATTGATTATTAATTTGTCATGTATTTATTACTTGTTATCGGGTAGCTCTTACTATTTAGGGAAGTAGTTCCTGTTTAGGGGTTCCCTCAGTACCTGTATTCTCATTTACATGTATACAGTACTGTAAAACTATTAAATGTAAAGTTAAAGCTAAACTTCGATCTACGCGATTCTCCTGCTCGAGCGTGCTATAATTTATAGAAAATATATAATGTACGCTGAGCTCAAGTCTTTTCGCCAATGAAAACGCGCGTTCTTGTGATGCTCCAGTAATGAAGGATTATTCTATCGGTACGAATTGTACGAACGACTGTACGAATTACTAATTAGCTCTAAACACCCTAAACCCTGGTGGAGGGTTAGGTTTGTAGTCAGGGTTAGGTATTATCGTTGTACGAATATGACGTCACCGTACGAATCGTACAATTCGTACCAAAGTAATAATTATGTTACTTATATAGAGATAGGTCCGCTTTATATTATAAAGCTAGAATAACAAGGCTAGAATAAAATCTACTGCGATTCGGGATATTTCTTCAATGTTGCTCATACAACTACCCACAATTGGAATTATATAAGGTTCTAGTCACCTCTACTATGCTTCGGTGAATACTTGTTAAATGTCCGAAATAACCTTCCTCGTGGCATTAAGGATTTCTTTACATTTACTTTGGCTTTAGATAAATTGGAGTGGTACACGAACTGGGGTGGTTCCTGAGCCGAAGATGTACGAATATCTTTCTGAGTTTGAGGTATGTATGAAAGAGTTTTGTGAGTGTTCCTAAAACAGTGATGACCTGATAAACGCTAAACAAAGCAGGACGGAGTTTTCTGTTGTATTTTCTACACTGCCGACTTTCAAGTTTTGTGTGCCTGCAGGCGTTTATAACATCACACTTTTCCAACTATAAATAATTGTTTCCCATGAGGTGGTAGTAATTTAAAGGCTGGTTCACACGTGTAATGAATGAGCAAACACAAACGCAATCGCAAGCAAAATTAGGTGTAAAAATTGATAAAGAAACCGCAAGCGCAAGAAAATGAAAAAGTTTGCATTCACAATCTTTTGCTCTTGCATTTGTACTTGCGTGCATTATGTCTCTTGCGCTTTGACGTATGAACATCGATTGCGCTTGCGTTTGACGTGTGAACATCGATTGCGCTTGCGTTTGCTTTACACGTGTTAACCAGTCTTAAGATGCTACCAACACCATGGGACAACAATCTAACTACATGATTAAAGGCATTTCATTTTATGGATTTTCTTTAAAGGGGAACTAAACCCCAAATCAAATTTAGCTCTACGAATCCGGCAATCTATATACGAAGAGCCTTAGATTATAATTCAATTGATTGTGTTCCGGGTTGGAGAAAAGAACATCTGAAAACCTTCCTCACAACCTCCGCTTTGCACAGACGGCTCATGTCTTGTAATTCGTGACGCCAGCCGGGTGGGTTGAATAAGTTGCCATTCTTTCCCGTCATTGAAAAACTGTACTGACGGCTCCTAATTACGGACAATCGTGTCTTCTTTTCACTGGAGGTGTGATTTTTTCCCTTGGTATGTGTGACGTACGATGTGGGGAATTTTTCACTGAATTGAGCCGCCACACCAGTTAGATTTATCAGCGGAGAATCCGTTATTTTCAACCGTGAAAACCTATTTTCTCTTCATAGACGCACAACACAGAGAAATAAAAGAGCAATACTTATTTCTTTCCAATAAATCTTTGTAGAGTAGTTTTCGGGTTCAGGTTCATTCGACCATGCATAGTTAATAGAGGGGAATGGCTTTTTTTCAACCGTAACCGTGCACAAAGCACAATAGAATATGAATATGTCAATAAATCAGCCAAACGAATAGAAAACGTGTGGGTTCAGTCGTCCAGGCGACGCTAATGAGCTATGACCGTGCACAATCTTTTGCCTTACCCCCTTCCAACCTCGCAGATCCTTTGTTAGCGCTAGCCCATTTGAAGTTTGCCGGGTTACCTAACCATTCTCGTGTATTAACTATCATAATGATTCGACTATGTAAGCATTGGAAATATTGAGGACCTGTTATCTGGAAACAATGAAGAGGGGAAAAGTGGTATTTGTTTCGTATTCAAATCAGAGGATTAATTGTCATCTGGATAGGACAAGCTAATCATACCGAGGTTAATTAATTCGAAGATATGTGATTTAACGTCTCGCGAAAGGATGAAAGGAGGGCAGACGGATGCACCTGGAAATCTCCTTCGATTCTCTTTAAACATTTGAGCTCAAATGGAGGTAATTAGTTTGCTGTACTACACACCAGCTTGCAAATATATTTTTATGTCGTTGTTGTTTCAGTAGTCATTTTCTTAACCGACGAATATCGCCGATGGAGGGAGGTGGGATTGAGATCAAATAATTTTCAAACATCAAGGTTGTCGCCAGGACAGGAGGTAACTGGTCAGGCGAAATCAGAACTATGGAAAAAATGTAAAAAAAATGGGGGAAATATTTGGGGGTAAGGTCAGGCAAAGTCAGAAAACAAATGAGTGACATTTAATCGGGATTTGATTTGAAGGGAGTGGGGCAGGGTTTGAAGTCTGATAGGGGAGGGTCAGGTTTATTTCAATCTATAGAGATAACCCTGTGTTATACAGGAGAACCTTTCACAAACCTTTGAAACTAAATTATTTATTTATCGATTCTATAGATGGGTTACAGTCAATCCCCAGAGATTCAAATGACAAAGGGCATGGCGGCCATGTTGGTGTACCTAACAAAAGAAGCTAACGAAGAATCTATTGTTAAAGGTACACCAACATGGCCGCCGTGACGTCATGTGCAACCCATCTATAATGAGTGACATTTTTATGTTATTTCGATTTCAGGCGAGTCAAATGAGTCCAAGTCATGACATTAACGTTGTACCGGCTGAAAGGATATACGCAAACCTTTCTGGTGGCCGAACAGATTTCTTAAGAGTACTGGAAAGGACGGTGCGACGGTGAACTCCTTTTAACCGAATATTGGCTGTTCCGTTATGGAGTTAGCTTTATAAAACACTAATTAACACTACAAGAACCTTAATTTAAACTTGTTTTAGTTTGATTGAACTATCACAACATCATTCGTAGTTTCATAAGTACATGATTATATCATACCGTAAAGCATGATTGATAATACATGAGCAGGTCACCAGTTAATCAGGATCGTAGCCAGTGAGAGGTTCCCCCCAACCCCCAATTTTCCTAAGGCAAAACCCTCTCCCTCTCGTTTCCAAGCCAGAAGAAAAATGGAATATAGAAAAGAAAAGAGAAAAAGAAAGAGCGAGTGTGTTTCTTACTCTCGTAATACAGGAAATTAAATGCCATTTAAGAGACTTTAGATTTTCAAAATAGGGGCATCCGCGGTAGCTAAAGCTTCGTTAGCAGTAATTTGTACGCGGATGTGGAACAGCAACCTTATTGGAAGAATCTCTGAGATTATAATTTGTCACGCAGTTCATTGCGAGGTATGAATTTGGACGAGAGGTATTCTGGAGTTAAACCATCGAGGGACTTAAAAACCATCATTATTTAAACGAAGCAATTCCTGTCGTGAGCTTAGAGTAAGCTAAAAGTCCAATCGTAATTCTTGACCGCCATTTTGAAAGGTAACCAAGCCTGATGACATCGATGCTGGAGTTGAGTCAGCTTAGTTAGAGGTTTAATTTGTACCTATAGTTGCACGATAATCAGAATCTATCCATAGTCATAGATAGAAGGTTTGTGTCAGTGCAGGATCAACTCCAGCCTCCATGCGAGGCTATGCCTTGGTTTTCAAGAATTACGTATACACGAATACCGTGTCGCCATTTGTTGTGGAGATTTCACGATTTTATTTGTTAAAGGCGCATTCCTTTTCTCTGTTTGCTTTATCAGGCATGTGTGTGAAATTGTGTTATTATAAACACATGATTTAACAGATTAATAATTACCACCAGGTCAACATAGCAGCACAGGATCATTTGTGCAGTATCCATGGCAAACTTAGCGGTTGCGATGTGTGCTTAAACGAGTGTGAAACATTCTCACAAAATGTCAGCTTTAACTTTAAAACACTGCTAGTTAGCGCTCAAGAGGACAAAAACACATCAGTTGACTATTTCGTATAACTCCGTACCACTTATGATATCACATTTTAGCAAAAAAGTTATCGCCTATCGTAAAACTCGTTATCTGATTGTCTGATAGTCGGTATTTTCGATTGAAGAACATCTATAGCTACGCGCAGAAAATTGCTTATTTTGCGAACTCCCTCACAGATTCGATATCAATCGATAGCTGATTTGATTCAGAACATTTGTGTCAGGCAACAGGCCCAAAGACGAGTTAGGGGTATCTTCACGAATGGCACAACAGGTTCTTTAACGGCCCGCACTTATGAAGAGATTGTATTGGGAGACAAGGCCAACGGCTTTTACGTCCCTGCCCAAAGACATGGCCTGGATTCGAACCCAGACCTCCCCCATTCATGGCCAGCGCTCTTGAGCTATTTGGCCGTGCGTTGAAGTTGGAAATAATTATTTTTAGTGCTCGCTGGTTGAGGTACGAAAAAAGCGAGCAGTCCGGCGTTTCTCGCACACGGCCATCCCTTTTTTTTCTAGACACCTATGTAGCATATCTATACATGCAATATTTATCTATCTATTTATCTGTGTATGTATGCATGTAGTAAGTAGAAAAAAAAGTCAACGTAAATAACAGCAGTCTCTGTAGAGTGGTATTTCCTAATACTGGTGAGGGATCTGTTCTGTGGTCTGTACGCCGAAGTTCTCATAGATCCTCATATCCTCATCAACGTCTGCAATGTAACCGTCATGAGCCTAAAAATAAATAAGTTAAATTTTTAAATCAATGCCTTGTACAAAGCTGGGTGGTTCCTTCATGTAGGCAACACATGAATTGCTTGCTACCAACTGATACAAAAGAATTAACACAATACAAAACAACAGAACGAAATACACAATACAATAGAACACAATACACAATACAATTTGGTAGAAATTCATGTGTGCCTACATGAAGGGAGAACCCCATTATGGGTTCCTGCAGGATCAAGTTCCAGTGGCATCGAAAGCCATGAATGAAACTCAACAAAGCTACGCACGGATCGAATTTAAATGCAATTCATTGGGCCTGTTACAGGAATGCAATGACTTGGTTGTACTGGAGGGCTAACAAATCTTAAATTCATATATTTATTGGTACTTGTACGAGATCGGTAGTGTTATTAGCAACACCTGTTTGTAAATGCTATTTTCTACCTCCAATCGATTGTCGATCTTCCTAAAACAGCGTTTTTAAAGATAGTTTGCTATCCAGCATCCACGGCAGCGCCTCTCCCATGGGGATCACGAGTTCAATTTCTTCGTTAAATTAACGAAGTATTATATGAGCACGTGACTGTTTCCTGCAAAATGCCTATTATAGTTAAGAAGGGAATATACACCACTTCACTCTTTTTCTGTGAGAACGACTGGGAATGATGAAGTTGGATTATTGCCATGATTTTTGTATTGCCCAAACGTCTAAAACATTAAACAATACCAGGAGCCCATTACCAGGAGCGTTCCTATGTCATGGGCTGGGCCCCCAGCACAGGAGTAGATGTGGCTATATTTAGAATTCGATTTCCCGCGTTGAAAGTGAGAAGAATGATAATGAATAATAATGAGAAGTCGGACTGATTGGCTAAGACAACATGGCCTTTGTTTATTTCGCGCGAAATACAATTTTAGATATAGCCACATCTACTCCTGTGCCGGGAACAGAACCAATGGGGAAGATGGACGCTCCTGGTAATGGGCTCCTGAGCATATGGCCAAACCATCATGCTCAGTCAACGGCCTTTGTTTTGTTTTATTTATTTCCGTTTCTTGAAGATTTCAAACTAAGCAGGAAAACTAGAAAAGAAACTTCACAAAAACAGATTGAAATTGAAACTATCACACAAAACAACAGGACCGTAATGATTTTCAAAAGATTTGTAGACAACTCGTACAAAACCGACTTTTCAACTGTGATAAAATGGCCGCCATAGCGCGCAAATCATGACGGTTGGTATATATTCTTTAAGGATGACTAGAACTCTCCGATCCGAAGAATGCATCCACTCCATTGATCTAGTTTTTAATAAAGCTGCCAAGTTTGCGCGCTGAAGAAGAGTTGTGTTTTGGCGCTGAAAGATGATTGGCTGCTACATCATAAGAAAACATGCAAGTTTAGTTTATTTTTGCACTTATATATTAGCAGAAACATATAAGGAGTTGATACATCCATGCTCCGGATTATTCAGTGAATAAAAAGTACCATATTTGGAAAATACAGACTAGTCTAGCGTGACAGTCCATCTAGACACACAAGCCGGTTGCCAATTTATTCCATATTTGGTCATTTTTATTCGCTGAATAATACAGAGCATGGCACTAGAGCGAAGTATGGGTGTTACACATTTCAACACCGTGATATGTTTCTGCCGGATATCAGCCAGCTTAAAAGTTCCAAGTGTTGAACCGGCGAAAATCCGATTGTAGACCATACTATTTACACGTATTTGAACTCGAAAATACCGAGTCGTATATTAATAAATACTAGGTATGCAATGCTTTCGAGTGGTATATCGTGAATTAGTATATACCGCCAGTGAATAGTGCTTTTCGCGCGCTCTGATTGGCTACTTAAACATGAAATATCCCTTGCTATTCACCTCCGAGCGAAGCAGCGAAGATCACCTCGCGCGAGTTTCTGTCCATTTGACAGAAAATAAAATAACTATTTGGTGCTGGCTTTATAATTCACCTGTGTGGTATATACTACTGAAACAATTATTCACCTCAGTGTCGGTGAATAGTGGTGGATATTTACCCCGCCGACGAGGCTTGGTAAATATCCACCACTATTTATACCGGTCCAATGGATTTCCAACATTTGGATTGGCTGTAGTTTTCATGGAGTGGGATAAATACTATTTCACACAAAATACCAGTTACGCACCTCTTTCAGTGTATTAAACTGTGGTGTTTCAGCTGCCTGGGGGAGGTTTTCGTAGGCTTTCGGCCACTCTTCACTGTAACGTGGGGATTCAATCACCTCGTCCAGTGAGGCCACAGACGCGTATTCTCTGTTCTCCCTCCTCTGGTCACTCATCTCGGCATTCGTTCTTTGTGCTACAAGTGAGCAGATATTATCATCATAGTTGTCTTCCATTTCCATTTCCATTTCCTTTTTCGGTTTTCCTGCTTTCCATTTCTTTGCACGAATAATGCATCCAGTTAGTAGTATGAGGAATAACACACTTGTAATTAAAATGGCCAACGTTGGTAAGTCGTTTAACCAGTAGATGCAGTTTTCTACTGTGGAAAGACATGAACAATGTTTTCTCACACGTCTTCCGAATACTGTTCAATTAATAAACATGCAACCACTATTACAGTACTATATAGGAATGATGCTAAAATGGTTCCTCTTCAATGGGATGTTATAATAAGTGCTACAATAAAGACGTTTAACAAGATCAGACAGTCAATCCTCATCACGCCTCATGCCCGAGACCAGAGTTAGTTCGATAGGCCATAGTTGCGTAATGGAAGCCAGCATATATGTTTTCTCTTCCGAAATGCACGCAGAATAGAACGTTTTAAGAAAAATAAAATTCCCAGCTCAGGATCCCATTGCCAGGATCGTCCATCTCCCATATCATACCTGGGCTGTGAGTCAGCACAATATTTTTCGAACACCCGAGGTGATCAATAAATCCTTTACCCCCGAGCGGAAGGCCGATAAAATGCTTTTTGTTTTCACAATGGCATATTGTATGTATTCAATAACAATATCTCTTTTCATGACTGGTATATTGTTGCATGAAGGTACCTGTTCTGAACTGTCTTCTAGATATTTTCCCGCGGCAACCTGATTAAAAAAATAGCCTGATCTAGGAACACGCTGGCTCACGAATGCATAACAGATAGATGCTACTGGTAATAGTTCCTGCGCAGCTATATACAATTTCACTCTAAAGTCTGATTCACACTTGCAATGTAAGCATAAGAACGTACATACGCAAACGCAGAATCTAAGGGGAGGGTCATTATTTTGTGAGATCAGAGAACTGCAGGGTCACAATTTTTTGGGCAAGCCACAATGCAGATCTAGTAGCCCCCCTCCCCCTACCGCTAACTAATGTCGGTCCCTAACCATGAAGTACAATCTGCGCTTGCGTATGTTCTTATCCTTATGCTTATGTCACAAGTGTGAATCAGTTTTAAGACTTAGCGCTTTTTTAGAGTTTTAACAATTATATACCCCATTCACACCAACCATATAGCTGTCACAGCGTTTTCTCAAGTTGGGCTATTTTTAGATCATTTTCCCCGCCAATTAGTGGGTTGCACCAGTGGCGGGACAAAATGTGCCTCATTAGCTACATTTGTAATACCAACAACATGGCTGCTACGCTTTTATTGCCTTAGGAATGATGGCAACCCAAGAGGGAAACCGTTCTAAAAATAACCTACTGAACTTGTGAAAACGCTATGACATAGGCCTAGTATACGGGATGGACTCTCCTAGCTATGGGCTTCTGCACCAACTAAACCTGTTTAATTGAGTTTATCTAGCCCCTGTCTCAAACTGGTTGTTTAGGTAACAAAGGTCAATTTAAAACTGGTTTAGCGTCAGTGAGCATGCGGTGTGAACAGATATTGTTTTAAACTTGTTTACAGCATTTAATAATGTTTAAAGGCGCTGTGTCACAGTACTGCGCATGTTACAGTTTCCAGACATTGAGTTGACAACCGTATTGTGTAACATCCAAAGAGAATCAATCAAAACGCCACACTGTATCGGGTGATTCACAGATTGTAGTTTCTGTAGTTTTGCATAGTATATGGCGAGATTTACAAGGATTTTACTTTTCCTACATATATCCAAGATAAACAGCAGTGAAGAATGGTATCTATATTTCATTGCATACATTCATACGTGTATTTTGTTGCTGTGTTTCGAGTCATAAACAGTACGAATTGTACCGAAATGAAGTCGCAAGCTGCCTGCGTGTTTATGTAGATTATAGAACACTCAAAATAACCTTTTATCCATGTTTTAGTTTTCATTTTATTTTACATCATAGGATAGCTTGAGACTGTCTAGGTGCTTGTTCACGAAAAGTTGGGCCTATACGAAACTTAAAGGATTTTCACATAAACCGGCTGCACGGTTTTGCTCGCTGCAGCTCAAGAGGGGGAAGAGAGGCAGCGAAGTAGGTATCGTAATCATCAGTTTTTTCACGCATGGGAGTACCGTGACATAGCGCCTTTAAGCGTTGGTGTGAATACGTTATTGGATAGCATATTTGATATCCTCGATATTGATGAATTTTTGTAACCCAGTACTGTGTACCACAATATTGTAAAATTATATATTATCTTTTTTATAATAGTATTATATACATGTATTATATTATAATCAGCTCCTGGTTATAATCCAATATTTAGCCATGCCAGGATAAACCCTTCTACAAAGGCGCTGGTATCAAGGGGTGCCCTGGGAACGAATAAAACTATAGGACCTTAAGACAATGAACACTAGAATATAAATGCATGAATAAAATTATGGCTAAAAACGATAAAAATAGTTATTGATTCTAGTTCTAAAAATGGCTAATGACGTGGCTCCGGTCTAACGGTAAATTATTGAAATATATAGCGCCCTGGTAATAAGCACTTCAAGTAATAGATGGACATCCAATTTGTTTGCTATCAATCCGATTTGATCCAGTCAAGTGGATATCAAAGAAATTTCGGTACGTATTATTTCCCTCTCCTCCTCTTTTATTCGATTCCATCCTCAATTCTGACCCTTTTCAACTGTAATCCCCCTTATCGCCCCTAAACGTCATTTGTAGGAGTAATAACTGAGAAATTTACTGTTATTAATAATTATAACAGGAAATGCAAATGATTTTCCACCCCTTCCCCCTCAGTTTTGTAAGGTTCCCAAATTCGCAACCAATATGTTGCATTTATATATTGTGATTAGTACCGAAACTATGCAACTTCATTCAATCCATTTCTAATGAGGGAGGGTACTGTTATTGACGTCAGGAGTACATATGGTTTTCCACACCCCATCACCCCCCCCCCCCCCTCCTTATTTTTGCCAGGATCATTGATCTCACCTCAAATTTGAAACCAATTGCTGGTTTTCACTCAATCCCCAGAGATTCAAATGACAAAGGGCATGCATATGGCGGCCATGTTGGTGCCCCAACAAAAGAAGCTAACGAGGAATCCATTGTTTAAGGGCACCAACATGGCGGCTATACACACTATGCATAACTCGCGCGGTCACAACACGAAAAAGAGGCCAGTAGGTCCTCTGGAATGTTGAAGTTGAAATGCTAGCAGGAAGTGTGAAACGTGTTGAACATGATTGTTTAGTTGAACAATGTTTCTTTATAGTACAACCAGCCAGGCGCATAGCAAATTAACGGCATTGTTTCACTGAACATTCCTTCAGTGCATTTCACAATCTCCCCGGGCGCTTCAATTTCAACATTCCAGAGGACCTACTGGCCTCGTTGACATGCTAGTTACCAGGACTTATGCATAGGGTCTATGACGTCAAGTGAAAACCAGCAATATGTTTTGTTTATCGTGTTTAGCATCAAAACTATGATTTTATTTATGCAACTTTATTTAATCCAGTTTTGGACTGGGAAATAGAAAATGAAACTGTCCCAGCATTCTTTGCGGCCAAAACGAAAAGTTCATTGGATTTTTACGGGTAGAAAGCAATGTCGTAGAAACATGGGGTTTTCACCAAAATGTTACCCATAGTAAACTCCAAGGGGTCTGCTTAATTGGGTTGAAGTCAACCTTCTGAGGGGGAAACTGAGGGTCAAAGACATTTTCAAAACGGCTCAACCCCCTAAACTTTATTTGCGCAAAAAAACATTTATAACGCAAAAAACCAATACGACCAAAAACAATATTGATAATATCCGATTCTACACATAGTGAATAGTTGAATGGTACACTATTTCTGAGTTCGAATGCCGTGCGGATGAGTTATAGAGATTGTAATCTTCAAAATGCTAATTACATGATGTCAGGGTAGTCGTCATTTATTATGCACAAATTACTGTTACAGATAAACGATATGTTTTAAATATTTGTGTTCTACTTTAAAGTTTAAATAAATGATTTTACAAATTTGTTTTCCTATATCAGCAAATACGTTCATTCACGAGCATTAAGTAATATGGCAAATACCTACCCTGACTAATTAGCATTCTGTAGATTAAAACCTCTATAACTCATCTGTACGGCATTTAAGGCGTTCCACAAGTTGCTCGGCAACATTTTGGCAACTTTTAGGATTTCGAGCAACTTTTTTTATTCTGTGCAACTTTTTTCACTCCGAGCAACGTTTTGCTCATTGCAGCAACTTTAAAACATGTTTTGTTGTTTATAGGCAGTAAAATAAGCTTCCATTCATCATTTTAAGGTGTTTTTCAGTGTTTCGGTCATCCTGTGTTTGCCAGTGCCAGCGTTACCTTCGGATCAGCGGTTTAAAAGAAAATTCAAAATGGCGGACGAGGCAGAGTGACTTAGGAGAAGAGGGTACTTCAGATCCTTTAAAGGCAGTGGCAGAGGCAGGGGCAAGGCTAAGTATCCCAGATAAAGCTGGCATTGCTATGTACCCATAATACATAAGTTGGTGTTAATAAAGAACAAAGTTATTGTTGAAGTTTTTGCCTGTTAAAAATCATTGTCATACTCTAATAATGAAAAGCTACTTTTAAGCAACTTTTTGAGAAATTTGAAGCAACTTTTGAAAGTCATTTCGAGCAACTTTTAAGCAACTTTATAAATAAAAAGCAACTTTTTTAGCAACTTTTTGAAAAATTTCGAGCAACTTGTTTCTTGTGGAAAGCCTAACGGCTTTCAAACCCTCAAATATACCATTCAACTATTCACTATGTGTAGAATCGATATTATATCGTTTTTGGTATATATATTAATATAAAACTTTATTATTTAATGATTATATTATTTCTATGATTATCGTTTATTATTAGTTTAATCCACCGTATGAAAAAATATGATAAAATATATTTGACCACAATTCCTTGCGAACCTAACACAGTCAAAATAACACGTAGAAATCCTATGTTGTCTTTGATGATATTATATCAACACTTGTTAACGTGGTTTTATGACGGATTTAAAGTTTTTTCAAAGAATTATGTGTAAAGTACACTGAGCCGCCATCGTGTTCTGTACCGTTCTTCTCGGGCCTTTTAAATGTTGGTTGAGGTATATGCGTTTAGGTTGTATTTAAGGGAGGCGGAGGAGTTGTTTTAGAGGTAAAACAGTGCTTTCGATTGGTGTATCGTGAAATATTAATGCTATTGTTGTTATAATTGTTAAAATTTAAGATATATATTATACCATTCTTAAAGTGCTCATGAGCCCTAGGCTAGTCATAAATCGTCAATTTGGGTGCAGTAAAGTGTTTTAAATCTTGTTCAACAATTCATAGTCGTAATTAATGTTGCCTTAAAATTCGTTACATATCCTTGAAAGACGTCATTGACGTAAAATTATGCTAATAAATTGAACATGAATAGGCCTTTTGCAATAGACAGTCACGTGACTTGTTGGCCCATAGTAACGCCATACTGGGTTGCAAGCTAACCAGCTCTCCCTTGACAACCAACAGAGATTGACTGAGCCGTGGTATCATAGCTGGACTTCGAAGCGTTTTTTCGTCTTACTTACTAAATTCATCTCGAAATAAGTCTTATACAGAACAAAAGTAAAGGTTGTTCTTTACTTTTGATCCGGTATTTTGTCAAATATGCGGCGCAAAATAGAGTTTGGACGCTCAAACGAACTCACCTCGAATCTCAGGCATGGCAAACATGGCGGCCGCTCAACAAGGTAAAGTAGTCATAATTAAACGAATAGTATTGTAATAGTTGAGCAGATTCCTTCTTTCTTTTATACTATGTTATATAAACCAGTAATTACGGCGTTAATTTCCCAGGTTTATAACTTTGGAGAGTACACGAAACATTGACGAATGGTGACAGTGTCAGTATTAAAATGCAATGGTCGATACGACCACATACAGGAAGGCCAAGCTCTGTATTTGCACTGTGAAAGTTCTAGAAGAAAAAATGAAAAATAAATAAAATATTTAACTTTGAAGAACTGGTCTTGTGTTATCATGTGTCTATAATTAACCATATAGCAATCAGTTAGTGCTCTGGCACCTGTAAATCGGTATGTTTTCTGGCTAGCTCTTTTTCTTTAATATTAATAAAGAGGGAGTCAGCCATACCCAGTTCAAGATCTGTCAATGTGAAAATGGATACCCTGTCTAAGACCAGAAACTTGAAAAACCATACCCTGTCCAGTGGATCATCCCCGTATAGTCCATATATGGGAGTACCCCCAGGAAGAAGCAAGGCATATAAAACCAAAAAATTAAGGAATATATCTGATAGTGTTTATTAATCTAATATATACTTTTACATGGTCTAATGGATGTCAAAGGGGCACTGTCATTGGAATTGAATCTTCAAGTTTCTTTAAAACAAAACTACAAACTGTAACACCCTGAATTTGAAGAGTAATACTATGTGAATGCCCGGATATGGTTTTCAAAAAAATTCAATAAAGGATGACTAAGTGGATTACAAAAGCTAATTCTATGAAGAGGCCTGGTTAGGGGTATTGGGGATAAGGGATAACTAGTAAAATAATGACTGGGATAAGGGATAACAAACCAGAAAACAGTAGGGATAAGGGATAACCAAAGTCCATCGGGATAATCGATAACAGCCATCTGCATCTCAGGGATAAGTGATTAACTATCCTGAAAAATATAGGGATAAGGGATAACAGCACCCCACCTCCCCCTAATAACCAGGCCTCTATAAACTTGATTTCGGTTACAGTGAACATATTTCAAGTTGCTCTAAATTTCTCTTAAAAGCAGTATTTTTCATCCACTCAAATCTTTGCCATCCTTTATCAAAATTGTCTCAAATTTTCTCGGCTAGTACACTGCATACTCTCATGCCTGGCAGAGAGATGAGAAACCTCTGCTTGCAGGGTAATATTTTTGTCTTTAGTCATGAGAATGTTTATCATTTTTGGGTTAATTGACAGTGTTCCTTTAATATTATTAAAATTTTATAGCGAGTGGTTAATAATGTATGCCTGTTACTGGCTAATAGCAAATTAAGAAACAAAATATATAACATTCTCTCCAATGACTAAGTAGGGATATATAAAACTTATCAAAGTCCTGATATTTTTCTTTGCTTCAAAACTGGACATGTAACACCCACAGATTCAGTATCAAACTAAAATAATATTCTAAGATAATTTCTGCATCTCCTCAAGTACATGTAGCTAGCCATAGCCTGTCCTTTTCTAAGTTAAGGCAAAGGAAACGAACATTTAATTTTAAATAATACAACATTTATGAATATTTTCGTAGCTTAAATATAGCCTTAATTAAAGTTAAACACAGGATTTTCTTTAAGTACATGAACGAGCGCCTAGAGTAAACAGTATTTATCCCCATATTGGTTAGATTATAGAATACCCCGCAACTTCGAAAGATCACTTGAAAACTGTGCTAAACTATGCTAAATTCTCCATTATAGTGCAGGTGTATGTAGGGTCGTTCTATGAATGATTTGGAGTCGAAAATGGTTAGGTTTTTTTTAAATTTCAGGTTTGGGTTTTTAGAAGGTTTGTATGAAAATTTGAGAAAATGAATTATTAATGATCCAAGATGCGGGGTATTCTATAATTGCTCCTCGAAAGAGTTCACTAAGTTGTGTTTAGCGGCCGCCATGTTTGTCATGCCTGAGATTCGAGGTGATCGAGTTCGTTTGAGCGTCCAAACTCTATTATGCGCCGCATATTTGACAAAATACCGGATCAAAAGTAAAGAACAACCTTTACTTTTGTTCTGTATAAGACTTATTTCGAGATGAATTTAGTAAGTAAGACGAAAAAACGCTTCGAAGTCCAGCTATGATACCACGGCTCAGTCAATCACTGTTGGTTGTCAAGGGAGAGCTGGTTAGCTTGCAACCCAGTATGGCGTTACTATGGGCCAACAAGTCACGTGACTGTCTATTGCAAAAGGCCTATTGAGTCATGTTATTGAAAAAAAAAGAGTTATTTTTCAGGCGTCAGATATTTGATCATTGCAATCTTTTTGAAATAACTTTTAATAAGGGGTTAGTGGAGTTGACATAAAAACAGTGCAAAATAAACTAGAATTGCTGGCTTTCACTTGACGTCATAGCCGCCATGTTGGTGCCCTTAAACACTAAATTCCTCTTTAGCTTCTTTTGTTGGGACACCAACATGGCCGCCATGCCCTTTGCCATTTGAATCTCTAGGGATTAAGTGAAAACCAGCAATAGGCTTTTGAGTTAAATGACATCTTTGAAATTTGATTCCTTAATAAACAAAAATGGCAGACGTTAATATATTTTTTCCTATGTCGACAATTTTGTTTTCCACTAGTACTTTGACCTTCAAATCAGTGATAACTGGCTAGGGCTAATATGCACTTTAATGGAACGAGAATCTTGTTCCTAAATGAATGAAAACGGCTGTAAATGTTGAACCTACCGCATTTCTTTTTACGATTTGGTCGCCGTCTAGCTTTCTTTGTATAGAAAACTACATTTGCAGGGTGGCTGAAATATCTTACCTAAGAATACACAAAAAGACACTCAAATATAATACATGAACCACAAGAAATTCCCCACTTAATAATAATAATAATAATAATAATAAATTGCGAGTTTCTTACATGTCTCAGTACCGACGATGTTCAAGAAGCGAATGTAACCCTGAAAAGGTTAAAGCATTTTGGTAAAGCAAATTAGGGCGATAATATGCAGAAAATTCCTTGACGTAAAATGCGTATAATCTCTCAGCTCTAAATATACGGCTCTTTCGTTTCTCGTACCATTTAAAAAATAAAGCTATGAATAAACTACCAAAGTTAAACTAGAACTTGGGGACGGACCATTTGAAAATTGAGCCCAAAAAACGAGCAACCGAATTTGCACGGAACAAAAATCGAGTTAACCAAAATCACCCAGAAGAAAGGTCTGATGCCAGAAAAAATATTATTGCAGCAATAGGAGTCCTAGAAAAATATCGAGCCAAATAAAAAAAGGGGAACCACACCCCCAATCAATTCAAATGGTCCGTCCTTAATTTCGTATAAATTTATAATTAGGTCCTGAGTCGAAGTGATTCCGGTGAGTCATTGTTAATTCAGTGTGTGCTATTTGAACTGATCTCCGGTTCACAATTGCTTTGGCTTCATCAGTTATAATTATCGAGCTTATCAACTAATAATACAAAATTACCCAGTGACTAACTTTGGATCATGTTGTTCTAAACATTTGCCATACAAATTTGTAACTGAGAAGTAGTTGTACTTTCAAAAGCTAATTTATTATAACACCGCAGGCAGAGGGTGTTGGAGATTCAAATTTCTAGTTCAAATTATATTGACAATGGTCTTTACGTTCTAAAGAAACTTCTTAATTTTTTGTGTTCCTGGAAATGTAGTATAGACTCCAATTTGAACAATACAATAAGTCAGAATAATAAGTCGTACGCGCGTTTCCCAATATTTTAGAAACTGTGATGCTGAGTGAACTCAAATTAAGATAATAAACCGGACCAACTGACTAATTCGGTCATAAAATATATTACCACTGACATTTTTATGATGCTTTTCTCTTGTATTCACTGAAGTATGCCTCTGTCAACGTTTCATTAATTTATTCTTTAGATTTCGCCCACCGCAATCTTTTTTTTTGATAGGCACTTATATATAATTTATATAGTTAAAGTTTAAAATGCGTGGAAATTGTCGAAAACGTTTGTAAAGCATATCAGCTAGATATTCACACGGCATTTCCCTTCGATCTCAGAGTGTCATTATTGTTGTAGTTTTGTTTTAAAGAAACTTGAAGGTTCAACTCACTGAATTGACGGTTGAATGCATCATTAAGCTAAAAAAAAAAAACATACTGGGTTAATAATAATATATAGTTAAAGTTAAAAATGCGTGGAAATTGTAGCCTGCGTCGCATCCGAAGCGGGGTTCAGTTCAGATGCGACGCAGGCTAGGAAATTGTAGTGAACGGTAACTTGCCTTACTTTGTCCAACTTCCATACTCCGAGCATGTATTACGTATGCACATCCGGGATCTAGCGGTGCGTTGTAGTAGTCATTGTACCTTTTACCATCACCAATAGTTATGTTTTCCATCAGCCTCGGTTTCAAGATCTCTGCAGTCACATAAAACAAGTGACCCCGTTTGACGGCTGTGGTTACGTTTCCGAGCTCGAGATCCGTTGTTAGAGATGTTTGTTTCTGAGTAGATGAAGTGAAGAGATCATCGTCCATCAGCTTTTGCACAACAACTTGATAAATACTGTTTCGAGAGTAATGGATTGAAAGTGTTATAAATGTGAAAGGTGCGTGGGGCAATGGGTTGGTGTTCGACACTCATTGAGCATGCGGTCACGAGTTCGATTTCTGTGTCGGTTCGGCACATCTTCACCGACTTAGTTTGCTCTGATCAGAGTAGCTTGTATAATAAACTACAACTTAAAACAGCCTTATTTAGCGAGGGTGCACTCACACATTACCCCCTTCGCCGCTGTTACAGCTTTGATTCTCTTAATCCGGAGCTATGGCGGTGAAGGGAGTACTTATAATAACGTGTGGGTGCACCGTCGGCCCCAAATTTATCGGACTCTTACGAGGCTGTAACCGACGTTAAATAAGGTTGCTTTGCTTTGCTTTTTAATACAATTTATGTTCACCAGTCTATTTTAATATTTGAAATGTCTGTCGTTCACTAAATCTCCCTCATTAACCATGCAAGAGGGAAAATTATAACTAAATATCCCTCTTGCATGGTTAATGAGGGAGATTTAGTGAACGTATGCATGTTCCTCGTAGTACAAAGAAAACCTTGGTTACCATGGTATTACATATATAAAACCTCTGAATACTTGAATCAATAACCTTTGCACTTCGAGGTCGAGATTGTTTCACAAAGACAGCATCTCCTACTCAGTTATTGAAAAAAGACAAACGTTTTGGTTCGGATAGTGGCTTAGGTGGATAGAGCAGTAGGTTAATATTAAAACAATGACAACTAGCACTCGCCGCGGCTCTTGATTTCTGCTGAATTTATTAAGTTGACTCGGCTTCGCCCATCACCATTGCTCTATCAGCCGATAGAAAATCTTGAGCTTGTGGTCTAATTATTAATTGAGAATAACGAGCAACTTCATAGTTATTGAACTGATCACTACCAAATTGAAAAAGGACCGGGGCCAACTTAATAGTTTGTAAAGTTAATCGATTAAAGACCATTAAATAAGCCTCGCCATAAGAAATACCACATTGGAAGTAAGGCCTACTGCAAACGTCGAACTTAAGGTCTCGATAAAGGTTAAAAATGGAAAAGTTTTGAAAATGCGTTTTTTCGCAAATTCTAAATCTAAAAGGCCTAATCTAGCATCACAAAAAATAATTTAAAGCCTCGAAAATGCGACTTTCTGATTTCCCGCTAAAAAAGGCGCGAAAAATGATTGACAGCTGCTGTCATTCACTGGGCATGTTATTTCATTCTCGCTGATCCTGTGATTTTCTGCGCTACTTTTCGTTCGTGAAGATTTCCTACGTTTATAATGCAATGCCCAAAAGTGTAAAAGTAGATCTTTCTTGGTGCCGTATTAAAAAAAGAAGAAGAAGAAAAACACAGCACAATTTAATTTGTAATAATTTAGTTTGTGAGTAAATTTGGAAGCGGGTGTAAAGTTCTTAGGACAAACAATGGCTGGAGCGATTTAATAAATATACTCAAGTTCCAAGAAGTTAGAATAATCGAAGACTGAAAGTCCACAAAGAATGAAACAATAAAGTTTTTCAATCGGCCAAAAATTTAAAGAGATTTCAATGCAGGAAGCTAAGGTTTGCCGGTTTTGTTTCAGCGCGATAAAACATTTTAGGATGACGTAAACAGCCTACCGTGTACATGGTGTGGATCGAGCTGCGCTGCAGTGGTTTTCCCTGCATTATATTAATTGTTTGCTTACTGTGGTGCCATTTTTCTGTACTCCTAAAAGAGTGTTTCTTCTTTAAATTAAGCTGGAATCGACACTATAGCTAACTAGTTTCTGTAGAAGTATCGAGCGTCGGTGAACTGTATAGCTTCGTCTGAACTTTGTATAAATCGGCCGAGACTGAACACAACATGAATCGCTCTGATTGGCTAATGTTAATGAGATTACCCTTGGAGGCGGGACTCTTAGTCAACCGTGAAATGAATCGAAAACCTTTTATCGGGCTGTTTCTCGGCTCTTTTTTTCGGCCAAAAACAGAACTTTGTTGAAGTCCAGCCTTTTAGCGTTTTGTCCAATTTTCCTAAGTTTTTCACGAGTCGTGGAAAACAGCCGTTTCTCAAATACTATATCGGGGAATTTTGAAATTATTTTTCGTTCAAGTTTTATGACCTGGGTTGTATCAAAATGGGATGAAAAACTACTTTTTCAACTTTGAAAAGGGATAAAATCTGTAATACGCAATATATCAAAAATGCCCGACACAGTATTTCAGTCAATTTATTTGGGATTCGAAAGGGCTAATTAAGAAAAAATTGTTTCAAAGCCTGAAGGGCTGAACTCCTTCTGGCGGACAGAGTCATTTCGCGTAGAAATATATACAACATCTACGCTTTTAACATGTGTTCAAAACGGATTAAATATGTACTTTCTTCAATTCAAGACCTTTAAAACGGTATATAGTACGTCTATGTGGCTTTAATTCCGACGTTGCAAGAGCGTTTTTCCGAAATGACACGTCGAACCTTTATCGAGACCTTAAAGTGCCCCTACGATCAAATTTTGACATATCAATGTTTTTGCATATTCATAAAGTAGAGTTCATATATTATTACCAGTTCAAATTGTTTTTCGATACAACGACAGGAAGTCTTATTTTTTTAGCTCCGAATATTGAATCTACACGTCCGCCATTACTGGAAGCCGTGCCCTTTGTTCAGCTTTAAACAAAGGTTTATTCACCGGAAATGATGTCATACACTTAACGCTCGCCTGCAGAACACAACGCCTGGAGGCATATTTCTACTAAAAACGTCTTCACGTACATAAGAAGAAAGTTATATTTATCTTTGCGAGGTTGGCTACTTTTTTATGCACGCTATTTCGCGCCACGAGGTTGTCGTGTTAAGTGTATGACATCACTTCCGGTGAATAAACCTTTGTTTAAAGCTGAACAAAGGGCACGGCTTCCAGCAAAGGCGGACAGGATTTTGCCGGTAAACTCTCCTAAAATTCGTGGTTTAAGATGCCCATTTGGGAATATTTTTTACTATTTCGGATATTTCTAGTACTGATTGACCTATAGACACTGAAAAAGTGGCAAATCGAAATGGTAAATTTTCGTCGTAGTGGCACTTTAAGTCGCGCCGATCCTATTAAAAAATAGGTTCGGTAGAAGATCGACATAGAGCCGACGTGGAAGCAAACGTCGAACCGTTATGTTGATCTTAATTCACTTGCGCCTAGTAATTAAATCACGGGAACTAACACGTGTCCTGGCGCATTTCACTTTTCGCCCGCGGTTGGTGATATGGCGAAATACAGCGCTCGGTCGAATATATTAAAGAAAGGCCTTTCTGTGGAAAATGATTTTCCAAAACAGAAAGAGAAGAATGGTGTTCTACACAGCACTCGGTGCCGTGTATAGGAGACGATGTTTGTCACTGCAAGTGGCGTTATTGGCCATGTTTCTAGCGGTTGCGATTCACACATTGAAACCTCTGTTAATAGTCGATCATGCCGCAGTTTTCAACGACATTCTGGATGGTTTGAATTCATATGGTAGAAGCGTTTCAAAGCGAGCTATATCGCAACATTCGCAATAGCCTATGGTTCTGCCGGCATTCCAGCCAGACACGTCTTCGTTACCGTTCGAATACTGAGCATTTATTACAAAAGGGCATTTCGCATTTAAGGCAAATGTATTTTGTTACGTTAAAGCACGAACTACACATTTCCGGCAGAGCGTCATGCGGCAATGACTTCCGATAAGGCCTTTCGCCTTCGAAATCGCCTTTGTACAGCGCATGCTAACCAGGGGGAAATAAGTGTTTGAGAGATGGGGGAGATGTTGTTTTCGCGGTTTTGGCACAATCCATACGATTTGCATGATCTATTTATTATTTTACATAATTTATGAATTTAGTTCGGCGCGTGTTAATAACGCCGTTTGCCGTAAAGTCGCACCAGAGTCGTAATTCCCGACTTGGCTACTCGAACCTCATGCTGGACTCGTACCTATTGAATTTGTCGATCTCAATTGCGGCAAACGTCGTACTATCCATGAGCCTAATTAAAAATTAATAGGTTCGACTGAATTAAGTTCATGGCTAGTACGACGTTTGCCGTAGGCATAAGAGACGTTAATTTGTATGGATTGGAAGGACAAGCGTCCCTCCAATTAATACAAACGTCTCTTATTTCCGCGGCTTTGAAAGCGCACGAAACGTCCCCAAACTTGGTAAACTTACTAATGTCGATGTGCTCTTTCTTGTGATGGAGTTCATTTCTTAATTAGATTACAAATAGATTAACTTTACAAACTCGGCCTAGTTTTTTCAGTTTGATATTCACCAATTATATTGATGCTTACCTGATTGTGTCCTGTTTACGAGCTGAAAGTTCCAAACGAACTAACGCAGTTGATGAAGTTATGGCTTCGGGTCCCGTTATTTGGAACTGAGGTGCATCGACTATAAAAATAAAAATAAAAACAGTACAGTATTCTTTAGGTATTTCATGCCATAAATCCGTATCATCATGTTACTTTAGCTAGTATTTCACATTCTCTAACTCATGAATATGTAATTATATCAACTGCCAATCGGAACATCCCAATTTGGTCAGGCGGACGAATCTTGATACCAGGAGCCCATAACCAGGAGCGTCCATCCCGCATACTAGGCCTATGTCACATCGTCCATCCCGCATACTAGGCCAATGTCACAGCGTTTTCACAAGTTAGGTTATTTTTAGAACGGCTTCCCGCTATTGTTGAGTTGCAATTATTCCTAAGGGAATCAAATCACAAAAGCGTAGCAGCCATGTTCTTTGGTATAACAAAAGTAGCTAATGAGGCATCTTTTGTTCCGCCACTGGTGCAACCCACTAATTGGCGAGTAAAATGATCTCAAAATAGCCCAACTTGTAAAAACACTGTGGCACCTGTATATGAGATATGGACGCTCCTTATATGGGCTCCTGCTGATACCCAATTGAAACACATGCAGATCACGATTGCTCCCGTTAGTTCAAACACTGATCAAGACACTTGAATTTTTATATAGACCTATATAGGTATGGCGTAATTCATATTAATTGAAGTGAAGGGAATGATGGGAATGAAAATTAGCAGCCAAAACAAAATTTCAAAACGGCTCGGAACTTCATTTGCGTAAGTAATAACGCGAAGTAGTTGGGCGAAAATACATAAGATAGGCTAGCTTTTGTGTCTTTAACTATTCCCTACATACCAAACATTAATTCAATATTTAATTAATTATTTAATGATTTAATGATTGTACTATTTCTATGATTATCGTTAGGAATTATTATTATTATTGTTTATACTTGTATTTGTATGTCCCTTCATCACACTTGTAAATTAATGGCGATCGATGAGCTTTCTGCTCTTCTGGCAAACGCCGAGAATCAGATACGTTTAAGTTAAAAATAAACAAACACTTGGACTCGTTTTTGATATACGACTTCATTTCCGTACCTTGTGAGCACACTACACCAATGTCTTCTTCATGAGTACAGTCGTGAGTACCCCAGCCTTTATGACGGCAGTTTTCAATGGAACTCTCGATTCCTGTACAGGCTACATTAGCAAGCCAGATTGGTCCTTTTCCATTGCCAAACTTCCGATTGCTAAGTGCTCCACTAGAGCCCAACATGCGGCAGATAACTTCAGAATCTTGCATTGACCAATTGTGATGACAAACCGTTCCCCAAGTGTTGTTATACAATACCTCAACTCGACCTTTCCTAGAAGTATTTCCTCCCATCAGACGCACGCCGATTTTGCTCTTCTCTTTAACTGTTATACCGAAAATAAAGAAATAAAATGTGATTATTTATTGACTCTCGCATGGCGGCCATGTTGCAAAATTGAGTTCCAGGAGGATAAAAACCATTCTAGTCTAGTCTATAGACCTTTATCACGCGGCGAACATCTGGGAATAAAATCATTGTACGTGCCCTAATTAACAATTAGACTACGAGCTCGAAGTTTTTATTATACAAATAGACTGCCCGTTGAGGAACTATCGGCTGATAGTTGCCCGCGGAAATGTGATGTTCTTAAAACAAATATAAGCCCGAGAACATATGCTAGTTGTAAGAACATCAAATGTGCAAGGGAGACTATCAGCCGATAATTCCGATACGAAGACATTCTATTTGTCGTTGTTGTTCATCACAAAATCGTCTTCCGCTCTCAGCGGGCACTATTATACAAATAGACTGTGTCCGTCGAGGAACTATCGATCGGCTGATAGTTGCCCGCGGAAATTTGGTGTTCTTAAAACAAATATAAGCCAGAGAACGAAGTTCGGGGGCTTATATGCTAGTTTTAAGAACATCAAATTTCCAGGGGAAACTATCAGCCGATAGTTCCGAGACAAACAAAGTCTGTTTGTCGTTATTGTTCAACACAAAATAATTGTCTTTCGTGCTCAGCGGGCACTATCACCTGGTAGTTTTCATCCGCGGACGACAACTACACGTCACGTGATCGCTTTTGGCCAATGAGCGCGTGCCAAAATTTTGTGGTGAACTATAACGCCTGCTAGTTTTCGCCGGTCCACGGACGACAACTATTACGTCACGTGATCGCTTTTACCCAATGAGCGCGCGCGAACATTTTGTGGTGAACTATAACACAGGATAGGTAGTGAGTAGAGGAGCCAATCAGATCGCTGGATTTGCAATAGAATACTAGTATGTTTATACTAACACGTTTTAGAACGAGGCTGGACGGGCACGAACAATAGTTTTATTCAAGATGGCCGCCACGTGATAAACGTCTATAGAACTCGTTCTGAAGCTGCTCAGTTCCAGGCTGACCTTGCAAAACCAATTGTTTCTAGCCAAGGTGGCCGCCATGGGAGAAGGATCAATTGAAGCGGCGGAACAAACTGCCGTTAATTGTAATTTTGAAAATTGTAAACAATAGTAGTCTAAGTTGCAATTTTGATGAAAAAATTGGATACTATATTTTTAGTGTTTGAAGGAATGGATACCATTTTTTTTTTAACTCGTGGACGCGCGTCGATTGATTGTTATATATTCCTCCTTGGGAATGAAACTATTCTCTGATTTAGTCCAAATATTTGTTAAAATCACTGTTACAAACTATAATCATAACATGAATGTTTATAAAATGTCATTTAATATCTCTACTAGCGCATGCTTTTTGTATAAGAAATGATTCCTAAGTAGACGTCATTTCATTAGCATTTATTTATAACTCATAGACGCAACACTCAAAATCAAGAAATTTCTACCATTCAACTATTCACTTGATGTAGAATCGATATTTGTGATAACAAAAATATACGTTAGGTGCATTTGAAAACCCTACCTTCTGAGCACATTACTCCAATGTCTTCTGAATGAACACAGTCATGATTACCCCAGCCATTGTGACGGCAGTTTCCAATGAAGCTTTCAAACCCGGCGCAAGACACATCATCAAGCCAGATTTTCCCCGTTCCATTGCCAAACTTCTGATGGCTTAGTGCTCTGCCAAAACCCAGCATACGACAAATGACGTTGGAATCTTCAAGAGACCAGCCATCATCACACACCGTTCCCCACACGTTACCATGCAAGACCTCAACTCGACCTTCTCTGGAGTTATTTCCTCCCACTAGACGAACGTTATCTTTTGTTTCCCCTTTAATTGTTCCACAGGCAGTTTTATAGAAAATTAATGTAATTAAAATTATACATGGAAGAGGCACTGCATTGTCAAAGACGTTTACATTAACTGTGGAATAACTGGATGAAAATAATGAAACCTTTGAAATATGATCACGTTGTGAATGGAAAATTTAACTGACTATGCATGGTATTGTAATAGGCATTAGTACCGTGCACTTTGATTGGTTGAAAACATTGTTTGTGCGAGAGCGTAAATCATAAAGAGAAAACCTACCTTTTGAGCACACCACTCCAATGTCTTCTTCATGAACACAGTCATGATTACCCCAGCCATTGTGACGGCAGTTTCCAATGGAGCTTTCAAACCCGGCACAAGACACATCATCAAGCCAGATTGGTCCTTCTCCCTTGTCAAACCTCCGGTGGTTGAATGCTCCGCTAAATCCCAGCATTCGACAGATAACGTTGGAATCGTCCATAGTCCAGTCATCATCACACACCGTCCCCCAGGTGTTGTTGTACAATACCTCAACTCGTCCTTCTTTATGGTTCTTTCCTCCCTCGAGGCGCACGACGACTTTAGTTCCACAGATAGAAAGAATAGAAATACGATTGATAGTTTATGATTAATTTACACAGACAGGGCGCTGCATTGTCAAGAAACGTTTCATTAACTGTTGAATACCTGAAGCAAATTATGAAACTAAAATCAACTATTTCAGATTGTGCGCAATGCTATATTCAAAAAACAGATCAATATAGAAGTTTACTCTCGAGAACTAACGAGTGAAATATTTTGAACTTCATATCTTCAAACCACCGTGTACTTTTTTTTATTATATGGACAATTGCTTCCCCAATAATTCTTCTCGGTTCGTTTTACTTCAGTACTGTCACTACAAACCTCTTCGTGGTCAATTCGAAACCCTTGCCGGAAGAATATTTTTGGACTCTCTTGCTTCTTCATTGCGAGTCGAGAAAATTCTATGAGATTTTTAGATCTGATTTTACTATTTCTGCCCGGAATGTTCACTTTTTGCTGCTTATTTAAACTGTTATATCCTCCTTTGTGATTTTCATAAGCCTGTCGCCATATTTATGGTCTAAATGGCGGCAAGCGTGACGTCATACATCCGTGACGTGCGGGTAATATTATAATATTCTTCATTCCCGTACCTGGTGAACACACTACACCAATGTCTTCTGTGTGATAACAGTTATGAGTACCCCAAACCTGATGGTAGCAGTTTTCAATGGTGCTTTCAACCCCTGTACAGGCTACATTATCAAGCCAGATTGGATCTTTGCCATTGCCATACTTCCGATGGCTTAGTGCTCCGCTAAATCCCATCATACGACAGATAACGTTGGAATCATCCGTATTCCAGCCATCATCACACACCGTCCCCCAGGTATTGTTGTACAAGACCTCAACTCGACCTTCGTTATAGTTTTTCCCTCCTTTAAGGCGTACGCCGACTTTTGCTTTGACTGTTACAGAAGGAATAAAAGTGAATGAAAAGAAAGTGTTATGTATTCACTGATAGCGCAAATTCTATATGGATATATTCAATGCGCTTTACAAAGTTATTTTAGTGATACGGAATGATATTGTGGCTTCCATACAGCTTATAAACATGAGTGGTTGTTAGTACCTCAGAATACCACGGGATGTTGTGCCGGCATAATATATCTGACTTCATTCAATATTTAAACACGGGTTGCCGGGTCCTGACTTTGATCAGCCTCTATGGCTGTTCCAGGTCTCGTTAGAAATTCAGAGTTTTTTTAATGCACTTGTTTGTAAATACTATTTTCCACCTCCAATCGATTGTCGATCTTTCTAAAACAGAGTTTTGAAGTTTGTTACTTCTGCCATCCAGAAAAGCCCCATTGGATCACAAGCTCAATTCATTCGTTATTGAAGTGATATATCATCCTTGGACCAGCGGATTGTGCTAAATCTTGCTTGGAATAAAATGATCGTGTATAGCCACTGATATTACACTGATATTAGTTTGCTATTAGCTTGTCGAAGTTTGCTTCGCAATATAAGATCTCAGTTAAGACCAAATTGACAAACGTCGTAGACTCAAAGCAAAAATGTCTTTCTATTTTTTTTTTGTATTTCATACCTCTCGATTTCGCTTTCAAGAGGTTTTGGCCAGGTCAAACCGAAGCAGTGACGTCACAATATCTGCCCTGTCCCAAAAGTTCATCCGTGTTCAATAATTTACCTGTAAATATTAGGAACTCTGCAACCTTTGCTGAATTTTCAGGACCTCACTTCGCCCTGGTGCCCAATGATAAACTTTCTCATTACGAGAGATAACAATAACTACTCAGATTAGCAGAGTACGCTTTTCAGGTATACTGGAGAAAAGTTGAGACAATTTTAATGAAGGATGGCAAATTGCCATCTATCAAAAAAGTTCTAAAATCATATCAGGACATTCACATGGTATTTCTCTTCGATGTCAGGGTGTTATTTTTGTAGTTTTGTTTTAAAGAAACTTGAAGGTTCAACTCGATTGACAGTGCCCCTTTAACACTAAGAAATTTTAAAAGAAACTTACTTGGAATAAGTGTTGCCGAGATCCACAGAGCGAGTAGATAAACACAACTTAGACATTTCATATTGCACCAGATCTTTAGATGATGGTAAGAATGCCTTCGCTTCGCTATATAAAAAATTAACGTACTCCAATCGAGCATTAAGGAGCATAATACAGAGAGTACAGATCTTGACTGGCTTGAAGTTCTCCAAGGTAGGTGTCTAATAGTTCGAAACAGATTCAGCTTCAGCGGAGGTGTTTCGGAATCTTTAATTAAAAAGTTAATGGTTAGGCTCAAGCTTCGAAAAGGTAATTGGATTGGATAACTTTATTTTGCCACGGTTGTTCCTAGCCTCCTCCACAGCCATCTCTAATTTTTGAAGAAATCAGATTATGGGCTCCCTGTGGCAGGTGAAAATACGAGAGGGAGACAGGTAACCCACAATTTTTAAAATCTGATTTCTTCGAAAATTAGAGATGCCTGCGGAGGACTGTGACGTCATATTGTTTGCACAGCCTGGAGACAAATCACAAAATGAAGAATATCTCTGCAAATATTGAATAAAATTTACTGAAACTTTGCACATTTATGAAACTATGGAAAGTACACATCATTGTGCAAATTATGGTGTTGCCATGGGAGCTCTCATGGCTCCACGCACCTTTCACCTTTAACATAAAATTCCAATTTCTTTCCTTGTTACAAAAAATAAGTTGCTTAAACTACTCACATACAATGTCTACATTGTTCCAAATGGTATTTTGGATCCACACCAAAAAATTATGTTTGACAAAGGAGAAATTAAGGAAGTTTGTGTTGTTTGTAGTGGAAGCCTGGGGCCAGAGTGTTTCCATGTCAACATCATAATTTGCACAATGATGTGTATTTGCCATAGTTAGTAGCACATATGTGCAAAGTTTCAATAGTTTTTACCCAATATTTGTAGAGATATTCTTCATTTGTGATTTGTCTCCAAGGCTGTGCAAACAAAAAGGCGTCACAGGTCATTTCATTTGCATATTACAAAAACCTGAATATCTCTGAAACGAGACGAGATGTTGACAAACGGAAAATGTCATTATAATTCCTCATTTCGAAAGCATTTTAACATTAGCTCAACTTAATTTTCGCTTCATATGCACTTTAATAGCAACGTTATTTATTGATGATGTTGGGTTTGGGGAATGTTAATGCATTTTTGATTTGAAGCAATTAACATATATTCTGTTTTCTTAAGATTAAGGGATAATTTGTTTGCGTTAAGCCATGTATTAACACGATAGAGATCAGAAGCTAGTTGGCCATCGAGCTCAGAAATGTTATCGTTCGTAAACGCGAGACTTGTATCATCCGCGTACATTCTAGGGACTGAGTCTGTCAAACAATTTGGAAGATCATTGATGTACATTAAGTAACAGTCCGCGCAAGAGGTAGGCACAATTCTAATGTTCAGATGCAATTTACTTTCCCCACTTTAGTATTTTCTGTTTTTCATACTGACAACTCATCAACCCTTAAATCATAAATTTCTGAAATTATATCCACTAAAAATGCATTTTAAAGGCAGAGTTCTTTTGTGTGAAAGCGTTTTGTCCAATCAGAAGAGTGCAAAACAATAACCAAGAAAACGTTCAATTCAAAAATGTTTCCCATATTGAAAGTTCGTCATATTGAAAGTTATGAGAGTTTTTACTAGATGCAATTCAAATATGTTTACAAAATGAGAAAAAATGTTCTTCTTCTTCAATTTTAGATAGATTTTAATGTCTAAGCCAATGAGGTGGAAGATTGAAACAATACCACAATTAGCACCTTTTTACATGCCATGCATAACATATGCCTACCTCTTGCGCGGACCATTACTTAAAAGCATTATTGGTCCAAGGATAGTCCTCTGGGGAATACCACATTTTAAAGAGCGTGGCTGAGACAATGACCCGTTTACGAAACACTTCTGGTCGCGATTAGTCAAATAAGATTTGAATCAAGAGTGCGTTAGGCCTCTAACTCCATAGTGCGAAAGCTTGTCTAAACGAATCTCGTGGTTGACAGTGTCAAATGCCTTTTTTAGGTCAAGAAAGATAACGGCATTGACACGACCTTGATCAATATTTAAAGACCAACTATCAGTAGCTTCTAGAAGGGCAGTTACCGTGGAGTATAGAGACCTAAAGCCAGACTGGTTATTAGACAATAATTTATTCTTATTAAGATATTCTATAAGCTGTATATATAAACGATTCTTTCGAAAAGATTAGCAACGAAGGAATGACTATGAAATTGGTCTGTAGTTATTTGCGTCTGCATGTTTGCCACTTTTGTAAACAGGAAATACTTTAAAAAAAAAAAAATCATCAGGAAAGATTGCTGTCTCAATGGACGTATTGAAGACCCAGGTAAGAGACTCAGAAACTACTTCTGCGCATTCCTTTAATAGCCTAGCCGGGATGTCGTCAAGACTCGTGGATTTAGATTTAAGCCAATTTATAACCTTTATAAACCTAATCTGCAATATGATATGCCCGACAAAGCCAAACCCGCCTTTGTTTATGTCCAAAAGTTCATCCTGATCGCATGCACTGCAAGCATGCCATTTTAAGCTGGCCAATCATATCGAAGCTCTCTTGCGGCAGAGCGTGTTTGACACTCAAACTCGCGACTTATTCAGTTCACTGTTTCGGTCAAAAGCAATCTCTTGGTCAAGCCGGTTGCAACATATAACGACTCATTAATTTCGGTCAGACTAAACGTATCTATAGGAGAAAACCCCGGAAGATATTGTTTGAAAGATGTATTAGTCGGAGGCACTTGATTACTTAGGCCTAAGATAACACTAGAAAAATGGTAATTAAAGGCATTGACTATACAACTAGAATCAGTGATAGTATGGCCCTTATGGTCAAGTTGGTTGATGGGTGATTTATTCGATTTCCTAGAAGTGATTTCATTTATCGTTTGCATAACTCATTTTCATATTTCATTTTTTATTTGCATAACCCTCAAAAGCATTATGGTAATATCTGCTTTCGCTAGCCTAATGTCATTATTTACTTGGTTTCTTACACGCCTAAATTCAGACCAATCAAGCGGATCGTTAGTCTTAATCGCTTTAAACTTCAATCGATCTCTTGAATATATGCTTTAATTGCAGTAATCCAAGGCGCTTTTTATGCACGTACACGTTTTGTTCTTTGAGGAGCATGCATGCTTATCGGCTACTTCTAAGAATAGGGATTTCCATTTCAACCGCATATCATTAGGCAATGACAAAACTGAACACTCAACTCGAGAAGTACTATATTTGTCATGCTTTTCAGGCACGTACATCAGTATGGATTTAGATTAAAAAAGATTAAGAAGCAAGCCGATCGATTCTCAGTCTCGATGACGTAAGAAATGGCGTTTTATAGAGTCAAATCGCACACATTTTACGGTTGGCATGCCCCAAGAAAATATCGGGCCTTCGGCCTCGTTGGTCATAAAAATAGACTGGGTTCGGCCACGGATTCGGCCACGGATTCGGCCGATTTTCCAGTTCAACCTGGATCAACATCGAAGTCGGTATGTCCATACATTGATATGAAATCTAGATATAAAAATTATAAATAGTTGGGACGCCAGATCTAGATGCATCGATTGATCAGAAACCGAAAAGCCATCATGTTATGTATCAGTCAATTCCAAACCCGTGCATCCCCCCCCCCCACCCCCGGGCCACCACCGGGCATTAGATCAGAGGCTTGCTCCCGAGGATGGGGAATTTGACGAGTATCTAGGCCCTCGGGGGAGGGCATTTGATAAAAAGTAGGGGTAGGGGTAGACTTGCTCCAATTCGAACTCGCTGAGTCACTGGGTAAGCGAATACTGGGTCAAAAATCGAGCGCGAGAACCCGGGCGCGAGAATCGAAGTCCTTCGTGCCGGGGGCTAAGAAGGACTTTGAGAAAGTCTAGGGTAGGGGGTGGGGCATTTGATAGGTGTTTACAAACTACATTCTGTCTGTCTACAAATTCGCATCGTTCGCGTCGAAATGCCGAACGTACGTGTCTTCGTGGACTTCCAGGATAAGGATTGCGCATTTGTAGAGGCCTGGCTTGAAAGAGTGAACCTGCCAAATTTGAAGGCCACTAAATTGTTTATGTTTAAACCTATTAACTATGTTGTTTTGCTTTGCTTCGTGTCTTCGTGGACTTCCAGGATAAGGATTACGCATTTGTAGAGGCCTGGCTTGAAAGAGTGAACCTGCCAAATTTGAAGGCCACTAAATTGTTTATGTTTAAACCTATTAACTATGTTGTTTTGCTTTGCTTCGTGACTTTGACCGACTGCGTGATATTACGTGCGTGACAAGAGTTGTGATTTGTTGAATTTGCTGCGACCCTCGACAGCGCGTGAGTTAAAAACAAAATTATTATATCGGTAAATTTCAAACCATTACGTTTATTATAAAGTACATAACGGAAACCAAGAACGATCGAGCCGGTAGAAATGACTGTTCTCATCCCTGACCGGTTGAAGGTGGTTTTCACCGTCGGTGTTTCCTGTGAATTGCTTGGGTCAGAGTTGTCAATAAAACAATGATTTCATTTATTTGTCAATAGTCTGCCTTGACTTTGTCGAAAATTTTTGGAAAATTTTCCGATCCGGTCCCCGATGGTGGAGCATTTGAATAGCCTGGATGAAAAACTGGTGGGGCATTTGAACAGTTTTTCTGCCTTGGTAGTGGGGCATTTGATCGATTTTTTTTCAAAATGTTCAAATGCCCGGGGGTGGCCGGCGATGGGGGGCATGCACGGGTTTGGAATTGACTGATACATTAGCGTATGAAAATATTCTTTGAGTTTATGTTTTGCGACAGATTGAAGTACTACTGCTGAGTATTTGAAAAGAAAGCATTTGGATATGACATTATAAGACTTTTGAACATAAAGTAACAAGGTTCCCTTTTTCGTATTTCAACATTTGAATGTATTTTTCTAGTTGCGGTTTGAAAAATTCTCTACACGTACTCAGTTGACAGTGCACGACCACAACATCAGTTCCTTCAGATAAACTGTAACCAAAAATTATTTCGAAAGTAACATCATTCACATTACTCTGATATAACACAAAAGAAATCGGAAGTAGTTTTAAGTAAATGTAAATGAAAGGATCATTCCGTTTAAGCCGTACATACGTTCATTCGTCAGTCTAACGAGTTTCCAATCAGCTCGCAGAATACTTTTGTCATTACCCTGTACGGTAATGATATAAGATTGCTCGCAACTGAAGTAGTTGCCGAGTCTTTGTAATGGATATATACGTGTGGGTTTGGTTTCTTTTGTACTTAACGCCAACAATAGTCGGTAAGTAAAGGGAGCCGGATCGATCGATCGAGAGTGATATTTTTATGTTTATTTTTGCCTGTCAGATTTATATGTGTCTCCATGTTGCAATAATTTATTATATAGCATTTACGCACTGTAATCTCACCTGTAATTTTTTTGTTTGTATATGTAACATTGTCAGGCATTTGTAACAATTTCTGACTTAAAACTTGAACTTGTCTTTTATGTAAACATTGCGGCAGCCAACACGAACGCTTTTGCTACTTTGGCTGCTGCACACATCCATGCACCTTATTAGCTCCTTGTTAAAAATTGTTTTCCTGCTTACTTTACTCGTTTTATAGTCTAGTCTCTATTGTATTATTATCTGTAAATAGTGTAAATAAATCATGGTTAATGGCTAAACAAAAAGAGACCTTTACATCAAAGAAGTAAATTTCTATAGAAATGTTTCAGTTTACACTTAAGCAATTAACCTTAAAGTGCATATAACCCCCGGGCCAGTTATGCTTTTTTGAAAAGCTTAGACCTTAAGAGGTAGGGAAAAATATCGAAAAATATAAAAAAAGTTTTCGTTATTTTTTAGCCGCTAAACTTCTCAGAACGAGAATGAAACGTGACGTCATCAACAGAACTCCTCTCTTCGCGGGTATAAAGCGTTCGCATATTTGCAAATAATTGAACAGATAACTGAGAAAGATGATAATATCGCTATAAACTTTTCATAGACCTTTTTCTCGGCAAGGCCTTTCATGCAATGGCGGATCGAGCGTGTTCTGGTGATGACGTCAAACTAGACCCAGTGCCAATTTTGTAAAGCCCTCTCGCGCGCTTGATTTCGGTCCACTGCCAAGACACGTTTTTGGGCAACTTTGAACAGCCAAAACACCACTACAAATAAATCAAATCAACTTTTTATACTTCTAATATGATTAGCCAGGGCTTATATGTACTTTAAGACAAAATTCTCAAGGAAATCTGACTTTCCTGAGCCGCCAAACACTGCAGTTCTGCCAATGAAATTTAATGTCAATCAGTTAATTTATAAAACAACTCGGTTTCGGTTCGAAGAAAACATAAATTTCTAAATGCAAATATATATGAAAGATAAACAATACAATACTGACAATACGATATGATATGATTTACTAGTATATACAACACAGGAACCTACATAGATTATGCAATTTGATTGGCTCGCTATCTCGGAATAATGAGCAATACCCACCTACAAAACTCGGGATAATTTTGAAACAAAATCGGCAGGCGTAAATTCACGTTTCGCGATTGTTTCCGATACGGAAATTTTAGAAATTCAACATAATGCAGTGCCCAAAAGCATGTTCCCATGTTGTATATACTAAAACAATTATTCGCCTCAGGCTCAGTCGATATTGACTCGACTTCGTCTCTGGGAATATTCACTAATATCGACTTCGCCTTCGGCGAATAATTGTTAATTAGCACCTTGTGGATGTAATAAACTTATATCATTAAAAAAGTAAGTAATCAATTTATGTAATTTACATATGTTGTATAAGATTAACCAAAATTTTTAATAAATAGATTTATAATACCTTTGATATATATATCGAGCTAACATTTACTAGATTTTTACCCTTTATAGAAACAATATAATGAAATAGTGTAATGTCACTAAAGGAAGAGAAAAGAGGATTTATAGCATATAATTTATTAATGAAAGAAACTCGAGCTTGTATCATACTGCAATTCCTGCATTTAAACAAGTAGTGAAATTCATTCCCAATTTCACCCGAATCAGAAATGTTACAAACTCTCTGTACTCTCGGTATTTAAATTTGTATATAACGACCGTGATCGACAGGGAATTAGTGAGCTGAAAGTCGTAACTTTGTTACAGCGCTCTAAAGAGCTACGCGTTTCAAAATCTTTGATTTTACTAAGATACCCCTCAAAGGCGTAACTATCCTTCACCGTTGCATATAGTTCTAGTTTTGATATTAAACAAGTAAACCGAAAACTGCATGCTTTTTGTGTCTTTCTTTACAAACATTGTTTCGAAGAGGATAATCACAATACATTTAAAAACTGAGGGCACCAGATTCGAAAGAACGAACGGTATAAACCTACTAGTGAAAACCCTTAGCCGGGAAGGATATTTTCAGTTTTCTAGTTCTTGGCAAGGATCTCAATCTGTGCACGGTTTTGCCTCACTTTGAAATTTTGCTGAGGCGAAACATTTCCTGATAGACCCTTTCAGCTTGCCTGTTTGTTGCGCCATTTCAGACCACGTGATGGTTCTCCAGAGGATTCGGTGCTTTGTTTTCCAATTATAGAAATTGGTACATTTCCTCTTGGGATACAAAAGAACAAAAAAGCATTACCCAAGGGAAACGTCACGTGGTCTGGAAAGGGACAACAAACATGCAGGCAAGCTGAAAGAGTCTATTGCCTGATTGGGATAAGCTAAGCAAAAAAGAGGTTGCATTTAATTTAGTTAACTAGAATGTCATTGACTTTTTTTGACGAATTGCCGACTTACAAATTCCAAACGCCTGTCGATTCAGTTTGTCCTGTATTGGTAACAATCAGCTACTTCGCTATTTAAATGAATGGATTATGACCGATATTAATAATACTAAAACCGAAGCGCGCATCTCACATCGATGATTTTCTACCTACGAATCAGAAGCACGAAAATACGTGTAGAGTGATTTTACTAGCATACCCGATAGGTAGATACTAGACATAGATATCCGATGGGCAGAAACCCTATAGAGAAGATTTCGTATGAGTGGGACAAACTACGACAATGACTACGGCACGGTTACTGTACGGCATGCCTTGACAAACTACGGCAATGACTACGATACGGTTACTGTACGGCATGCCGTGACAAACTACGGCAATGACTACGGCACGGTTACTGTACGGCATGCCGTGACAAACTAAGGCACGTTTAATGTACGGCATGCCGTGACAAACTACGGCAATGACTACGGCACGGTTACTGTACGGCATGCCGTGACAAACTACGGCACGTTTAATGTACGGCATGCCGTGACAAACTACGGCAATGACTACGGCACGGTTACTGTACGGCATGCCGTGACAAACTACGGCAATGACTACGGCACGGTTACTGAACGGCATGTCGTGACAAACTACGGCAATGACTACGGCACGGTTACTGTACGGCATGCCGTGACAAACTACGGCAATGACTACGGCACGGTTACTGTACGGCATGCCGTGACAAACTACGGCAATGACTACGGCACGGTTACTGAACGGCATGTCGTGACAAACTACGGCAATGACTACGGCACGGTTACTGTACGGCATGCCGTGACAAACTACGGCAATGACTACGGCACGGTTCAGTACTGTACGGCATGCCGTGACAAACTACGGCACGTTTAATGTACGGCATACCGTGACAAACTACGGCAATGACTACGGCACGGTTACTGTACGGCATGCCGTGACAAACTACGGCACGTTTAATGTACGGCATGCCGTGCCAAACTACGGCAATGACTACGGCACGGTTACTGTACGGCATGACTTGACAAACTACGGCAATGACTACGACACGGTTACTGTACGGCATGTCGTGACAAACTACGGCAATGACTACGGCACGGTTACTGTACGGCATGCCGTGACACTGAAATGGTTTCCCTATTGTTTTTGTCCTGCTGATCCAATCAAATCAGAGAGTTACGGTATGGCACGGTTACTGTACGGTTACGGCAAAGTTACGGACATGATGTAGTTTATCCCACTCATACGAAATCTGCTCTATTAGATATGATCACGGCTAGCGCAATGTACCCAGGAAATAATAAAGGTCAAAATTAGAGGGACATTTTTTTGTTTCATTGAAACGTCGTCTGGTAGTGATGGCACGTGGCCCTAGTCCGAGACTAGATATAGTATTCTTTTTCCTCTTTTTCTTGTGAAAAATACCAGAATGAGGAAAGAATGGGTTAAAAAACGACCTTGCAAATTGGAAATTCTTAAATTCAGCGACGCGCTGTTCGATGAATTACTAGGGGAAAGAATGAAGAAGAAATCATGATGTTGCTCGGTCTCCCGAAGGAGGGAAACAAGAGCATAAATGTTTAATAGTTATATTTAATAGAGCTTAATTTCGCAACACAAATCCATTTCTCGATGAGAAAAAGAGCTGAAAATAGTAGAGGTGGGGCGGGAGGTTGGACTCACGAAAATATAGTGTTCGGCTCGCGGCCCGCTCATGAGCTGTGAGGCCCAGTCGCTTGCTCGCTTGGTATAGGACTGGGGCGCACGAAGAAAGATGGAAAATCTAGTTCAAGTCCCATCTCAGCTTCTCTGAACGAAACCCAGCTCTTTCTCGCGACTCGCGTTTGAAGGGTCTGCGTAGCAGGTACTTTTTGGTATGACTATATATTTAACAAATATAACTGAACGGTTTCTGTGTTTACGTGCACCTTATTCATATCTCGTGCCCGCGCGAGGAGAAGTCTGGTAACAATGGTATGAGAGCGAGGCCAGTTGTCCCAAAGGTGGCAATCGTCGGTCAGAAATGTATTTAGTTAGTTATGTTTCTATCGCGTACCGCACTGGTGTGTTCTTTTGCGTCATCACTGGGCAATTAACGTTATTTTATTTCATTGCCTGTAGCCTGAATGTCAGCCGTCCCAATTCGCTCTCCCTCACTCGCCGAGCGAGGGATTGGGACGGCTGACATTAAGGCTCGTCGACTGTAGATTTGCGACTAGCTTTGACAAGCTGGGACAACTGGCCTCGCTTTGATGCCTTTATGAATAAGGAGTCAGTGTTGTGTTAACAGCATTTATAAAATAGTTTCGATAGTACGCGCGCTCTGATTGGCTGTAAGCCGTGTTTCTATAACTCTATAGAAACATAGACAGTTGAGCGCGCGCTTGAGTTAGTTGTGAGAATTTACGTTTTGGTTATCAAATTAAGCGAGCGTTTCCGTGCTTTTATTCGTTTATTTTATAAAGGAAATAGAAAACATTTTCCCCTTGTTTCTATAGAGTTATAGAAACACTTGTGGAAGTTTGGAAGAACTCGAAATAGCTGTGGAAACACTCGCCCTACGGGCTCGTGTTCCCACTGCCATTTCTCGTTCTCCCAAACTCCCACTCGTGTTTCTATAACTCTATAGAAACACGGGAAATGTTTTCTATTTCTTAAATAATCCACCCATACGAGTGTTTACACATCTAATGCATTATCTCCATATCTTTGAGTAATAACAGTAACTGTTTCATATTTCATATTTATTATTCACTTAACGGGTTTGACGCGCAGCACAAAAGTCGCACGTTCATGTTGCAAATAATTATAAAACGGTAATGTATAGCTTGATGAATAACAGAGAGGATATTACACGGTGGAGCGAAGATGTGCTCACTTGTGAAATCTTTTGACTCAGGAGGATAACCTTCATATCTTCAAGCCACTGTGTAATTTTCTTTTTATTATATGGACAATTAAACTGCTTCGAAGCTCTTCCGCGAGAATTTCGTGAGGTTCTCGTCTTCTTCATTGCAGTCGAGAAAATCCATTGAAAGTTTTAGATGCTATTTTTCTATTTTTAGTATTATTTCCTGCACTACGCTCGCTTGTGTATTACAACGTTCACCAGTCTCCGCTCCGCCATGTAATATCCTCTGTGAATACAATCATAAGTAATTTCGCGAGCTATGATTGGTCAATTTGCGGTCCATAACATCCCGCACGGACCTTCCGCCCACTTCCGGTCTCAAAGAAAAGTTCGTTTGCTCGTTCCGTTCAGAGGTTATGGATCCTCGCTCATCAAAGCTCGTCAATTTAACTTTTTCTTAGGTAAAGTGCGGCTCGCTGGTGGCCCAGTAGCCAATGCAGGCCGCGTCGAGATTTGGTTTAACGGAAGATGGAGAAGCGTATGTAGTAATCCAAGATGGGAGATGAAAGAAGCTCAAGTGATATGCTATATTCTACGTTACGAAAGAGCGCTAGCAGCAATACAGCTTTACGAAAAGGGAGAAAATAGATATTGGATTAATAATGTCGACTGTAAGAGTGGCCGAGAGAAAGGTATTAGCCATTGTTTATACGGCGGAGAGCAGTGGGCGCTGTCACTTGACTGTCACACTAATGCTGCATCCGGGGTTATCTGCGACGATAATGAAAGTAAGTTTATTTGAGATTTTGAAAAAAAAAAATTAATGATAAAATGTTCTCAATTCCTTAAAAGACCATCTCAACATTAGCCTGCTTTCAGGCGGTAGATGGTGTTTTTTTCGCGCAGCAAACGCATCGTCGAAGCGGCCGCCATATTGGCCGAGCGTGATTGAGACCTGGGATCGAATGACAAATGGAGGGGGGAGGGGGTGGCGGAGAAGAAGCAGAGAGATTCTCAACGGATAACACCAGAGGCTCTTCTTTTACTCCTATCTCCTCTTCTCTCCCCTCTCTCGCCGCCTCTTCGAGCCTCGGGTATCAAATGGTTGTGAAGCTATTGGGAACTGTATCTGATCCAAATTATAGTGTGAATGAAAACTAAAAAACTATAAAAGGAATATAACTAATTTCAGCGATGCCATTACAGTGCCGTGTTTAATGACAGACCAGATGATGTTCATAAAGGCGCTCGAGATCATATGTTTCAGACAACATTTTTTTCAGACAATTTGGTGCTCAGGAGTCGCGGTGTACATGTCCCGATAAAAGGAAAGGATCTTGATACTAAATTTAATGTTAGTCGACTTCGTTGAATTTTGCGTGATCTTGCAATGTAGTATGATTGAGCACACAAAAAATCCAATAATTTGAGCTGATTTTTGGGATATATTTTTTAATGGAGACTAGCTTGCTCATGCAATGGCCTTGTTGAAAGGCCGCCGATAAATACACATGCAATTTGATTAGACTTGCATGAACAGAAGTTAAACTACCAACCAACGCTGTCATAATAAGCTTTACACATTTCCCCTGATGAAGGCTGTCTTGAATTTACAAACGATTTAAGCCCGAATATTAACATTTTATATTGTTTACCCTTAAGGCTGGTTCTCATATGATCGCTGACGATCGCTGCCATTTGTTCACATATAATCGCTGGCAAGTTTACGCGCCAGTGCGTGTGAGTTGGATCAGACTGTCAAGTTCCCGATTTCCCAGATTTGAAACTGACGCTTTGTGCTCGATGTGCACAGCAAGCCAGTCTAGATTCATAAACTCGACTGGCTTTGAACAGAATCTCTTCCTGAACCCAACGGAATGTTATTTCTCCGTTTGAGGTATCTTCCATACGCAGTCCTGATATGTTTTCCTCTACACATTCAACTTCTTGTACTTGCCTTTATATTATTCTCTGCTGTATTTGTTATAAAGGCATCCGTATTTGCGCAGCTCTTCCGTAAACTCTTCCGTACAGCAGCCCGCCATGTTCGAAGCTGAGTGAACAAGTGAATGCACGAGCGACAACAACACAACAACAAACCGTTGCCATGGCGTTGAATTTTGGATCTAGGAAACATTGCATTGTGGGATGCTACAGGATCGCTCGATCGCCGAGAAGTGTTCTCATATAATCGCTGACGATCGCTGGATCGCTAGAAGTGTTCACATATGATCGCTGACGATCGCTGGTCAAATTTTGGACGATCCGGCGATCGTCAGAGATCGTCAGCGACCATATGAGAACCAGCCTTTAAGCTTTACTGCACTTAACCGCATTTAACAGCTGTCAGATGACTGAGTGAACACAATATGAAATGTTTCCAGCATGTCTATGTATTTTAATAAGTCAGTTTTGACATCGATGTCTATTTTTCTCGTTTTACCAAGGTTTATTGTCGAGTTCACATTTCATTTCTCTCGCCGATGGATACGATTCAAACCGCATTGGCCGAGTGATATTTTATCACAATGAAAGCTGGGGCTTGATGTGTCATCAAGAAAATAGAGAGATGCGTGAGCGCAACTCCCAAGTGATCTGTCGTACATTGGGTTTTGAAAGACCAAGAAGAACATTGTACCTTAGTAAAAGAAGGGAACGTGGAACATGGCTTGTTAACGTGAACTGTACTGGCGGCGAATGGTCGATCGAACAGTGTTCTATTATCTTTGGAAGGGGAAAAGAGACGTGTGGCGGTCGTCAACACTTCGATACTGGAGTTGAATGCCTTCTTCCAACAGGTGATTAAAACTTATGAACGCGCAATGTCTTGTGCTCTCCTGAGACAAGGTCCATGTAATAATTAACTCAGGCGCCAGCGAACTGGCTGATGTTGATTCCTTATTGATTTAGTGTTATACAGTATTAAACTAAATCTCATACAATAAAATTTTAGTGGACGGCGAGTTCGGATGCGAAAATTGTATCTTACTGGTGAAATGAAACGATACAATTTTAAGAAATTTTGATGGAAGAACGTCTAATGTATTTGGGCGCTATAGCTTACGTGGCGAACATGCGCAGGAGTTTACCTTGATGTTTTGCCCAGGGATAGGGGAGGCCATGCAGGGATCTAGCGTAGTACTGTTCTGTAACTGATGTTCTGTGACTGATACTGTATGTACTACTCAAAGGCGCTGTGTCACGGTACTGCGCATGTCACAGTCTCCAGAGATTGAATTGACAGCTGTATTGTGTAACATCCAATGAGAATCAATCAAAAACGCCACACTGTTCGCCACACTGTCGTGATTCACAGATTGTAGTTTTACACAGTATATGGCGAGATTTACAGGATTTTATTCTTCCTACATCCAATTAAACAGCATTGAGTAAAGAATGGTATTTATATTTCATTACTTGTTTGTATTTTTTGCTGTTTCCAGTCGTAAACAGTCCGAATTTGACCGGGGCAAAGTGAAACGAGAGCTGCTCGCGTCCGTAGATATATATTTATTCGTTATGCACTTTTGACATGATATAATTCTTTAAATGGCACCATTATTTTATTTCTACATGTCTAATAATACAGTTCTCTGTTGTAAAACAAATAGAACATTCTATGAACGATTTCTTGTCCTAACGTTTGGAAACGTAACACATGCATTCCTGGCTTTGAGTTTCTATGGACTGAGTTCAAATTTAAACAATACAATTTTCTATGTGGTGTTTGCTATAGACCCCCCGATAATGATAGTTCTTCCCTTTTGTCTTTTTTGAGTAATTTTCAACTGACCCTTGATAAAATACGCCAATCACCGAAACAATATAATGTTGTTATTCTTGGTGATTTCAATGCTCATTACGATCAACAGAACCCTCTGCGAAATTCTACTGCTGGTATAAAATTGTACAGTTTTCTGGAAAGTAATAGCTTGACCCAATTGATTTCTGAACCGACACGCCCGACCGAGCGGCATTCTACGATTTTGGATTTGGTTATTACTAATTGCCCAAACGAGTTTCAGCAATCCGGTACTCTCAGTTCCCCTGCCAACTGCGATCATTCTATTATTTTTGCTAAAATGAATATTCAATCTCGCAAATGTCATTCTTTTAAAAGGAATGTATGGGACTTTAACAATGTTGATTCCTCAGGTTTGAATAATGAACTTTTGCAGGTTGATTGGGATGTTTTTTTAGAAGAAGAGACTGATATTAATAGTGTTTATGATGGGTGGCATGGGAAATTTCTTTCGATTGTTAAAAAGTACATTCATTTGAAATCAGTGACAATTAGAGCGAAGGACAAACCCTGGATGAATAGTAAAGTTCGCTCAGCCATTCGGAAGCGTGATCGTCTCTTGCGTTGTCACAATAAAATTGTATCTGCTGTATCATGGGATCGCTATCGCAAGCAGCGTAATTTTACAACTTCTCTTATACGGAGTGCTAAAAGATTGTTTTATGACAAAGTAAAGAGAGATTTGTCTGATCCGACTATTTGTTCTAAGAAGTGGTGGAATATCGCTAAGCGTTTATTGGTAAAGACAATCAATCCTTGATACCAGCAATTATTGAGAACGAAGTTGCTGTGACTGACCCCATTGAAAAAGCATCCATTTTTAACGACTATTTTGTGTCTCAATCTGAACTTTCCGGCGCTGATAAGCCTACGCCTATAATATCTCCATACCAAACCAATATTTTTATTTCGAATATATCTGCATCAAGGTTGGAAGTGCTCGAGTTATTGCAAGGTGTTGATACGTCCAAAGCATGCGGCCACGACGGAATCGGAAACAAAATTATTAAGTTATGTGCAGAAGGTTTCTATGTTTTCTTTACTCATTTTATTAACCTTCTTTCTCGTTTGGTCAGTTTCCAAATGTGTGGAAGTTAGAAAATGTAATTCCTTTGTTTAAATGTGATAATCGTCAGAAAAAGACCAACTACCGTCCAGTATCCTTGTTACCTTGTTTTTCAAAAATCTGTGTAAAAGTTTTTGTTCGACTTTACAAGTTTTTGCTGGATATTGATTTCTTGTACAAGTTTCAGTCAGGTTTTAGACCAGGTGATTCAACAGTGAATCAATTGATTTATATTGTTCATCAAATTTACCTAGCTTTTGAAAGCTGCAAGGAGGTGCGGGCTGTTTTTCTAGATATCAGCAAGGCCTTTGATAGGGTGTGGCACTCTGGTTTGTTATGCAAATTGAAAGCCATTGGCGTTCGTGATCCTTTGTTGAAATGGATAAAAAGTTATCTTCAGGAAAGACAGCAACGTGTTGTTATTGACGGTCAATCTTCTGAATGGAGAAGGATTAATTCAGGAGTTCCTCACGGATCGGTCCTTGGACCTCTCCTGTTTTTAATATATATAAATGACATAACTGTTGGTCTAAATTATTTTCCTTTTATTTATGCTGACGATACTATTCTCTTTGAAATTGTAGAAGATTCTGATATTTCGGCCTTCCGCCTCGGGGATGATCTGAGTAAGATTTCTAAATGGTCTGATGAGTGGCTTGTTACCATGAATTTTTCGAAAACTCGGAGTATTGTCTTTTTCTTAAAACGTGATAAGCCTGTTCATCCTACCTTGACATTTAATGGTAAACATATAGAAGAGGTTGAAGATCACAAACATCTAGGACTAACCTTACGAAGCAATATGTCTTGGCGGAGTCACATTTTGAGCATTTTTGAAAGGGCATCTAAACGGTTGAATATGTTAAAGTCTTTGAAGTACAAGGTTGACAGGTCAACCTTAGCTTGCTTATATAAAAGTTTAATTCGTCCCTTAATGGAATATGGAGATATAATCTGGAGTAATTGTAGTGATGTAGATGCTAATCTAATAGAGAGTGTCCAATATGAGGCTGCCAGGGTTGTAACCGGAGCAATTAAGGGTACAAGTGCTACAAGCCTGAGAGAAGACCTTACTTGGGAGAGTTTAAGTGTAAGGAGGAAAATGCATAAGTTAATACATTTTTATAAAATTGTAAATGGATTAGTTCCCATATACTTACGAGAGCTACTACCCAATACTGTGGGTGAACGTGTACATTTTAACCTAAGATCAAGTGAAGATTTTTCAATTATTCCTTATAGAACCGTTAAGTTTCAGCAGTCTTTCTTGCCTTCCACAATCACGTCTTGGAATTCACTAAGTTTGGATGTAAGGAATTCAATTTCGCTTTCTTCTTTTAAATTTAATTTGTGATCTGTGATTTTTCCTTTTAATTACTCGGGCTGCCTGTGGCAGCGCCGAGTCTTAAAATGCAAGTCTTTTTTTATTTTTATTTTTTTTATTCCGTGTAGCAAGTGTTCTGCGCATGCGGTAAAGGTCAAATTCACACCAATCAGATTGCACTGTGCTGGTCACGCAACAATCGCCAGGTTAATGTATTTACATAATTAAATACAGTAAATCAAGATGGACGACGGCGCGAGGAATTTTCTCTCAAATTTGGAGTCCCATCTCTCAAATGTAAGCAGTTTAATGTTTTATTTAAGTTCACTCGTGCGAAAGCCTTCCAACACTCCCAACAGGCTCAGGATATTTCAACTGGCGCTCTTGTTGGAGGTACGTTTCGTAGGTAATAAACACTCACTCGGCACATAATATGATGACCGAAGCAGTTATTCAACTCTCACGGTAAACAAGATTCCTCTCACGGCCGAGATTTTGGTTCGAGAAATGAAAGGCTTCCAACAGTTCCCTTTATAGTTCTGTAATATAATGAGCAGACTGCAGTTTTGGGAAGGAGGGTAAAAGCTTTTAAATAGAGATAAACAAAACGGGCATTTCAGTTAATAATCTTTAGTCCAACAAATACCGATATGGACGCGATCAAAGAGCCGCAGGGTAGAAAGAATAGTAGAGAAATACAGTGATAGCTCCATCATAGGTGGACAGGATACAACTTATAATATGGGACAAATATAGACATAAATTTGAGACACTCATCTATTAGTACTCTGAACCTGCAGAACAGCAGACTAAATTAGGACCGAATTCGTATTTTTTTCGATAAAAAAAAAGAATCAATGCCTTCAGCTGCTTCAGTAAGATTCCTAGTCATATCAGTAATGGTGACTATACCAAGCATTGTTGCTGGGGGAGATGTAAGAGTGAATCCGGCGCTCAAAGAGATATGTCTCGGAGAATGAAGCATCGTTCAGTACACCGCCACTAGATCAGGTTTCTCATCTTTTCTCGGCCTTTTTGATCACTCACAGGAGGAGCTTTTCTGTTCCAAAACCTTTACAGCAAATTCAGTGAGAAATGTCAGCATTGGATAAATGTTTGTACAAGAGACCTTAAAAGCACAGAACAACGAGACTAGGTCTGGCAATGAAACGTAAGTGGCTATAAATTACTGAAACCCTGACTATGTATCCACCAGTAAACAATGAGAAGGAACTATTGTTCAACCATTAAGTTTACTTGAATTTATCAGTGGATTCTAAATAAATTTTTGAAGCAAAGCCTACATCTACAATGCTTTGATTTATTTTCTGAGCACAAATGAAGTTAATTTCTTTCGGAGCTGCAGGTATTAAATTTCAAAACTCGATAAATGCAAACAATAACATAATGGTTTGAAAGAGCACACCAACATAAGCAAGATTGCCCAATTTTAGGATGCTATCAGTTCATAGTTTTAATGTATATGCTCTTCCAGCCATATAACAGCTTTGGTCTCCGATGAGTTTTATTGAAGAAGATGATTGCACTCGGCATGCGGCTACATTCTTTTGTTTTTGCCTTAATACAGGAAAACCTGACCTTTGTAACTTTTCAATGTTTAGGTGAAGTCTTACAACGATATTGCATGGGAAAAGATGAGTTTGGGATACAGTTTAAATAGGACTTGACAGTCTATATAGTAAGCATGTCTCGTTGGTTGGCCAGCGAAGATGCAAAACTCGCTTGACAAGATCTACGTTTGTCGCTTTGTTTCAATCCTCTGTATTTCAGCCAAAGTTTAAGCTGTTCGACAGTATAATCATCAGGTTCCCTTTCAAAATATGGTCCAGGAAAGCAGTCATTTCTGGTAGAATAGACAGAGGACGAACTGAAGTGCTAGTCAATTCTTGTAAGTTGATACAAGAAAAGCGGTTTGTTTGTCTGAGTCTTGGCGGGGGGTCTAGACTTGTGACGTAATTACCGCGCTCTGCTATAAGCGTGCGTAACATGAACATGAATATTAAAGTAGAGGTCAACTTCTTTAATTTACATACACGAGAAAAACAAAAATATTAAATTACATATATATATATATACTAGGGGAGCAGAGAATGAATGTCACCGCGCTACCAGCCACTCCTAAAGACTGCTAAATTCAGCTAATAATTCTTCCCTTCGGTTATTACTAGAGGATTTAAAATGAAAGTGTAATTTCATCTTCAATCTCATGTGGCCCGAGTGAAAGCCCAGATGGGCTCTTGTTATAATAAGTTACTCGATTATTCCTATTCGAGACTAGCATCAATTTTTCATACTCGCCTCAGGCTTGGTTTTTGTGCCCTGAATAGTTATCTTTTCAAAATCAATTGCTGTGACTCTCCCAGATGTGAATGTGGACTAGCTAAAGAAACACCTAAGCATTATCTTATATTTTGTCCCCGTTACGCTGCCCAACGAACTTCCTTTTTTTGCCTCTGCTGCACAGTTACTGGGTGAGAAATGGTCACAGAGCAGCGACAAGGAAAAAATGGAGTTTATTCTGAACGGCGTTAAAGATTTAGATTTTGATATAAATTGTCGTTTTTTTTTGCAAAGTTCAAAGCTTTATTTTATCTACAAATCGTTTCTCTGTGACTTATGTTTAATTACATTATTTTATTATCAATTGTGGTGGTTTTTTGTGTGTGTGTGTCTGTTCGCGTAAAAAAGAATGTACAATATCTAGTGTGAACCCCCTAGATAAGTCATTTAATTGTACTTTTGGGGTAAACACTTCATTATATGTTTAAATAAAAATATAAAAAAAATACCAGGCATTTGACGCTAGAAAGTTCAGTACTCGCGGAAGTACGCAAGGTTAATTACTAGTGGCAGTTTACTAGTTTGCACAATCGGCTGTTATGGACGGAAACTTACTTTCACAGCTTAATATGTATGTCGATTGGTCAGAAGGATATCTTGTTTAAGATGCTACGGTCCTTTCGGTATCAGGAATTTATTAAACGGGAGTTTTCGTACAGTATTTCAAGCTATGGTGTAGCGCGAGTTCAGTTAATTCACAAATGTCCGTGAACGTTTGCTCTATGCATGGGTTCTCGTGTATTCAATAGTTATACTTCTGGAGCTTCATATGTATGTCGATTGGTCACAATGATTTCCTCTTTGAGTTTTCTCCGTTAGTTTGGACATTAGGGATACATCCTTGGAGATTTCGTACAGTTTAGCGACCGTGTGCGTGTGTCGAAAGTAGAAATGTTCGCTTTTCACGAAAGTGCGTAAACTGTCACAAGCGGTTTTATAGCAGACTCTCACGACACTAGTCGATAATAGAAACTTCTATAGCTTCATATGTATGTCGATTGCTCACAAGGCTATCGTATTTGAGTTCATTAGGTTGTTTTGCCAGCAAAGAAAGGTTTTATCTAACGTCTTTGCACTCCGGTCGGTTCATATCATTTCAACCTCGATCGTTTCTAAGCCGTATATATATATTATTTTCTTCGTGTCGCTGTTGAAAACTGCCATATCATTAAATAAAATATGACTTTAAAAGTTTCCATGTGTTTCGTGGACTCTACTGGACATCCAAACCCTCTTCGCTTCTGGTTGGAATGCCAAAAAGTTTCCTTTTTTTTGCGTTTTTCGGCTGCTGTATTCAGGGTACTCAGTGGCGGTCTTCCCCACCGGTAAGCATCACTTTGCTTTTTTGTTTTAGTTGTGTTGCAGTCTGCAACACATCTTACATTTCCATAAATGACCAAAGGAGGTAAGGATGAGTTAAAAAAGAACACTGATGGAAGTCGATTTATAAATCGGTATTTCACCGCTCTGAGAATTTCGTTCCGGGCTAGAACATAATTCTCAACCTCGTGACCAGGGTCTTCTCGGTCAGACCCAAGATGGCGGCTACTCCGAGAGAAGACCCTGGTAAAGGCCGAACTACGACGAATTCTGATTGGCTCTTCGGTTATGACGCAAAGGTTGTCTAACAATGCTTTTTATTGGCCAAACGGGCTGAGACACCGGAGATGATTCGTATATACATGTAGTTTAATTTTCTCAAATTTTATCATAAAAACGATTTTATATAACCTTAAAACACGTTGGGTGGGTAGAGCAATAGATTAAGTGTATTACTGAGTAGTTTTCTGGTAAGTTTCATCAGTGGGAAAGCCAGGAGAAGCCGTTTAATCCGAGCATGTGCTATCGATTGCTTCGCTTCAACGCTAACGGAAAATGAACGGCTTTTTAGGATTCTCTTCTAGCTTAGATATATCCTGGTAGTATTGTGATACCATTCCACTGTTTCTTTATCCAAGTATACTCCATTTCGAGCCGTTTAGCAGACCTGTTTTCACTACATCGTACGCCGCGCGGAAATACCGTTAATCGCATCTCGCTCACTCCGGATTGGGATACCTATAGTTTGTAGACACGTGTTAACATTTTCATATTTAGCTTGGCCGCCATATTGGATACCCACATCACGTGATTAAAATCTCCAGGATTTCTGGAGATTTTTGGTCACGTGATTCAGCCTTTACCAGGGTCTTCTCTCGGAGTAGCCGCCATCTTGGATCTGACCGAGAAGACCCTGGAGACGAGGTTGCATAATTCTAAAATCATCATATTTTCACACATGCGCAGTATCGTGACACAGCGCCTTTAAACGTTACAATATATATAATAGCGGACAAGCCGTTAAGCGAGCCATTGTAAATCCAATACGATTCGGACACGAATATTATAATGTACTTATGATATGAACTATATAAAATTGAAAATATTTCTGAAAATTTGACGAAAAGCATAACATATGAGTTATGGGCACTAAAGTTTGCGTTACGTACCTGCTCATCGTGCACAAAAACAGGTCCCACACTGGAGATACGTATACGGTCTGTATGCATCAAAACAGGAGTTCTACCTTGTTATTTCAACCGGCCAGGGATATGGAAGCCAGTATGTGATCGGTTGTGAGACCTCACTCATACTAACGGTAGCGTATTGTTTTAGGATCTGTTTCATTTGTTATCAAACTCATTAATTCATGAAGGAAAAAACAAATGAAATCAATGTGCGATAAGTGATCTGATACAGATTTCGTCCTGATTTGCATAAAGTTTTGCTTCGATTTTTTTGCCCAAAATAGGTCGTATTGCCAAAATAACTGAAAAACACGACTCTTTACACCAAGGCGTTTGATAAGCCTTATACAGAATTCGTGTCCGCGCTCGAGTTTGTAAATCCGATAAAGCACGGCTAGTAGCTTAGTTAGTATTCTGTATCATTTGAGCTAACAACAATCTTGTATCAGGTTTACAGGGTTGCCATGTGACTTGAATGCTGCATTTAGATTGGTTAGCACCCTTATGAATTATTAATGAATATTATAAGGTGACTTATAGAGGTATATCCGGCATATGCCTCGAATGCTACGTTTGGATTGGTTAGCATATTTATGAATTATTATGAATTTCACAACTTTAGGTAAGATCGCGATACGTCTGATGAATGGCACCTTGCCTAACGTGGGACGAGTTGAGATCCGTTACCATGGCGTATGGGGAACAATTGCAGACCATAATTGGCAGCTTTCAGCCGCTCACGTTGTATGTAGAATGTTGAACTACTCACGAGCGTTAGCAGCGGTTAAGAGCTTCGGCGGTGGAAAAGGTCCGATATTACTTAACGATTTACAATGCAACGGCCGGGAAACATCGATTGGAGAGTGCAGCCATCGAGGATGGGGAATATTGTCTACTGCGTACTGGTATGATCACATTCACGATGCAGGAGTTATTTGCGAGGATTCTCAAAGTAAGTTATCATAATGGCCATATTTATATAGCGCCATATCACCACAGCACAGCAGGTTCTTTTACGTCCCCTTCAAATACCGATTAGAAGTAGAAGGAGACAAAGACAAAGGCTTATATATGTCCTGCCCAAGGACGTGGCCGGTATTCGAACCCCTGACCTCCGGCACTCTAGACGGTGTTCTACCCACTGAGCTAACCAGTTATCAATGGATCATTAGAGCAGTTTTCACATGACTGTCGGAAGTGTTTTGGTTTTGCGTTTACTACGCTCTCCTATTGGCTGAGAAAATAAACCAACCAATCAGATTCCAAAGTAAAACCAAACTCAAATTGGTTTTGGTTTTGCTTTGGTTTGTCATTGGCTCATGGGGAAGCCGTTTATGAGTTGGCTGGCTGTGGGTAATTTGCATTTGATCTTTCGACACTCGCTCTAAAAGTAAAAAGTAAATCAACCTTGTTTAACGTCGGTAACTCGTGACAGTCTGGTGAGACTGATAAGGCGTGAAGACGTGAAGACCATTTGCAGTTCGAGAACGAGATTGTTTCACAAAGGCAGCACCGTCTACTCACTCAGTTATTTTAAGACTCTAACTGTTGGTCCGGCCGGGGTTTGAACCCGCGACCTCCCGCTCGTCTGAGGTAACCGCGGGAGACATGGTGTGTCGCCCGTCAGGGAGAGATGGGGACGGCGATTAGGGTCCGGAATTGAGCCCAATTTCGCTTTCCCAGTCCGGTTTTGAAACAAAATTATTTGGGCAGCCCGGGATTTATTAATAGCTACTCTTTTCACAAACTGTTCCTCCGATTCTTTGGACAAGCCTTCACATTAATAATACAAGTGTTCCCTACCCCTTCCCACATAAGCATTGTCGACAACAAAGAGAGAAATTCCCTCCAGCTCATGGCCAAAGATGAACGTGACTTCTCATATTTGCAGAATATGCTTTCAAGTTGTGCTGGAAAACATTTGAGACAAGTATTGATGAAGGATTGCAAAGATTCGAGTTGATCAGTAAAAAATAGTACTCAAAACCAAGACAGGATGAGGTAAGAGAACGAATCTCCATGCCCCATGATAATAATTTGAAATCTATTTTTGGTTTCATAACACATAATGTCAAACGTTATTTTTATCTGGTTCTGGTAGACTACCCTCGTTAGTTATCCATTGTTTATATCCCCTGGGTCCTCATAGCATCGTTATAAAGCACTCCTCAGCACAAGAGCGCCACTTTACGCCAATCAGGCGTCTTTCTTAAACTAACCAGGTTGTGTTCTGTTAATCTAAAATCAGATTTCACATAATTATCATTGCAACAGACAGACGTTCCCTTATCTCACTGGGGTATGGGGGATTCGTTCTCTTACCTCTTGTCAAAAGACAAATTGCATGAGATCAACTTGCAATTGATTTAAGTCCACAGTGGATTTAATTAAGTCTACAGCTAAAATAATAGTTTATATATAATCCATTTAAATCTTTATCACCCTTTATCAAAACAGTTTTGAAAGTATATCTGTACATTAACACTAACACCGTATTTTTCTTCTATCTGATGGTATCATTTCATCTCAGAGAAAGTTTGGAGATCAATTTGATAGACAGTGCCCCATTAAGAAAACAACGAGGTTTAACTTTGAAACTTGTCAGTTAATTTCTTCTTCTTTTTCTTACCAGTATTATTTTCAAACAACTAATATTCATTCTACTAGGTTCTCTTCCTCCTCCTATAAAAGCTCGATTAGTGGGAGGCCTCTCTCCTAACTCGGGTAGAGTAGAAGTACAGTATAATGGCGTGTGGACCTGTTTGTGTTCTGATTGGTGGACACAAAGTGATGCTGACGTGATTTGCCGAATGCTGGGTTTCTCAGGAGTGTATACTACTTACACCATGGCGTTAGGCGACGTCAAAGGTTTGCGATTGTTTCAGCGTTCATTGCAGTGCACTGGAGCAGAAGCTTCCATCGAGCAATGCAAGCCTTCGAACCGGAGCCAGTATCCGTGTCAAAGTATCGCTGTCGTCATGTGCAATACTGGTAAATACTTTTGTGCTCTCTATATACTGCATGGTCCGAGTTCCTCAAGGCCTGATTAGCGTTAATAAGGAAAGGCATGACTTACAGAGGGCGTATTGTTTTGTTCAGCTCGTGTAGTACCACTTATTATCAGTAAAAATTAAAGGCCAAATGAATTTAAGCAAAAAAATTCAACTTTAATGTTTTGCCTCTTCCTTTATTTGAGGTTCCGTGAGTGATTCAAACTTTTCAAAATAACTTGCTGGCGATTTGCACCTGAATGGTTTCCCGCGTGGGCGCCAAAATATGATTGGTCTAAATGGATAGGCGATGAAAATACAGGGCTACAAATGCATTTCCAGCCCGCCAGAGGTCGTTTGCAGCCAGACACATGCGCGTTTTCATGAGGGCGGTTATATATTTGGCCGCATATTTTGATAATAATTCTAGATCTGGTTAAATTTAAACCCAGAACTTTGTTTCCCTTGGTAAAAGGTGTGTTTCCTAATTGTAGCATTACGGGTTGAACGCTACTACTTGGAGCGATGTTCAATTAAGTGTCGAAAAGTAATTAGGTGATTGATTTCGAATATGACTGGTTAGTTATCCATAATTGTGTTTACTTTTCCTTAGAGCAGGTTTCAATTGAGTGTCGAACGTTTTCGGTGATTGCTTTGGTTTTGTGTTTATTTAGCTTTTCTTTTGGCTGTGCAAATGTTTTGTAATCAGTCAGCGAATCAAATTCCAGAGTAAAACCAATCGTGGTTTTGGTTTTGGTCCGTCACGCAATCAATCCACGATTTCGTTTACTTTTCCTCCTGATTGGTTGCTTTCTCATGCCAGTGAAACCAATCGGTATTCACTTTAGTTCGTGATTGGTTCGTTGTAATTACTTTGGTTTGGGTTTTACTACAGTCAATTGAAACCTGCTCTATGATTGGTTGAAGTAAAACCAATCGTGAATTACTTCAGTTCGTGATTGGTTCATTGTATTTTTATAATTACTTGCTCCTGTGATTGGCTCAGGTTTTGGTTATACGACATTCAAACTAATCATCATCAAACAATTGAATGAGTTTTTCAACCTAAATCAGTACATAACAGTCCACGAGAGTTAGAAAATTTAACTTAAGATTACCGGCTTAATCCTGGATTAGCTTACTCGCGCTTTCAGGAACTCGGCCCTGTTATTTCACTTTCTAAACCACTGAATTTTGTAAAGCATTTTGCTTATTTCCTTTTATACAGTCAGGGCACCAGACTTCCTCTTGGACAAGGAAACAGTCACCTCCAAGTCGGCATTACTTCATTTCACCAGGACATTGGGAACAAGTGATACCCTCATCAACATTACGTGAGTTCTACAATTGTAGATTATACCGGCAAAGACAATTTGTATTAATTATTAGTTATTCTAGTTTTAAGGTAATTTTTATTAGTCTTAGTATAGTATTTTCCATATTAATATTTCAAATAGAGTTTAACGTCATGCGCATATGAACATTTTATCATGTGACATACGCAGTATAAATTCCCTATTATTATTATTATTATTATTCATAGCGCATTTCAGGTTGTGGTGGAAAAGGTAAGAAACCTCTACCGTGGGTCGACATATGGATGGAAACCACAGTTAAAACTCAAAATCCCAGATACCAACAAAGCAAAGGCTTCCAAGAAGGATGAGATTATTTATGTGACAGCGGAGGTCCTGGGGCCTGGACTGGTTGACGATTTTACTATTGGCGATGGCGAGCACTATAATGGCTACTACAACGCACCGTTAGACCCCGAATGTAACTACAGAGTGTATATCAGGGATGTGATAATAGGACAGAACGGGGTGAGTGAATAATGAACCTCTTATAAGCAAATTACTGGTAAAGACTGAACTAAACAAAAGATAAATAACACAAAACAAAGACTATGATAATGATCATCAGCCTCAAAGGGAAACTGAATCCTAAAATACTAAGATGTATTCGAAAGAAATAAGTTATGATATTTTAGTTCTCTGTGTTCCGCGTCTATGCATGAAGAGAAAATTAATTTCAAGTTCAGAAAAATAAATGATTCTCCGCTGATAAATCTAGCTTGTGTGGCGGCTCAATTCAGTGCAAATTTTCCTATATCGTACGTCACATATATCAAGGAAAAACAATCACACCTCCAGTAAAAAGAAAACACAGTGATCCGTTAGTTCAGTTTTTCAATGTCGGGGACAGCATGGCAAAACTAATTAATTACCCGAACCTGACGTCACAACTGAAATTAGCCGTCTGTACAAAGAGGAAGTTGTGAGTTAGGTTTTCAGATTTTCTCTTCGTAGACACAGAAATAAAATAGCAGAACTTATTTGTTTCGAATACATCTTTGTATAGACGTTGAGTTGATTTTAGTGTTCAGTTCCCCTTTAAACAAGTAATTTCCTATATTGATTACAATATATTGATTCCTATATATTGATTGACTCCATTTTTCAATGTAACATATATTTCAAGGAAATAAGTAAGAGCCAGTCGGTTTGATTGTCTAGTCAGTGTAGAATTAGATGTTAAGTTATCGATCAATTGATATTTTGATAAAGATAAAGCGTGCTCACTACAGTGAATGGAAACTCGAAGCGCACTAAAGTAAATGGGAACGCAAAGCGCGCTAAAGTGAATGGAAACACGAAGCGCGCTAAGATGAAAAGCGCGCTAAAATGGATGGGAACGCAAAGCGCACTAAATGAATGGAAACGCAAAGAGCGCTAGAATTAATGGAAACGGAAATAGTGCTAAAGTGAGTAGAACCTAAGGTAAAGCGGTAAAGCGCACATAAGTTAACAAAAATGTAAGGCGCACTAAACTTGAAGAAATAAGCCCTGACATTCTGCATTCTGCATTCTGCATTTGTATAACTTTCACAATAATGACCTCTCGCTTTTGTAGGGTAATGAAGCTGACATATTTGCAGCTCCGCCCTCCTTAAAACTTTTTTAATCCGAGCCCCTTGCCGATCACACGACATGTTCTTATGGTATGGACGAGTAACGTGTCGTTTTCCCTTCCTTTTTCTTGCTTTCCTTACGTCACATAGGATAAGTTCTACAGCGATGCAAAACACGTAGTCTTTAACACAAGACCAAAAGGTGGTAAGTCTTTATACCTATTCTATAATGCCATCGATAAACATGAGCGAGCTCGGGTGTTTCAAAGGTTAAAGGCGACGACAAATAATAGGTTTTGTCTCTGCTTGTTTAAAGACGCTCCGAATTATGTTTCGTTTGCCACACTCAAGAGCTCTGTTTCATTTTTTTCTTTACGGAATAAGTGATTGTACTGTTGTTTAGTGTGCAAGTTTGTTGAGTTGTGTATGGGGAGACACATCATTAAGATGGGAACACCACAAAACTCTTCTTATCAAATTTCCATGGCTGTTACTTGTTCAGTCAAAGCTTTACACTTTTTGTACAGATACAGGGTTACCGCCCTACTGTCGAGGTAACCTGAGTATCAGTCCCTCTCCCCCTTCCTTTCCATTACCCCTCCCCCCTCCCCCCTAAGAAAGGAAGGGAAAGAGGGCCTGACACAATTCTTTGCCTGGCCGCTTGCTAAAAAGCCATATTCTGGCTTTTTCCTTCATTGGTCAGAAAAACAAAAGAAACAGGATCATGACTTTTGATTGACATAAACGTCAATCATATTTCTAAATTTTAATTAAAGTGAAACAAATTAGACAAAAACGTCAATCACACGTCTGGATTTTAATTAAAAATCAACAAATTAGACAAAACCGTCAATCACGTCTGGATTTTTGTCTTAAAATGGCGCGAGAGGCGGAAGCCGGCCATGCAAAGAATTGTGTCAGGCCCTCTTTCCCTTCCTTCCTTAGAGGGGAGGGGTGGTGAAAAGGAAGGGAGAGAGGGACTGATACTCAGGTTACTGTCGAGGTGGCTCTAGCAGCTTAAGTATTGCACACACTTTACCATTTTGTCCTATTCAGCCTCATCCTACATGCTTTACTGCTTTAACACATCTATATACAAGTTTTGTCCCTAGTAACTTTAGCATACTCTGTATACGCATTGCGTACGAGTTGCATTTTTATCATAATCAGCCGCATCTCACAAGTTTCACAGCCATGTTAACGAGACCTACAGGCCCAAACAGCTTTCAATGGCGGCTACTTGGAGAGGCTATTTTCCACCCCTTTTTACAGATACAGGATTACTACTATACTGTCGACGTGGCCTTTGTATTCCTAGCAGCTTTAACTTTCCAGTATACGTATTTTATACGACTTGCAATCTTATATAATAATACGCTATGTGTGTGTGTAACGCTATTTCCCAGGCTCCCTCGATCGACATCCTAATATGGCGTCCGAAAATGGCGCCAAAAAGTGACGGCCACATGATGATGTGTCTAAGAGCAAGATATTTTGTCCATGTCTGTTCTCTGTAGTTTCCTGTTTTCTTAGTGTTTCCTCGCCCAACTATCGTAGGCTCTTTAGACCATAAACTCACTACAACCAGACATTCAAATAACTTGGCTTTTGATTATTGTTTATATTCTGTTTTCCTGCTTCGATCGATGCTCTTTCGGCGACCATATTTGTTTTCGTCACACGAATTCATGACTCGAGCTGCCTAGGTATAATTGTATTCATCGGTTTGAGCATAGTTAATAGAGTGGAATGGTTAAGAAACCCGGCAAACTTCAAAGGGGCTAACAAAGGCGCTGCGATTTATGTTGGAAGGGGCAAGACAAAAGATTGTGCAGGGTCATAGTTCATTAGCGTCCCCTGAACGACTGAACTAACACGTTTCTATTGGCTGATTGATTAACACATTGGAATTTCTATTGTGTTTTGTGCAGGGTCACGGTTGAAAAAAGCTAACAAAGACATTTAACAAAGAAGGTCGCTGGGTTTCATAACCATTCCACTCTATTAACTATGGTTTGAGAAATTAACTGAGATCCGTAAGATATTATTGCCTTTTTTATCAAAATATAACTTACGCTAAACACCTCCAGTACACACGCCATTGCATTGTGTCAGGAGTCGGTTAGCCGGTTAGACTATTTATATTCGGGGGGGGGGGGGGGGGGGGTAGCCTCCTTTGCAGACGTTTTTAGTTTCGGTCCCATTCTCCCTACACTAAAAACGTCTGCAAAGGAGGCTAGGGGGAGGGGGGTTATAATAATAATGGGCTCCTGCGTTTTTTCTTCAGTTTATTGTGCACGAAATTTGTTTTCCTTTTCAAATCCTGTGTTAGAATATAATTGTTTTGGGTGCGATCTCACATTATGAGCGGTAAATTCTACCTATGGCAGACGAAGGAAACCGCCGGAATAACCGAAAGCTATCCAGAATGTCAGAACAGGACCGTAGGCAAACCCGGCGGAAGATGCGTTAAAAAATACACCAACAGAGAAGAAGCGGAAAAAGAACTTCAATCTGTATTACGTTCAATGTCGGATGTCAATAGCTCACATCAGAACGTTAACTCGACAGTAAACATCGCGAATGAAAACGTTGAAGACTCAGCCATGACAGAAGACACCGCGAATGAAAATGTTGAAGACTCAACCGCGACAGAAGTAATTCAAAATGGCCACGATGACCGTTATGAAGCGTTTTTGGAATTCGTGAAAGAACAAAGAGATTTCAACGAAAAAGTTGAACAGAGTATCACCAGACTAAGCATAGAAATCAATGAACAAGCAGTAGAATTAAAAGACATCGAAGTAAAGGTTAAAGGGAAAATTGCGGAGCAACTCATTTATACTGATCGTAACCTAGATCTACTCAAAGACGATATACAATCTAAACTGAAATCTTCAATGAAGGACCTTTCCAGTGCGAATTCGGGACTCAAATCTGAATTAAGAAAGATAAAAGAAGCCATAAAGAAGCAAGAAGAATTTACGAATTATAAAATGGAAGTATTAGAGCAACTATGCAAGGGAAATGTGAAATTTAACTAGCCGGAGATTACCCTCGAGCATAATGTCGAAGTCTCAAACTCTTTCACGGTCCTGGGCGAAACAGAGCCGATATTGTACAACAGTCAATCACAATCAAGTGATCACGATGGAAGACCTGAAACACCGCATCCAAAGACGAATATCTCTCAACAGACGCAAGATCTCCGATTAAGCAGCCACGAACAAATAATGCAAGTGGCAGAGATAACTACCCCGCTCCGTGATCATCAAACGCGTAAGCCGGATACCCCTCGACAAATGCAGGGCCCTTCTTTAAGCAGTACAGGAGACACTAACAAAGCTACTTATGATGGAGATAATAACAAAACTACTTATTCCCAGGTTGTGATGAGAACGTCCAACGGTGCTTATCAGCAACCGGCCGGAAGTAAACACACCCAAACCACCGCACAACCAGTTCAGCGAGGTAACAATGTATTTACAGAACAGAGACCAGATGTAGAAAGGAGTGCGATCCTGATGATCTCAGATTCGATTTTCAGAGGCATTATACAGAGACGTTTTGCGGCAAATAGATATGTCAATAAGCAGTGTGTCAATGGGGGAACCAGAGAAATGATCGAACATCTTGACAAAATGTCGTCCGAGGCAGGGCAAGGATTTGAATTTGTAATTATCCACACTGCAATCAACGACGTGGGCCGCTTGCCTACAGAGGTGATATGTGAAAATATCGAAACCATTGTTACCAAATGTGAGAATCTTTGGCCAGAAAGTAAGATTGTTTACTCTAGCATGACGTACCTCCAAAGGGACAATACTCGTAATGATCTTATCGATGAAATCAACTCAGCCTCCCAAAGAATGTGCGCAAGGCACTCCAATGTGCACTATATAGACAATAGAAGTGTCTGTTTGAATAAGAATGGGGACATCGACCCAAATGTGTTCTTCAACGATACTCATCTGAACAACCAAGTTGGTATCAAAAAGTTAGTAGCCAACCTGAAGGATAACATGGGACTCAGACAAAGAGGCCAACAGCGCCCAGCGGGGAGAAACTGGCCAAGAACCATGGTGTCGAATAGTGCCCACATGAGGAACGGGGATAGAAACAGTTACCAAGATCAACAGCACGGACAGTATCGTGAGTCTAACGCTCAGTACCAAAAGCAGCGCGTCGATCTAGCGCGATATTCAGGTCAGTACGCTAGCCAAGAACAACAACCATATGATACTGAACAACAAAATCACAAAATTGAAGAAGCTCTAATGATGATTACAAACTTAATAAGAAACTGTTATAGATAATGTCATCTCGCTAATCAACCTCAAACATAACTAATGCCTGGATTTTTGCAACTAGGATTTTGGAACATTCACGGCTATAAACATAAAGAACTGGGAAATAAACTAAAACTGAGTGACGTCAAAAACGTCATAAAACGGCATGATATATTTGGAGTTGTAGAGACCCACGCAAATATAGAATCAGATCTTGAGATTGAAACACTTAAACATTACATAAAAAATCGTGATAAATCTGGTAACAGTAGAAATTATGGTGGCATCGCCCTATATATTAATTACAGAATTAAGGAAGGCGTACAATACATACCAACACAAAATAAGAATATTATTTGGTGCAAATTAATTAGACAGGAATTATTTTCATATCGCAAAGGATATCTATCTGGGAACTGTATACCTCAGTCCCAGTAATTACGAAAGAACTCAAAATCAAGATTATATATCGGATTTAGAAGACGAAATATCATGTTTCTCTGCGAAAGGAGAAGTAGTACTTCAGGGTGATTTTAACGCCCGTACAGGTAATTTACAAGAGTATGTACTATTTGATGATAACACTGAATTTATTGAAGTCCCGGAAGACTATGAATTCGATCAACCTAGTAAGAGAAATTCCCAAGATGAAAGTAACATAAATTCAAGAGGAAAAGCCCTTATCGACGTATGTACAGAAAACAGCCTTAGAATACTAAACGGTAGAGTAATAGGGGATTCAACAGGCAAAAAAACATGTTTCCAATACAACGGAAGTAGCCTAGTAGATTATGTAATTGCCAGCACGAACATTATTCCTTTCATTCGATATCTAACAGTTAATCCATTGCAGCCTGACATATCTGATCACTGTCAAATTTCATTTGGGCTGAAAATAAGTAATTTTACAACACGAAGCAAAACTGACTCCATTAAATTTTGCAAACACAGAAGATTAATGATAAACGAAGAAGCAAAAGACAGAATCCCAGAGATACTGGAATCTGATGTCTTGAATACAAAAACAAATTCGAAACGTTAAATAACAGCGAAATATATGATAAAAACTCTTTAAGTACTCTAACAAAAACTTTACCGATATACTAATAGAAGTATGTGAAAAGGCAGGTATGAAATACCAAGATATAGACAATGAACTAAAAGAGACAAATACGAGTTGGTTTGACAAGGACTGTACCATGGAAAAAGAAAATCTTAAGTCTCTCGGGAGAAAGGTTTGTAACGATCCAAACAATGACCAATTAAGGCAACACTTACATGTAAAGAAAAAGCACTTCAGGAAATTATGCAAACAGAAAAAGTCACAATCAATCGAATCTCGACTAAAAAAACTAGACCATAAAAATCCAAAGAAACTCTGGAAAGAACTGAAAAATCTGTTTAACTTAAACAAAAAACAAGCCAAACAATCATTTCCCATTGATATACAAGAATCCTACGAACACTTCAAAAATCAAAACGATAATCGAAAGGACAATGCAGAGGATATAGCTAATGCGCAGATGAACTGTGAGGCGGAACAAATAGGGGTTTTAGACTATGAAATAACGGCAAAGGAGATCGAGAATGCCATTAAAAAACTAAAACAGAAAAAGGCAACAGGCATCGATAGCATCCCAAATGAAATCCTAATATGGGGTAAAAAGGAACTCATAAAGCCGCTAACATCTCTCTTCAATAAAATCCTTTCTTCGGGAATTTACCCGCAAGAATGGAGCATAGGCCTTATTACTCCCATCCACAAAAAGGGTGACCGATCAGAAATAGAGAACTACAGAGGCATTACGCTTTTATCTGCGCTTAGTAAACTATTTACATCAATTTTAAACCAGAGATTATACGACTACCTAACATATAAAGGAATACTGAAGAAAGAACAATTTGGATTTAGAAAACGACATTCCACTGTTGATAGCATTTTTGTTTTGAAAGGTCTTACGTTAAAAGTAAACCAAACAAGAAAAATAACATGCTTTTTACTTGCTTTGTCGATTTTAAAAAAGCATTTGATAGTATACCAAGGGAAAAGCTATTTGAGAAAATAAAACAGGCAGGTATTGAAGGAAATTTTTTCTCACTATTACACTCAATGTATTCCGACGATTATTCAGCAGTTAAAATAGATAATGTTATCACAGAAAAGTTTAGATGTTACACTGGAGTCAAACAGGGCTGCATGTTAAGCCCCACCCTCTTTAATCTTTTCCTCAGTGATCTGCCTCAAGTGTTAGACGAATCAGGAGTAAAGGATCCCATATGTATTGGTAGAACTAATATAAGCAACTTACTCTACGCAGACGACTTAGTCCTAGTATCTAAGAATAAACATGATTTACAAAGTCTACTGGAAGGCCTTGAAGGGTATTGCGACACTAACCAATTAACTGTCAATATAGAGAAAACAAAAGCTATTGTTTTTAATAATAACGGAAAACGAATGAACAATTATTCTTTTTATTATAAAAATAACCAGACAGTTAGAAAATGTGCGAATGTACAAATATCTCGGACTCACTTTCAGCGCATTCGGCAACTTTAATGTGGCAAAACAAGAACTTAAAAAATCAGCACTGAAGGCAATGTTTAAACTAAAAAAAGAAATGGGATCGCACTTTAGATCTGATATTAAACTGACAATCAAACTCTTCGACACTTTGATAAAACCAATCTTGCTTTATGGAAGCGAAATCTGGGGGACCGATAACAAAAGATCTAACGAAAATGATCCGATAGAAATAGTGCACACAAAATTTTGCAAGTCACTATTAGGAACCAGCAGAACATCAGTCAATAATGGATGCAGAGCAGAACTTGGTAGATATCCTTTAAGATATGAATCAACATTCAGAAGTATTAACTATTGGACAAAATTGTTAACCAGGAAAGAGCCAATGCTTACAAAAATTATGTATCTGGACAGTATGCAATCAAACAACCAAGTTTTTTGGAGTTACAAAATTAAGCAAACCATACAAAGCCTAGGCTATGGGGATATATGGACACTCCAAAACAATACTCCAGATTTTAGGGAATTTCTGAAGAATATAAAGCAACGACTAAAAGACACCGAACTACAAATTTGGTTAAGTGATGTATTTAATGACCAACGACAGAATCCAAACCAGAGTAACAAACTACGAGTTTATCGAACATTCAAAACGAAGTATGAATTTGAAAACTATTTGGATCTCGTCAGAAACATGAAACATAGAACTACGTTCACAAAATTAAGAATAAGCAATCATTGCCTTCAAATTGAAAAAGGAAGACACCTTAAACCTTATTTAAAACCAGAAGAACGAATTTGCCCAACATGCAAACAAGAAATGGAAGACGAAATTCACTTTCTGCTGAGATGCAAAACCTACCAGACAATCAGGCATGATTTCTTATCCTCCTTAAAAACCCTAAAGAAATTAGATAGCAGAAAAATGACAGAAAAAGAACTATTTTCGGTAATCATTGATCCCCCGAGACAAGTCACAACAGTAGCAGCAAAATATGTTTATGATTGTATGGACATGCGATCCACCATAATTTCAGCACAAATAATGTAAGCTAATTTAATAATAACTATATATATTATATTTTTAAGATTACAGAACAATCTATCCGTCATTAACCAATTTTAAATTTGTTAGCAATCATCTGATGTACCAATGTAGTGCAAAGAGCTAATGAATAAAGTCTGTCTGTCTGTCTGTCTGCCCAACCACCCCCACTCCCGCCCCCCCCCCCCTCAAAAATATATTGGTCCATGCTTTACAGGTTTCATATTTCGAACTCGGGATCGAGCCCACAGGGCCAGTGCAATTTGGAAATGTTGAAATATTACGAGCGGCGTTTATAATTAATTGCACCATAAAAAGTAATAGAGTGGAATGGTTAGGAAACCCGGCAAACTTCAAAAGGGCTAACAAAGGCGCTGCGATTTATGTTGGAAGGAGTAAGTCAAAAGATTGTGCACGATCATAGTTCATTAGCGTTCCCTGAACGACTGAACTCACACGTTTCTATTGGCTGATTGATTAACATGTTGGAATTTCTATTGTGTTTTGTGCACGGTAGTGGTTGAAAAAAGCTAACAAAGACATATAACAAAGAAGGTCCCTGAGTTGCCTAACCATTCCACTCTATTAACTATGATTGCACCAAGAACCAGACGATTCTTTGTTAATGATTTAACTCAAAACAATTGCTAGTAATTTACTCAGACAGCAAAGGCGCGTGCGTAGTCATGGTAACCATACAAGTGTAGACAAAGCCACGCCGCGGCAAAACGTTACGCGCATGCGTATTTGCTATTTCTTGTCGGCGCGCGGCCGCCCCCAGTTTCCCGCGAAAACTGAAATGAAACAACAGGCACATACCCGTGATTTTAAAATTTCTGCTTAAAAGCATCTATTTGTGAACTGTTTTGTCAAAAAATAAGACTTTAACAGGTTGAAGTTTTCTTAATTTGTAATTCACTGTGAGTTTACTAAGTTATAAAATTAATTACTAAAAAAGTTGAAACCCTCGGTAATTGTATTTGATAGCAGAGCCTTCGTTCTTTTGGCCAGCGGAGCATACCGTTTTGCCGCGGTTAGAGACAAAGCAACCGTTTGTATTTCATAGAATCATAAACACAGCTTTTTCGAGCCAATTTTAGGCAGAGCGCGAAAAAAAAACCGTTGGGTTACTGCAGTAACCCTGAAATTACATTGAAACTCAACTTCCTGCACAGAATTACAACTTTTCACTGACTTAACTGGAAATTGGGCTGCTCTCAGCTATTCATATATGATTAATAAAACTGAGTAACCGCCCCCAAGGCCAATTTATTGGTGTTGCGAGCATCATTATTACATATTTAAAAATGTATATGCTCTATTTTTATAGGTTATATAACTCTCAGTATACCTATAAACCTATTCATTGGACTCGCAACTTTGGCTGGGAGCATCATTCTATCTTTGATTGGGTGTTTCGTCTGGATGACGATAAAGCTATCAGGAAGAAAGAAAAACAAGAAAGAATCGGAAAATATATATTGCACATCAGTCAATCAAGTAAATATGGAAATGAATGAGCTGAATTTAGAGAGGGATGACTCGCCTGAGCAATCGCAAACTCGTGTTGGCTATGCCAGCCTCAGCCCAGTATCCATAGCAACACAACAACTGACGTCACGTGAGGGGCAGGTGGTGCGTAATGCTAATTTCCTCGCACATATGTTCCATATTGCAATTTTTGAGTTTTGCATTTTGAATTCAAGAAATTGTACCTTTTATGTTCTGTTCGCAAATGTCTTTGAAATACTAACTTGAATAGTTTGAGAGTCCTTATATTGGCTGAGGTGCATTTTGTTCCGCACACCCAGAATACGACTTTAACGTAACAATAACTAATACATTCTCGTTTTCGTTCCGATTTAGGTGCATGGAGATCCACATCCGGGGCAGCAGCCTAATAGAGTATACGAGAACCTTCCCATAGTTGAGGTATTGCGCATGCGTGATACATTTCACTAGAACTTGTTTCAGGCCTGTGCCGTAAACAACAGACCCGAGTTTCGTGTTCTACATCACCTCTGTATGCGATGACTATAGACCAATAGGAGATATTGTAGTTGAGTCTACGAATAGCAGTTTCAGCGGTATTGACCCAAACGCCTCACTTCAATGTAATGAAGCGCCATTGAAACTGTGTATCTAAATTAGTCGTGCTTGTTTAGGAGGGTGTTGGTGTCGTGTAAGAATGATGGTTTCAATGGCGCTTCATTACATTGAAGTGAGGCGTTCGGGTCAATACCGCTGAAACTGCTATTCGTAGACTCAACTACAATATCTCCTATTGCAATACCCCGGCATGCACCTGGGGTCGAATCATGACAGCGAGGTCGGCCGGTTTAGTGTCTTAATCAGCTTCGCCCAAATTTAAACACTCTGGCTTTTAAACAAGTGCCTCCTTACAATTGTATTTTAAGAAATGTTCCTAAACTTTAATTTTTTGGGAATAGCAGTTTATATTAGCATTTCAATCTTTGAAATAACACGCAAGCAAGTTTGGTAGGGCAATGGTTGACTGATTTCATACAACGTTCTCCTATTTCAGCGAAATTCAAATCCTAATTACTCTGTAGCTATGGCACTCACATTTCATAGAATTACTTATTTTTACGTGCTATTTCAGCTGACAAGGTTGATTTTCTCGTGTACTGACCAGTGCTCATTACTGACCAGTGTAAATAAAAACAGCAATATTCCCGAATATTGCACACGGTCTTTAAACGCATTTGTGGCCTCATTCTGAAGTTAAACATTCATAAATACCAGCGAGGTGAGCTATTCGCTTCTCTGCAGCGTATTGTTGTAGTTTCGAGTTTTACATCTTCTCGCTGGTATTTATGAATGTTCAAACGCCGTACTTTTCATGAGTCGTTCTTAAAATTTTCAATTTGGTACATGAAAAGAACGGCGTCTGGATCGAATAGGCCCTTTTCAGCTAACAAATGACGTGGTTGTACTGGAGAGCAAAAAATAACTGACTTCATTTATTTAAAGGCCATGTACGAGATCGGTATTGCTATTAGAAAAACCTGTTTGCAAATGCTATTTTCCACCTCCAATCAATTGCCGATCTTTCTAAAACTGCGTTTTTAAAGATAGCTTGCTCTCCAGTATTCATGGCAACGCCTTTCCCATGGGGATCATGAGCTCAATTCATTCGTTAATGAAGTATTATATCAGCACGTGACTGTTAGCTGCAAAGGGCCTATTGGATTGGAACGGCTAAGGCGTTCTGCACGCCTGGGCCAGCCGAAATGTTACGGCTGTGGGTCGAGTCCGATTGAAACGTCGTGCTATCCAAGAGCCGTACCAAATGCATAAGTTATTATTATGATATTATTATGAGGTCTATATAAAGTAAGAATTATTCCCTTCTATTTTGCCATCAGATGCAAGGAAATCCAGTAAATTACATGAATCTGCCAGGAAGGTCAAGCAGTAATGAGCAACCTGCGGCGATGTATATGAACTTGCCAAAGAGAAGAACGGATTATTTAGCTCAAGTGCTGGAAAAGAAAGGAAGACAGTAAACTCCCCAAGGCCGCATCCTATTCTCATCCCCATCGACTCGTGATCGTTATACTGCAAGATGGAAACGTTGCCTATATAGGATCAAGAATACAATCCAGGGAGGCCAGGAGAACCAACATAGAGTTGGTTTCCTTTGACAATATAAAATATCAATTTACTCAGATTTACGCTTTCTGATTGGTTCTTGGCTATAATTAATAACAGTACAGACAATGATGATGACATCGCGTGCATGCGCAACCGTTGAACTGGCGTATTTTTGCTTCCCACAAACGCAAAGTCTCTTAAAGTTTGTTGTAAAAAGCACAAGTCGCATACATTTTTGTATTGTCTGCACTCTTATTGATAATAGATTACGCCATAAAATGGCCAAATCTATGGAGCGAATAGCTCGCCCTGCTCGTTGTTCTCAATTGTGAACACGTTACTGATGTACTCTCTGATCTATAGATTTATGAACGGTTATGGATTGGGTGTCGTAAATCCAAAACCAGAGCCAATCACGGAAACAAGTAAAACCGCAACGAACCAATCACGAAATGAAGTAATTCGTTTTGGGGTTTACTTGAACCAATCACGAGGAAAAGTAAACGCAATAGTGGATAACTAACCAATCAAACTCGAATGCAATCATGCACCCAATTACGTTTCGACACTAAATTGAAAACCTCTCTAGGAGTACAGAAAATGGAAAAATGTTTGCGATTTGTTATATACATTTATAAAATAATCAAAGAAAATACCCGCTCTGATTGGTTGAAAGCCGTGTTTCTCTAACACTATAGAAACATGGCAAATTACGCTAGTAGTATAGGGCGCATGGAATTAGCCGTTTTTTTAAGGTGTTATGCTAATTTTTAAGGTGTTATGCTAATTTTTAAGGTGCGCTCATGAATAAAGTGGTGAGCTCATGAATAAAGTGGTGAGCTCATGAATAAAATGCGGCGCTCTCATGAATAAAATGCGGCGCGCTCATGAATGTCTATTTTTCCTTTGGATGAGGTCATCGATCTATTCGGGCATGTTTGGGCAAAGCCTATTGTTTGGAGCAGCTATAAAACCAGGAGCAATCGGCCCTGAATACATTCGAAGTTGAATGAAAAAAGTAATAAATATCTCGCAATATCTAAACCCCTTTGTAGCGTAAATAGTAAGAACAAACTACTCGTGATAGGCTCTAAACTGTCTTTATTATTTTCCTTTACAGTTAATAACTCATAAGATAATTGTATACAAAATCCACTGTGAGAAATTTTGCTATTGTCCTTAGGGATTAACGATAACTAAAGAGCCTATTGTTTGGAGATGTGATGCAAATTCTTCTCTAAAACTGAACTATAATTACCATACGAATATAAACAAACCACCAGATAATTAAACAAAGTGTATTCAATCTAAAAAACACCAATTTTAAAAACAGTTCGTTTTCCTTATCCTCGCGGAGTTGATAACTTTCTTATTTCTCAGTTCTTGGGTTGATATAATATACCATGTTACAAGATTACACTGATTTATGTTTCACTGATGTTTCACTCCCTTTCGACTACTCTTGGTTAATTGAGGAATGTACGGTTCAGTATGACTCTGTACAGGTGCCGTAGAGGATGAGAATGACAAGGAAATCTGATCAAGCTTTAAGTGTCTGATGAAAACAACCTGCCGTCCGTATGCGACTGCATGAGGCATGACACACGGCGAATCGACGAAGAACTATTCTAGTCCTTGGAAGACGGCAGAATATACAAAACAACTGATGACCCGAGGGATGACTTCCATGCTTTGTATCTCTAGATTTTAAAGAGAAATCCAAAATATCCTCCTTTCTTGCAACACGTCTTGATCTCTTGCAAACTTTGTTTGGTACGAAAACCGGCGCCCGCTTGATCCATGCCGTGAAATCCATGAGGCAAACTGAACTGTTGAACATTACGTGCTTCCGTATATTGTCAGTCCAGGTTTAGCATTAGTCCATAGAGCTTCTTTTTCTTCATCATTCTGTGTAATTTTGGGCTCCAATTAAAAGGTTTTTCGTAGCTAGGGAACTGTTTTCAAACTCACTGAGACTGAATCAGATTGACAAAACTGACTGATTTAGTCATGTGATAAGTTCATGACGTACGACTGCACGAGTTAGGAGAATTTATGTTTTGATGATCATAATTAAACGCGCGATTTTCCTTTGTTGTACTTATTTTCTGTGGGTTATTTTATAAAGGAAATAGAAAACATTTCCCCTTGTTTCTATAGAGTTATAGAAACACTTGTGGAAGTTTGGAAGAACTCGAAATAGCTGTGGAAATACTCGCCCTTCGGGCTCGTATTCCCACTGCCATTTCTCGTTCTCCCAAACTCCCACTCGTGTTTCTATTTAAGAAATAGAAAACATTTCCCGTGTTTCTATAGAGTTTTATAATATAGATACGATAGTACGCGCGCTCTGATTGGCTAAGAAGCCATGTTTTATCAGAGTATATAACATGGTTAGCCGTGTTATATAGTTTTCAACTGGCGGTTTCCTTTCATCGCGCGCGTAAATCTATATTATAAAACAGATAAAGAAGCCTTAAATCCATGTTTTATACTATCATAAAACACTCTGGTCATTTGAGAACACTCTAGAAAAGTCGAAAGCACGCGCCTTCGGCTTGTGCTTTAACATTTCTCTCATGTTCTCAAATGCCCATCGTGTTTTATGATAGTATAAAACATGGCTAAGGCTTCTTTATTTGTTAAATAGAAACACGAGTGGGAGTTTGGGAGTTTGGGAGTTTGGGAGAACGAGAAATGGCAGTGGGAACACGAGCCCGAAGGGCGAGTGTTTCCACAGCTATTTCGAGTTCTTCCAAACTTCCACAAGTGTTTCTATACTCTATAGAAACAAGGGGAAAATGTTTTCTATTTCCTTTATAAAATAACCCCCAGAAAATAAGTACAACAATGGAAAATCACTCATTTATTAGTATCACGAAAATGTAAATTCTCCTAACCACGCAATCAAAACTGAGCGCGCGCTCAACTTTCTATGTTTCTATAGAGTTTTATAAAATAACCCAGAGGAAACTCGCGCGCTGATTGGCTGAAAGCCGTGTTTATATGAGAGTCCAAAGACATGGAAATTCGCTGGCACGCGATTGTGAATGAAATCAAAATGGCAAACGACGAGGAAGAATGCCTTCACCAAACGTTGGTTTTCAATATGATTGTAATCAGCAAAAGCGACAGATATATTTAACAAAAATACAGCCAACCGACGAAGTTATCAAATTTGCTAACCATCCCGGCCAAGATATTTTTATTCGCGGATCCAACAAACAAAAGTCAAAACCACTTTTCGTTTAACTTATTTTGTACGGTAAAACTAAAACACACAAACGGCTAACAAGTCTATTTTTTAAACAACCTCCTTATAGACGAATAGAGTGAGGAATCGAGCTAGAGACTAGAGTAGACGAGAGGGAAAAGCAAGGCAACACTCTTTCAATTTTTGTCTCTGTCTTTTTTTATGAATTATCTCAAACTAAATTTAAACTAATACCGGCTTAATGTTCAACTTCAAGTCCGACATTTTATCGGCGACGAAGTCACGAAATAATAAGCCTTCATATAAGGCCAATTGTTTTCATTCACCCTGCTTGGTCTTAGATAATTCAGATAAGGTTTTTAGCTTTCTCCTTGCCATTTTATGAACAGCTACATGAATTTTGCAAACTCACGTGCGACAGTTGTGAAGTTGGTATTTTGTTGATTTTTTTTTCACAGAACAAAATGAGCTTTTCCCTCTTACCTTGCACTCTTAGCCTCATCTCATTGTAAGGAAGGTTCCAACAGCTAGATCTTTCCATTGAGTTTGGGGAAAATAAAAGTTCATTCAACTAAAACCTGCTTCAAAGTTCAACAGGGGAATCCTGTTTCCTCGTGTACATTCTGTCATTTAGCGACAAAAACACCCAGTTCAAGTCCTTCACTCTTTGAATGCCTAACGGGAAAACATTTATTGAATTTCGACTTATTCTTTTCGGGGAATGTTGAAGCAGATGTTTTTAAAATAGAGCCACACATTGACACAGAGGACACAGAGCATTCCTTCGTTTCTCTCAGTTCTTTATCGGGGGATTTCCCGCGCTGTGCAAACTCACCGTCGGTCCATTTCTGACGACTGTTACAGTTAGGAGAATTGATCTTCTGATCGTGCGTGCTTAAGATTTATCTCTCGTGTTTTTCCTGTTCGTTATTTTATAAAAGCAATATAACACGCTTTCCATGTCTTTGTTCTCTTATATAAACAAGTTTTTCTTTGTTCTCCCAACATATCCCGCGTGTTTATATAAGAGAACAAAGACATGGAAGCGTGTTATATTACTTAAATAGAAACACGGCTTTCAGCCAATCAGAGCGCGCGTACTATCGAATCTATTTTATAATTAACAATTAGACCCGCAGCCCGAAAGGTCTACGAGTCAATAGCCCGTGAGGCGCAGCCGAATGGGCTATTTAACTCGTAGCCCACGAGGGCGAGAGGTCTAATTGTTTTAGTATACACTAACTAGTCGGACAGTAGAAATAATAGCAAGAAACAAATTGAAGTTGATTTTTTTTTATTATGTCGTGAAAATGCGTGCGGTTTTTCTCTACCATGGGCTATCACAAATAGACCTACACTAGCGTAGCCAATCAGAATGCAGGATTTGTAATAGTCCACTAGTTGGTTTATACTAAAACTCTATAGAAACACGGGAAATATTTTCTATTTCTTAAGTACATTCTAGATTAGATAACTTGATTGGGCTCATATTTTAATGTGTATTATGCATGAATATGTAAGAAGAGTCCATATATTATACACTATATCCATTTTATATTATTATACATTATATACTGCTTGTGACATTTATCGCATATCGTTTTATTGAATCCATAAAATATAATTGTATCACGATTCACTGATCATTTTGTTTACGTTTGAGAAGCCAATATAACATGGTATTGGCGTCTCAGAATACCAGCCTCTGATTGGCTCTTGCACGAGCCCTTGCAGTTACATGGGTTCCCGGTCAAGTTCAAAAGTCGTTTGGTCAACACATTTATTGAGCGCGTCGTGGCAAGATTTCTACAATTTCACCTTCAAATCGTTGTAAATTACAACATAAGAATTCTTCAATCCTAAATGTAAGGTTGGCATTGTAGTTTTCGTCAGAAATCTAACACTCGTATCCGCTAAAAGTACAATTTTTACCGTCTCAAAGCAGTAAAATTGCAAAAGGCGTCCAAATCAAGCCTCAAAGTCAAAGCAAAGTTCTTAAATAAATGAAAAAGCCTTTCTTTCAAAGAAAAAAAAACTTCTTTTAAAATTAGACAACCCTTAAATTCGAAATCACTTTTGAAACTGATCATGATGTTTATTTGACAAGAATTGCTGTAGAACTAGTATGAAGAGATTACAAAACACGTCGCGAAAGTTTTCTCCACTCAACTCTCAATTCAAGCCGTGAAACCGTTGGCATGGATATACTAAGGCGCCTTTTGAGAATTGAAATTACGATCAGCATGAGTTTGGTGCTTCATTCTCTTCTTTCTTTTAACAATTCCCGACTTAATTGTTGAATCGCAATGCAAAACTAATTGCGATTTTGAGACGCCGATACCGAATTATATCACAACTGGCCCGCAATATAATTCGGTATCGGCGTCTCAAAATCGCAATTAGTTTATAGAATCATCGTGTTTTCTACGATCAATTGCAACTAGTTATACATGGAATAAGAAATATAGCAAAAGCGCGCACAGCTCCAAATTAAACCACAAAGCTTTACAACTGTTTTTATCAATAATCAGAGCTGTTTCAGTTGAGCATAATATGAATTTATTCATTTTAGCAGGCGCCTCAATAGGAGATATTGTAGTTGAGTCTACGAATAGCAGTTTCAGCGGTATTGACCCGAACGCCTCACTTCAATGTAATGAAGCGTCATTGAAACCATCATTCTTACACGACACCAACACCCTCCTAAACAAGCACGACTAATTTAGATACACAGTTTGAATAGCGCTTCATTACATTGAAGTGAGGCGTTTGGGTCAATACCGCTGAAACTGCTATTCGTAGACTCAACTACAATATCTCCTATTCACTCTTTTCACCTGGTGGCCATCTTGGATTCAAAGCGAGGCAAGCCTTTGTTTTTGCCAGGTTAGCCTCGCAGTGAGGGATAGTCATAATTTTTTTACAAGCCTTGTCTTCAGAAGCTTCTTGGATCCGTAAAGTCAACAACTCACACGATGACTCCTCTTCGCATTCAGCCTTATGAAATCGGTTAGTCCATCCTTAGGCCACTCAGCATCTTACAATCGCTACTAGTGCATCGAATGAAGAGACAGGAACGATAAAGCAGAGTAAAACGAGGATATTTCATGGAAAATTTCACTCCAACAAGTTCAAAGCTGAAACACCCTCAAACGAGTCGATGACCCGATAAGATGGGTGAAACCGCTGACTGTTTCATGGTATTTGGCTCAGCCGTAATAACAGCTATTGTCCGTATTACTGGTCACACATAACATCACACGTTGTAATTGTCTGTGTTACCAGTGATCACGCGTGATATTACATACAGTGGAACCTCTCAGTGCGACCACCTCTCGTAGGCGACCACCCCTCTTAAGCGACCACTTACCAAAAGCCCGTTTGGTCTCTCAGTCAAATCACTGCATTGAATACCTCTCGTAAGCGACCGCGACCACCTTTTGGGCTTGAGAGTTGGATTATTCTTTGTTATTTTACCTCCGGTAAGCGACCGTACAACTGAAATCGTTCACACAACCTCGATTAAAAGGTTTTTCAAGTCATAAACTGTAAATAATTTTTGACACTATCAAGAGGGTCCACAATAGGTTTGGCGGGATGGCGGGATCTGGCTTATTTCAAGGGTGGGATTCGGGATGCGAGCTAAAAACAGGAGTGGGATGCGGGATTTCAGGTACGAGCGGGAAGCGGGATTTCATGTTTTTGAGGGGGCGGGAAGCGGGAATCGCGAGGGCTAGAAGCGGGATACGGGATTATAATTTCCACGTGACCGTGTGTGTCACAAATCACCGGCTCATGTTTTGATTTAATGCAGATTAACTCTTCAAAACGAACAATCGTAGTCTTCCATATGTCAACAGCATGTCGCGTACCGTTTGTGTGACTTTGCGTGTTCGTCCAAGGGTCAGAAACATCATCAAATCGTGTTTAGTCTGTTTACTTGGCAGCTATCCGGATTTTAATGAAGGTGGGTATTTCATGTTATCATTATTGTAATAATTAACGCAGAAAAAAAATTGTAGTTAAAAAAATAAGGGTGGGATCGGGATTTTAACGTAAAGAAGTCTAAAGAAGGGTGGGATGGTGGGATTAAGAGAAAAAATGAGGTGGGAAAGCGGGATCTGAGGACCCTATTGTGGACCCTCTATCAAGCCCCGTTTATCTGTTGAAGTTCATGTTCGCTGAAAATTTTAAAGGTTTTGAGGTTGGAGCACTATACAAACCCATAATAATAAACTGTAGTGATAAACGATGTTGTAGTATTGATATTCCCTGTCCCTGGAGACCAGATATCATATTACTAAAATCTGGGCTTCATGTGGTGGTTACTCTCGTAAGCGACCTCTCGTAAGCGACCACTTTTCCAGGTCCCGAAGGTGGTCGCTTACGGGATGTTCAACTGTTAGCTGTAAAAGGGATACTCGAGTACAAAACACATGGGATCAAAATGATCTTTAGACTATGCTGCAATTGTACGCTTTTATTTTAAAAACAATTTTGATAGAGTAACGTTGTGCAATGAAATCTCGGACTTTCTAAACAGTCAATTTTGTTGCGATTTCAGTGTTTAGCACACTCGGTCTAACGATCGTTTTGAGCCCATAACTGTTTGTACTCGTGTCTCGTTCTAAAAGGGTGTTAGGATGATGTTGTTAATAAGATGAATCAACTCCTTCCCTAGACTGAGAAATCTACTACAATAAAATCCCGTAGGTTTTCATTAGAGTTTTCATTAAGATGAATCAATCCCGCAATTCGGGTGCCCCTCAAATTAAAGAAACCTAAGTTTTTTTGCCCAAAATTCTATTTCTGACATATTTCAGTTGACTAACTTAGGTTTCTTTGAGAGCATTTTTGTTCGACTAAAAGCTAGTCTATTATTTCAGTATGCGGCCGTTTATAAACAATCTAAATACAGGGTCTTTAACTCTTTCGGGTCTGAGCCTGTAAATATAGGTCCCCTGAGACCTATATGAGAAAAAAATATTGCATCACATCTAGACATGCCGGAAAGACAATGTTGCGATATTATGTGAAGGGACGAATGGCTTCAAAGTCAGAGCTAGAACAGGGATCGCTTGACTCTTTCACTATGGAGAAAAGCTCATTTGTTTTGGCGTTCGTTTTTGTTTCTTCGGTTTTCACGAATTTCAAGGAGCTGAAAATCGGCTCAAAACATCCTTCCCATTCGCACTTGAAATCAAGAGCAAACACAAAATCAGCATTCAGTCGTTACAGTACCTTCTTTAATCTTTCGAACCACCAGGTTTGTTTGCACAAAACACACCAAGCGACTGTGAACCACGCCGATGTTTACACTGCATTTCACTCGACCACATTTACCTGCTCCCACCTCCAATTGCATGCTGGGTAATGGACACATATTCCGCAAGGGGTTCCCCCCTCTGGGACTCCGGTAGTTTTTTTTTAGAAGTCTTTTACCCCTAGAACCAAGAGCGGTGATTTGGACTCAAGCAGTTGCTTTAACGTGGCAAAAACACATCCTAATAGGTTGAGCAGGGGTAAAAGACTGCCAACTGCAGGATTTCAAGGATTTCATTGAAGAATTTTTTCCTGTGTCTGAAAGCACAAACACAACAGGAAAACCCTGTGAAATCCCCTCACAAAGCCTACTAGAAGCAAACCAAGTACTTTTTAGCCGTCCTCAGACTTAATGATGTCCTCAAGCTCTCTGACAGTGGCATTTTTCTCCAAACTCAGAGCAGTTTATTGGAAACCCTACCGAAGCAGCCATACCTACCATACCTAGCCATACCTACGAGTGCACACTCAGAATTCTCCCAAATGGCATTGTGGGAAAGCCTTGAGCCCTCGGCTTAAAAATTCAGCAGTATTTAACTGCCTCGGGCTAGCCAAACTTGAACTGAGGGGGGAGGGTTGAGTTAGCACTCAGGATTTCACCAATTGAGCTCACACACGATCGGACCCGAAAGAGTTAAGGAAAACGGAATTCGATAGAAACAATACATTTGTTACAAACTCGTGCTTTTTAGAATGGATTGTTTATGCTTCATTTGATTTACCTTCGATTCATTCAAAAAAGCAACTGAGCTAATAAGAGTTCAGAGAGTTGCGCATGTTACTTGCGCTTATGCTTGCAGCAGGCATATTAAGAATCAAAATCCAGAAAGGCTCGAGTTTTCCGAATTACTGGTCACTTCCAAAATGTTACAATGCCTGTTTTATGGTCTATTGTTTCTGTGAAAGTCTATATAAGCCCAATTAATTTTATCATTGAAATCGATTGGAACCGCCTCCCGGTTAGCTCAGTAGTTAAGCGCCGGTCTGTCGCAGGTTCAAACCCCGGCCAGACCAACACAGGCTCTTAAAATAACTGAGTAGAAGGTGAACAATCTCGTTCTCGAACTATAAATGGTTAGACCTTCACGTCTTCTCTGATAAGGACATAAAATGGTAGGTCCCACGTCAGCCTCAAGTTTATCAGTCGCACCAGACTGTCACGAGTTACCGACGTTAAATAAAGTCGATTGATTGTCCATCAAACAAATAGCTAGTTGATGATTTGGGTGTTGCGTCTATGAGTTATGAAGGTCAATATTTCGAATATGCTAATGACCAAGTAAAACAGGGAGTTTTCTGTCATTTCTTTCTCGTTGTGAATGAAACTGTTTTCTGATTTAGACACAATATTAGGTAAAATCAGTTATATAAGTTTGAAATATAACATAGTTGTTTTAAAATGTCATTTATCTCTACATGTTTTTGTATAATAAATGCTGCCCGGTTACGTCACGAATTAGCATAATAGCAATACACTTTCATCGCAACATATTGTTCACCTATTTACTTGATGTAAAAGTTTTCGCGCGCTCTGATTGGCTACTCAAACAGTGAATATGATTTCATATTCACCTCCGAGCAAAGTAGAGATCACCTCGCGTGAGTTTTTGTCCATTTGACAGAAATTAAAATAACTATTTGGTGCTAGCTATTTACCTGTAGTGTGGAACATACTAAAACAATTATTCACCTCAGTGGCGGTGAACCCTTAAATGATAAATTTCTAAAATTAAATCCACTAAAACTGGATTTTAAAAGTACATATCGTTTGTGTGAAACATTTCGTCCAATCAGAAGAGTCCAAAACAATAACCAAGAAAAACGGTCAATTTTAAAATGTTCCCCACATTGAAAGTTCATCATATTAAAAGTTATGAGAATTTGCACTACATGCAATTCAAATCTGTTTTCAAAATGAGAAAAAATATTCTTCTACTTCAAGTTTAGATAGATTTTAATGTCTAAGCCAATGAGGTGAAAGATTGAAACAATACCACAATTAGCACTTTTTAGATCCATGCATTATATATGCCTGCCTCTTGCACGGACATTACTTAATTGGTCATTTGAAATATCATTTCTACATCAAGCGAATAGTAGAATGGTACAATATTTATAGGTTTGAATGCCGTACCAATGACTCAGACCCCGTCCACACGTATCCGTTTTCGTATCGTTTTCATATTGTTTCAGGTAGTTAGACCATTGTTTTCTATTCCCTTGAGGACGGGGAACAATACAAAAACGATACGAAAACGGATACGTGTGGAGGGGGTCTTAGAGGTTTTATATTCCAAAATGCTAATTACATAACGTCATGGAAGGCATTTGTCATTATTTCTTAATGTGTATATAAGCCCTGGCCAGTTATGCTTTTTTGACAGCTTAGACCTTAAAAGGTAGGGAAAATATTCCGATTCTTTTAAATTAAAATGTTTTCATTAATTTTTTAGCGACTAGACTTCCAATTGTAGAATAATTTCCGCGCACGTTCGGGAACTGGGACGAGAATAAAACGTGACGTCATCAACAGAACTCGTCTCCGCGGGTATAAAGCGTTGACTTATTTGCAAAATAATTGAATAGATAACCAAGAAAGATGATAATATCGCGCTAAACGTTTCGGAGCGCTTTGTTTGCAATGGCGCATCGAGCGTGTTCTGTTGATGACCAGTGCCAAGTTTTGTAAAACGCTCTCGTGCACCTGATTTTCGTCCACAGGCAACCCAAGACACGTTTTTGGGGTACTTTGAACAGCCAATACACCATAACAAATCAAACAAACGTTTTATTCCGGAATCCTTTGTCTATGGCCTCTAGTCTCTTCGTAAGAAATATAATTAGCCAGAGCTTTTATGCACTTTAATGCGGAATGTAGTTAACAAACAATGTGGGAACTTGCGGGAAACATTCTAAAAATAACCCGGTCTGTAAACACGCTGCATCATGGACCTCGTATGGGAGATGGACGCTCCGGGTTAGGGCTCCTGTTATGACTCACTGGCACGGCATTAAAACCCAGAAACATTGGATCAATCACGGTTTCCGGGAAACCCCCACCCCTCCCCCACACTTCACCCTAACCTTTAATGGTTAATCAATAATAGAACGATGCATACCCAAGGGAGGGGTGGGTGAGCAGTTTCCCAGAAACCGGGATTGAGCCAAAATATTATACCATTCACCTTATGTAGAATTGATATTTCAAATTAAAAAAATTAGGTTCATAGCGTTTGACCGGACTTAACGTCTGATATTAACACGGTCAATGTTCATGCAACCGACTCCAGGAGAGGTTTAAAAGCTTAAAGGGGCTACGTTATAGTGTTGTACATGTGTGGAGTCAATGATTTGATTTTTTATTTATTTTATTTATTTATTCTATTTTGTCGAAGGTGGACGGAGAACCTCAACAGGCTTAAAGCCCCTCTATGGAGGTCTCCGAAATCCTACGGTTTATCATCCTCATCTGAGAAGACGAGAAGGTCTAACCGGTTGTGGTTCGATCACCAAAGGCAGCACCTTCTACTCAGTTATTTTAAGATCCTGAGTGTTGGTCCGTCCGGGGTTTGAACCCGCGACCTCCTGCACAACCGACCGGAGCATCATCTCTGGGCTAACGGCGGGAGGCGGTACGAATGCTAGACTGTTGGCTGTTGATTGGCTTACAAACAGTTAATATCTCCTCTGGCAATCTTTAATTGAAATGATATGCACTATTCATATTTTCCTGACGACTACATCTACACCGTCATAGGTTTTCAAATTCACTTTTGCATATCTGCTTTCATTTTGAGAATCCAACATATACACGAGGTTCAAATGAAATCGCTGAAAATAACTGTCCGGCCAGGACAGAGAATATAAAGTCCTCTCATCATGACACAGCCTCATCGTGTCACAGCCTCACCGTCACGCGTCCGCACCGTCACACAGCCTCACCGTCACGCATCCGCACCGTGATATAGAGCAGATTTCGTATTAGTGGGACAAACTACTGTCCTGACTACAGTACGGTTACCGTACGGCATGCCGTGACGTTGAAATGTTTTCCCATTGATTTTGTCCTGTTGATCCAATCAAAGTACAGAAATACGGCACAGCACGGTTACAGCACGGTTACGGCAAGGCTACGCACATGTCGTAGTTTGTCATACTCATACGAAATCTGCTCTAGCCCGCCGTCACACATTTAAATGGAACTTGTCAGCGTCTAGTGGTATTTTGTTTTGCACTAGGAGAAAGTCAATTTAATTTTAAGGAAAATTCTCATATATTATTTCGTGATTCACGTCATGGTTTTGAGCTCCATGGTCAGGTATCTGAAAAAAAAAACATTGTTCACTTTAACAAACATTATTATGTACTTTTCATCCTACAGGAGGATGACTGTGCTTTCAGTAAAACCAAGTGGATCGGCAAAGGTGAAATACGTTTTAGGGATTTATTAGAATAACTTCCCGCACGTTCTTAGGAGTGCTTCGTCAATTATGTAAATAGTAGTCTTATTTTTGCTGTGTTACATAAGAAAGGCCCTAAATTTTCTATTGCTTGGACTTCTTACTCACTGTCTGAATAAATGTAACATTTGTTGACGTGGAGACAATACCCATAGATTATTGTCGCCGATCTCCTCTAATGCCGCATTTACTAAAGCTTGGTTCGCACCAGCGACGTAAGCATAAGCGCAAGTAATATACGCAGACGCAGTGAATGTATTAATCATTAGCAGTTACTTGTTCTTCTCATAGATGTGATTACTACGTCTGCGTATGTTTCTTGCGCTTATGCTTGCGTCGATAGTGTACACCAGGCTTAAGGTTTCATTTTCCTGAAGTCAGTTAATTTGTAGTGTTTACACCAGCTCCAATAACCCCCAAATTAGCCTGATAAAAACAATGTCGGTCTCGTTTGAGGCCTTTAAATAAATGAAGTCAGATATCTTTTGCTCCCCAGTACAACCACGTGATTTGTTAGATGCAAAGTGCCTATTGTAAATGCTAATTGTGTTTTAAACTGGCTGCTTGACTTTATCGAAGGCCAATATAATTTTTTTTTTTGCTGCTCACCATCTAGAGATCTTCCTCTTTGGAAAGTGAACTTCCTTTTTGGAAAGTGATAGCCATTATCTCCGCCCCAAACTATCAAACTATATATGGTCACACTGAGTCCGATCGCCTACACGACTCCAGTGCGTGACTCGTGCATGAGTCGTCAACTTAGTATGCATGATCATCATGTTACAAAACATATTTTGTTGGTTAAACTCTCTGTATTAGTAAACTTCACGTCAAAACACAAGACTAATAAGGCGCACTGAAGGAACTATAGTAAAAATACAAAGTTAACGAAGACGATCAGAATTGGCCTGAAGTAGAGCGTATGACAAAGCACTCGCGAATTTGCGTAAATTGCTCTCCTCCAGATGCCAAGCTGCAAGAAATGCGAAGAACATAAACCCGTCATAGGATTTCTCCTCTCCTCCCCAATGGAGACTATTATCGTAGCAGGATTCCCTGAATTAAGAAGGAAGCTTAAATGTTGGAGAATACAAACAACCAAGCATATAACCTACACAGCAATGATAGGCTATCAATGACGCGCCGATCTTGCTTTTAGTATCGTATCAGTGGCTGAAAAAAATGTCCTCCAGTGGGGAAGGGAGGGGCGCATTGTGGTGGGCCACGCAAGGGATTGTGGTTGAAACAGCGAATTAACGAAATGACCGTTGCGAAATTTTGTCCAAATCCGCTCGCTTCGTTTGTTGCACAACAATAATTTAATCGGTAATGTTACAACCGATGTCAGTATATAGTGGTAGTACAGGGTAGAGCATAGGCTGCTGTACGGCATAACAATCACCTACTCTTATTCGAGGAGTACAGCAGATTTTTTCAGTAACGTCCCCAATTATTAGAAAGAAAGAGTTTGGAGAGAAGGCCAACGACTTTTTGTCTCTGCCAAAAGACGTGACCGGAGCTGGATTCCAATCCGCGACCTGCCGCATTTATGACCGGCGCTATACCGACCTGAGCTATTCAGCCGTGCGGTCGAATAGAACTTCATGAAACTCACTAAATGTAGCGCTTTCAGGAAACGTCAATTAAATGAACCTCGGTACCACATCTAACACATGGGAAATCAAATCATAAACGGCTCTCATAACCCGGTTATATTTCTTTTGTTTTCAGTTGCATTAACCGAGGTCACTCCTGCCGAGGTTTCAAATGATGTTTACACATTAAAAATGTTTTACCTAAGTCAGTCAACTCATCAGTTTACTGTAGTAAATCAATCTCACTGCATGGTACACGGCATTTTTCACTGAAATTGGGTTGAAAACATTGCCTGGCAAAAAAATGCCAAGTATTGCCATGACTACGTATCCTCGTTCCCATGCCTCTCGCACAAGAACGCGCATGCGTGTGATGTACCATTCACATACCTTATGCGCAGTCGTAACCCGTTGCATTCTAGTTACCTGGGACATGTTTGCATATATGTGTAGCCACTCTTCGCTCATCTCCGTATTTGCCAGTTGCGATTCAGGTAAATCGAGGCTTTCGGTATCGCTTTCCTGTTTGTTCTTACAGTTTCCATATTTGTGTGGCCACTCTTCACTGTAGCGAGGTGATTTCACAGATTCTTCACAATTGTCATAAACTCCTTCTCTGTCAATTCCACGATCTAGTTCACTCATCTCCATGTCCGTTCGTCCAGCTGCGAATAAGTTTAGATTTTCACCGTTTTCTTCCTTTTGCTGTTTTGCTGTCTTTCGTCTCTTTATCGAAAGAAGGCATCCAATGGCGCCTAATACGATAACTCCACTCGCACCTAAGAGGGCAAGAGTTCGTGCGTCATAGAACCACGCTGTCACCCCTCCAGAAGAAAATACAAACAACAAAAGGAATTTCAACGATTTTCTGAAATAGTATATTAAGTATAATGATTCGCGTGAGAACAGGAATACTCAACAGCAGCGAAATGTAAAAGTTGTTAATTTTTTATTCTTCTTTATCGTAATTTCATTGATTGATACTCATACAATCAGTAGAAAACCATCAAGCCTAATATATTTTCATCAGATAACTTTTAATGTTTCAATTTAGTTTTGATCAAACTAACTGTGATCTGAATTATCAAAGAAAATCGTATTTGGGAAAAGTTCTCAAATGTGTGATTCAAACATATTTTGTCTTCTCCCTTTCCGATTGGCTGGACGGTGATTTCTTTCCGTTTTTACAGACAAAAATGACCAAAAGCATTGAGCTTCCTTTATTTCTGTTTATAACGTTGCGCGTGCACATCTCAGCCAGCACTTAGCACTATTTAAGCAAAAGCGTATTATTTTGAGGATCTACTCATCGTCGTATACTCTATTTTCGTTTGCTCCAGTTAAAGTTCTTTGGCGAACCAAAATATACTTGTTTATAAACAACACTTTTATTGGGAGGACATGAAACAATGCAAATGTGGTCAACTGAGATGATATTTTAACACATAGAATATCATTGGTTTGCCATGTTCTATTTAAGAAATAGAAAACATTTCCCGTGTTTCAATAGAGTTATAGAAACACGAGTGGGAGTTTGGGAGAACGAGAAATGGCAGTGGGAACACGAGCCCGAAGGGCGAGTGTTTCCACAGCTATTTCGAGTTCTTCCAATCTTCCACAAGTGTTTCTATAACAACAGCAACACGGAAAAAAATATTTTCTGTTTCTTTTATAAAATAACCCATAGAAAATAATAACAATAAAGGAAGATCACGCGTTTATTATGATCATCAAAACATAAATTCTCCTAACTCGCGCAGTCGCTATGTTATCAACTTATCACATGACCAAATCAGTCAGTTCAGTATCATGCAACTCCGATTCAGCAACTTTCAAAACAGTTCGCGAGGTATGAAAAACCTTTGAATTGGAGCTTAAAGTGCACCTAACCCCTTTTGAATTTTTTATACATATGAATCTTTGAAAGGTTTTGAGTACTTCTGTTAAGAAATATTTGGCTTACATATGTTCTATGCTTGTTTGAAATGGTGGAAATTTGACCTTTCCTGACCCATGACCGCGTAAGAAAAAGACTGGGTCGATTCTTGATCTTACGTCACCTCATTAATGCATTATTCTCCATGGCGCCTTTCTATCACACAAAATCGATATATAGAGAATATACAGAGTCTGTGAGTCATGTTAGTAAAGAAAACAGTTATTTTAGACAAAATGCTAAATATTTATTCAAATTATTGAAAAGTGGAATGAATTATATGACGTAAGATCAAGAATCGACCCAGTCTTTTTCTTACGCGGTTATGGGTCAGGAAAGGTCAAATTTCCACCATTTCAAACAAGCATAGAACATAGAGTATTCTATGTAAGCAAAACATTCTTCACAGAAGTACTCAAAACCTTTCAATGATTCATATGTATAAAAATCGCAAAAGGGGGGGGGGGGGGGTGGTGGAGGGGGAGGATGGGGTATTTTCTGGAACTACACAATGACACAGAATGACGAACAAAAAGAAGCTGTATGGATGGAGTGACAATACACGGCAGCACTCAACTGGTCCAACAGTTCATTTTGCCTCTTGGACTTCACGGCGTAAGCGGGAGCCGGTTTCCGTACCAAAGAAAGTTTACGAGAGCCGGATCAAGTTATGTTGGGATAAAGGGGGATATTTCGGATTTATGTTTGAAATCTAGAACAACAAAGCATGGAAGCCATCACTCGGGTCATCAGTTGTTTTGTACATTCTGCCTTCCTAGGACTAGGCTGGTTTTTCGTCGATTCGTCGTGTGTCATGCCAGTATGCTGTCGTATACGGACAGATTGTTTTCATGCATAGATCTATGTATCAGTATCAGTAACTTGAAGCTTGGTCAGATTTCCTTGCTCTTATCATCGGTTAAGCTTCAAGCAGAGCGGATACTATCGAATTTATTGTATAAAGAAACCTAATGCACGCTCGAGGTGTTGAAAAGATGTGAGTGTATAACGCGCGAGCCGAACGTGAGCGTATTCAACAGCTTTTCAAGACATCGAAATGCCATTATTTTTCGCATAGGAAAACATCTCTTATTTGTTTTATGATAATTATAAGAGTCGATCTACGTGAAAGAAACTAATTTCATTCAAGCGGGATGAATTTTGAAGATAAAGGGAACGTTGGGGTAGAATAAAAAAGAAAATGATGATGACAGTAAAAGAAAAGCCATGCTGATGTTGTTTACACAATGTCTCGGTTGCTGATTGGCGCCAAGATTTTGATAACTTGTTTCTTCTTCTTGAGCGTGCAAAAATCAACATGTTCAGCTCAACATTTATAGCCAATGAAATCGCGCGTTCCTGGGATGCTCCCTAATTTATATGATAGATAATATAACTACGTTTGGATACTCAAGGAATTCAATCTTTTAAGGTGCTCCATAAACATAAGCTCTACCCATTAATGTTTATATTCAAACTCACCACTCCTCTTCTGTCCAACTCGTACAGCGGTCTTTGTATGGAAAACAGTACTCATAGAGTAGCTATAGTACCTTACCTAGATTCAAAATTAAGACAAAGCCAATAAACTAAGCTATATAAGACCAGTTTACGATTCATGCGCAGTTGTACAACTCCATTGTTTATTTTGCGGACACTGGCAGGCAGATGTGAGACAATGATTGGCCACCAGTTGAAACAAAAGACTTTAACAACTGCGCATGAACAGTTAACTGGGCTATTGGGTTACATGCAGTAAGCGTACTTAACTTGTAAAACAAATACTCATATATTACTTATAAAATGTGGTCAGAAGTCCATAACCAGAAGTGCCGTCACCGATGGGTGACTAGTTCCTGTGAAAACTAGTGTTGGTCTGCGTCGGCGGGGAAGATCAACACTGGTATAATCAACTAAAAGTCTATTAAGGTATGCTAACCGCCGCGGGGAGCGAGTAGCAGCTGACGTTTCGAGCGCTAGCCCTTCGCCTGGGCAGAAGTGGTTCTGGACTTCTGACGTGACATATAATAAGTAATAATAATAAATAATATATTTTACCAGGATCGAAGCTCTCTCATGGATGTGATTTTCAGAGAGGTCCAGACATATTATATATCGCCGATCTTAGATATGCGGTTCCAGTATGGCAAGATATCCCAGACTCTCTATTAAACTTGAAAGTATTCCGAAAAGAGCAATCTACATATCACATCCACTCCATAGTTATAACTGGATGATCTACGTATAGTTGGAATTAATACACTAACAGTAAGACGTAATGAATCGTGTAAGTTGTACATTGCCCATCTTAAAAATAGCAACCACCCAAACCATTTCCTACTTCCTCGAACTGAGCCAGTTGAACATAATTATAACCTAAGGTCTGGCGCAGCCACGAACAATGTTGTTCTCTACGGTAATACAAGGAAATGTAACACTAAGCGCTCAGACAGGTGACTGTATTACTTTTACTATGAATTAGCTACATATTAGTTGTCTGACCTTAACTCGGACTATAGCTTAGATACTACCACTACTATCATCACTAGCAGTAGTAGTAATATATTAATAATAATGAAGGATTATTATTACTTTGGTTTTAAAATTGAGCATGTCAAGTTAAGTCCATTAACTATTTCACATAGTTAATATCACTTTGGTTTTAAAATTGAGCATGTATGTAAGTCTATTAACTGTTTCACATATAGGGTTATTGGTTTGCAATCACTGTTCATGTTAATTGGCCTATATTTCGTTAACAGTAATGCCACACGAATAACGAAGAATAGCCCACTTCCGCGATATGCTTTACTTGTCACGCACAAAGGTTTCAATAAGAGGCTCCGTGCTATATCAAATTTATTCTTTTCACAGAGAAAAGAATTAATTTAATTTAGCACGGAGCCTCGTATTGAAACCTTTGTGTGTGACAAGTAAAGCACATCGCGGAAGTGGGCTATTGAGTGAGCGGACTCTTGGTTGAAGTCGAATTGTTTTAGCATAAACAAGCCACCGTTCTGTCAACTTAGCGATCGCGGAGAAACTGTAATTGCTAAGTGAATTTTGTCTGCAACGCGCACATGGTCGACTGTCGATCGATAGACGACGCCTGGCTAGCCAATCAGATGGTGCGTTTGCCAATAGACGGCGACTGGGTTCCCATATATATATATTTATAATATCATTAATAATTCATAAGGGCACTAGCCAATCCAGCATTCGGGTCACGTGGATACACTGTAAATCCCATTCAAAATTCTAGTTAGCTATTAATATTCAGTATCAAATGATACAGAATATTAGTATTCTGTATCAAATTATACAGAGTACTAACTTTTAGCCAACTAGAATCCTGTATGGAATAATACAGGATACTGACATGCTAGCATTAGTAGGAGAAGGTCTCACGACCGATCACCGACTTCCCTTTCGCCGCGCCGGGTGAAATAACAAAGTACATCTGCTCTCTTAATATGTACACACCATTCCTTCCATGTGGGACCTGCTTTTCTGGACGCTACGCTCTGCTCTTTTATTGCATACACACTGTCTCTTCGATGTGGGACATGTCTTTGTGAGAAACTAATTCATCCCACATCGATAGCAAGGTAGGAGAAATCAAAGCTTCACATTTTATGTGGCGCATATCATAGGTACATTACAATTGTATTTCCGATACAACATCGTCACTCGTATTGTAAATAGTACATATATGCATCTAACTCACCCTATGTTCTCCGAACTCCACACTCCTGACATATACTCTGTATTTACATCCGGGGATTAGCGGTGCATTGACGTACCCATTGTAATGCTTGCCATCTCCAACGGTCAGGTTTTTCAACGTTCTTGGATATAGTATTTCAGCAGTCACATAAATAAGGGAATTCTGTTCGGCACTTGTTGTCGCATTTCCGAGATTTAGCGTTAGCAGTGATCTAGTCTGATCCATTGAAATGAGGATGTCTTTATAGTCGAGCTTCTCCACCAGCACTTGATAAGCATTGGTCCTATATAAATTTATAGAAATAAAACTGAATAACTGGTTATGAAGAAAGCACTTCTGACACATGGAGGAGCAACGACGTCGATCTTAGAGGCACGTCACAACAGGACATTGGCAATTACAAGAAATACTTATATACGTTACAGGAAAATTAATATCAGAGCAAAGGAATTCAACTGTTAATTGTAAAATAATACCGAGAGCAGCTGTATTTATACTAAACACCAGTGCCAAATCGTGTTATACCAGTGCCGAATCATGTAATACGTGAGTGCCAAATCATGTAATACCTGATCAGATGTGAACAAACTATATCCAACCATAACTCACGAATTGGATTGACTGAGAGGCGGCAGTGTTTCCAAACTTTTGCAACAATGTAGAACAATAACAAAGAGAGATTTCCACATTTACAGCCGGGAGAAGTTGAAAAACTCAAACAAAATCATTTTAATAACACTCACGACAAAAAGCACAAATATACACGGTTGAATAGTATTAACAAGTAATCATATGGCTTTCTCGTGCAATTCTGGATTCATTTGAACTCGTGAGATTTTCAAAGAGCTCAAATTGCATTCGCCCTACGGGCTCGTGCAACTTTGATACTCTGAAAATATCCTTCGTTCAAATGTGAATCGAATCCATATGATTACCTATACTAATTCGTATTCCAACCTGTTGGCGTCGTCTTCAAAAGCTGAGACGTTAAATACAAGTATCACTGTTGATGAAGTGATGGCTTCGGGTCCAGTTATTTTGAACTGAGGTGCATCAGCTGATCAAAAACAGAAATAAAATTAAGTTGGTTAAATTAATCAATGGTCGCTTCATGTACACATCTTCATTTTCCTTCAAAAGGTCACAAATTCAGGCGTTGACAATATGGGTCATGCAAATTGTGTAAATTGTTCTTCCTTTTTCTACTCATATTATTTCACAACATCCTTTGCTGTTTGACGCCGGTGAAACTGCGGGCGTTAAAGACTTCAAATACTTCAAACTTTCATAATTTATATACATCTTATATAGTTTTGTAATATGATTATATATAATATACCCTGAGCATAAGCTACGCTATGCTGATGAGGCCTAAAAAGGCTGAAATAGCTGTTCATGGCTTTCTGTTAATTGGTCGTGCAATGTTTTACTTCAGCTTTTACAGATACTGGGAAAACGCCCACTGTCGACGTGGCTATTGTGCCAGTAGGGGTTTAGGTTTCCTGTATATATATTGTATACGATTTACAATCGTGATACGGACAATATACCTCTTTCGTGTTCGCAATATGCCGCTGATTGTGCATGATGACTTCAGACTCATCTGTGCAGTGTTAGTCTCATTCTGAAGTTAAACATTCGAAAATACCAACGAGAAGGCGCAGAAGTTGCAGCTACAGCAATACATAAAGCAGTAACTGTTGGTATTTATGAATGTTTAACAACAAGATGAGAGTAACGCTGTGCAGATGAGTCTGTAGTCATTGCATGCAGTGGTTGCTTTCGAATACGAAAATGGAGAATTGAGAACAAAAAACGATTCCCTGTCTACTGTACCTATCTCGCACATTACAGCAGCATCGTTCTCATGGGTGCACGAGTGTTGTCCCCACCCGTCATGACTACACGCAGCGATAGAATCCTCCATCCCAGAGCAGCGTAAATTGGACAACCAGATGATTCCACTTCCAGGAAGGAAAGGAGATGCCGGAAACACCAAACGAGCACGAGCGTATCCCAGCATACGACAAACCACGTGAGCGTTCTCAATGTTCCATATTCTATTGCAGATTGTCCCCCACGTGCCTCCGAGACTAACCTCGACGCGACCAGAGTTTATGGAGAATCCTCCAGCCAATCGTACGTTCACTAATTGAGGTTCTGTTCATGTACGAAGAGAACGAAATAATTGCCATTAAATAACGAAGCAAAAATCATATGCATAAGTTTACTTATTTTCGACATTCAAATATTTCTCTTCTTTTGCTTAAGTTATTAGTAAACTTGCTAAGTGATCTGGTCTGTGGTTATCGAAGACTGGTTAGTGTTAATCCTGGATTAAATTTTAGTGATATTAATAATTAATATAGTTTAATGGGAGTGGTACGGAATGTCAGGATCCGGTTTCACTGATAACAGAATGAACATTCTGCTTCACGCTTGTTACTCGCCGGTCGACTCTTGTACCTACTTGTTAATTTTGTTGCTCAATTCGTCTTGATGCTATCATGTCGTCTAAAAAGCAGAAGAAACGCATGGCTTCCTGCCCAGGGTGTCATATCCCAAAGTCTGACCATGGCTTTGGTGCGATGAACAAGCATTGCGAAGGCCTCGGATCAGACGACAGCCGACACGGGCGGAGGCTAGCGCAAACGTAACTCAGGTCTTGCCTTCCAAGCTAGCTAAGCCTTCAACGGACAAAATATCATCGACTCAAGCGACAACAGGACTACTCCAAGCAGTACGCGCGCTATCAGGTCAAGTTGGATCACTACAGCTCGAACAGAAAAACCTACGAGACATGATAGAGAAAAAAGAGGGCGGATCCCCGAAACAATAACACGAGAGCGCTACAAAACAACAGGACCCTGTGATTTCAGGTAATGTGGTAAAGGCAGTAAAATCGGGGGATTACGTGGACTTGGCTACCCTTATCCCTACGGTTCAATCCCGACAATCGTGGCGAGGCCGGGTCTGGAGAAGCTAAATCAAAGGTTACAATAGAGTCCTTTGATCACTGGCTTGAAGCCTGGACCTTGTATGAGGGCATTCTGATGGATGCTAATCCAAATCAGTACAAAGAGCTTGCACGATACCGAGATATTATTCAGAAGGCGAACAGAAAGTTTAGATGGAATGCAGTGTACGACTGATGTGCCTTTCTGTCAGTCTAAGATCACACTACCGTTCCTCGTCAAGCAATAACAGTTTAACCCAAACTCAGTGTTCCAACAGAGAATCAGGGAATGAAACTGATGATTGCGTTTCGTGGATAATATTGGAAACTGCCTTTGCAGGAATATAGCTTTGTTCCAAGACTGTGACACTGTAAAAATTAGAATCTAATTAACGACATTTTAGAGGAATAAAATGTCCTCTTATGTAGGTACCAAAGGCAATGCATAAGGAATGACACTAACCCTCGCCTAATATTCGTATTTATTATACAATAAAACTTGAGAAACGCGAGCTCTGATTGGTCGAAAGCCATGTGTTACCTTGCCAGCAATATTAGACTTTTGAGCTGCTATCAGCTGTACTGCGGTAGATGATGGAATGGTATTTCTGCCAAAATGGCGGAGACTGTGAGAACACGGAGTGATAGGCCTTCCTGCTATATTCTGAACCGTTTTAACAGATTGCTTTTCATAATTGCCTATCACATCGGAGCAAGTCATATTTAGATGTGAATAAAAAAATAGTGCAAAAACTTCGAATTTTACAGAAAGAGCACTACTAGCTGCTATCCCACAAATCAGTGCCAGACACATAGGGATACTAAGTGAAATGGCGGACATAAAAAAGCGTACAACTGTATATTTTCTCCTTTGTTACTCAACCAAAATGATACCTTCACGCCCTTTAAAAATGGCGAACTGTTCCTGGTGACCTGTCCTTGAAGTATGCTGTCTTTGTTGATAAAAGGAACCACTTTGGCTACATTTTTTTGAAGAGTTTTGGGAATGAACTGATTCGCAAAAGACACACAACGGAAATCTAATTAACCAAAGTTTTGAATAGAAGCCGTGTGTATTGTAGAATTGTAGCGTATGTGTATGGGATGTAGTGACAATTATAGTGCATTTTTTCGCCAATCCAGGGAACCACTTTCTCGAATCACAACCCACATAATTGTCACTACATCCCATACACATAATTGTCAATACATCACATACACTACATCCCATACACATACACTGCAATTTTGATATTTCGAAGATTTCGGACCTACTCGTGTCGAGTGCGAGAAGATAGGCTACGCGATGGTGATTACGATTCGAAGTAACCAAATTTGGACAACCATGCTTTGTGGATAATATGTAATGTTTTCTTATTATTTCGCATACAATCACTGTAAAGTGCGGCCGCCATTTTGGTCAACTAGTTGTCCTTAATGAGCATGGGTGGACGCCATTTTGTCTCGTATTGCTGGTAACGATTAATGCACTTACCAATTGAAATCCCGACAGTCCCCAGGTGGGGATTTGATCTGAAAAAGGCTGTAATGCAAGAAAACTCATACCCCCCTTGGGCACTTTATACAGTCAAATGGGACTAAATCCCCACCTCTACAACAATTTTCTTTCTTGTCTTATGTATTTCAATCACTAAAACTAAGTGAATATGCTATCTGAGATGTTATTGTCAAAAGCTCTCATGTTTAATGAAATACAACACAAAATACTGGTGTTAATGCATACATTTTTCACAGGCTAGTGTGGATGGGCATTTGAAATACTGTTCAACTAGTTTGCTTGAAGGTTGAGCAGAATCACCTCCCCTCAGGTTGTTCTCCCTCCTGTACTTAGTCCAACAAAGTGAAAGTGGCCGGAACCACTCATCACTGCACTTACTTCATCTGGTTTCTGGTCGGCGAACTTGTACAGTTGGCATTTTTGTGCGAGCCGGGCTGGAACTTTGATGTTCCAGTTGCTGAATAAAGCAATAGTATGAAACGAAAAAAGAAGCTAAAATCTTATTTACCTGACGATCGCCACCACGGCACGTCAAGGCCACATGGAATGAAGTAGAGATGAACTGGGCTCCATAGTCAAATCCCCACCCCTCCAACGAACTTTGAAAGAATGTATGTAAAGCAAATCAAGTAAAATTCCCGACCCCTGGGGCCACAAAAGCTGGTCAATTACCATCAAACCCACCTAGTTACGGAGATGTCATGTTTACCTCGAAATCATTTCGTTGCCTTCTTTTTCGCTAATTATTGTATATTAAAACAAATCGATGTCATTCTGGTGTATCTCTTTCCTCTTATAGATGCACAGATGACGTCAATATGTGATAAGAACAACATTCACGACACTCGACTGCGTATCGTGGCGCACTTCTTTGTTCTCGTCACGTTCTGACGTCATTCGTGTGCATCTATAAGAGCACAGACACAGGGGAAACTGACAGCTATGTGTTAACTATTGCATAAAGCGCAAAGCATTCATATAAATCATACCTTCACTTGTTTGGCACATAACACCTACATATTGTGTATGGTGACATCTTCCTTTCCCCCATCCTTGATGATAACACAATGCTAATGTATTTTCTCTGCCACTGCATACCACATCCTTCATCCATTGTTTCTCCTGCCTCCCCGCGTATCCCTTAATCGCTGCTATGGCGGCTTCATAACCAAGCATTCGGCAAACCACGTTTGCATCTACTATATTCCAGCTGTTATCACAGACTGCTCCCCAGATCCCATCATATAGTACTTCCACTCGGCCAACGTTCCTTTGTTCTCCAACCAGGCGTACTTGTACAGAAAGCTCTTTATCTGAGTGTATGCAAGGACAATGAAATTGTGAATGGGTATTTTGCAGAAAGAAATACAATCACATTAGTTGTACTGGATGGCAAAAAACTCTGACTTCATTTAATATTTAAAGGAACTTGTACGAGATCGGTAGTGTTATTAATTATATCTTCCACCTCCAAACGGTTGTCGAACTTTCTAAAACAGCGTTTTGAAGTGCATGTATTTGTTTGCCATCCATTATAGCCTTTCCCATGGGATCACGAGCGCAATTTATTGGTTATTGAAGTGATCTATCATCACGGGAGCCTTTCCCATTGGATCACGAGCTCAATTAATTGGTTATTGAAGTGATCTATCAGCATTTAACTGTTCCAGTAAAGCCTTTCCCATGGGATCATGAGTTCAATTCATTGGCATCGCGCAGAATGCCGCGACACATCCGGGACATTTCTCAGAGCAAGCAGCGCTAAATTCAAAAGCTACGCAATGAATAGTAAGCCAAACAATAGAGAAAATGTACTCAAACGCACGAAATTTATTGAAAAAGTGAAATTTATTGAAAAAGTGGTTATTGAAGTAATTTATTAGCACGTAACTGTTTTTCTTCAAAAGGCATATTACGTCAAGTCTCAGCGGTGGTACACGTAGCTCAGTATTCTGATTATTCTACCCTTACAAGTGAAGTGGGATGTACAGTGGCATTCCGATTTCTCGAACCCTCGATTTCTCAAACCTCCCGATAAGTCGAACGAAAAGGTGTTTCCCTTGAATTTGCTTCACTCGAACAATGTAATCCTCGAATCCTCGAAACGGATCCCGCAAACTCGAACCAATTCTTGGCTCCGTCGGAACAATTATATTGATTGGTATGATTGGTTTTATTTCACCTCAATATACTTTTTTTTTACAATATATTATTATTTGCTTGTAATGGTAGGAAGACTAAATAAACCCTTAAGGTACTACCGGAGGGTCCGGCAACAAAAAAAAAAAGGCATTTTTGTTTCATATTATATTATTCCTAATAGGGTACTCTTCCATCCTAGAAAAACATATTTTATCGAATTTCTAAAAGTTTCCGAGAAAAACGACGTTGATTTCCGTTGCTATCGCCCGTATTTTTAGAGAATGACATCATTACTTTGAGCCCACGTCGAGTCTCTTGATTAACTAAGCATGCGCACTAGTCGATATCACACCTAGTTTACACGTGACGATGCAGATCTCGCGCGCTGCCTTAAGGGCTTTTTCTAGTAGTCTCCCTTTAAAGTTAAAATGTATATAGTTTACATTGTGGTAATATCAGGTGGCATTCATACAAATCAGTACACGTTTGAAATAGGTGTCGTAAAAAATAATGGTTCTCATAATAATGTGTTATGAATTTGAATTATCAGAAAATAATAACTGTGGCGTGAGTACATTTGTAATATGGAATATTAGATCGCTATTGGTTTGTTGATGATAATATTAGATCACTATTGGTTTGTTGATGATAATATTAGTAAGATCGCTATTGGTTTGTTGATGATAATATTAGATCGCTGTTGGTTTGTTGATGATAATATTAGATCGCTATTGGTTTGTTGATGATAACAAGTGCGATTTTAGTTTCCTTTTAAATATGGGGTATGAATAACATTCCTTTATGTTTGGTGGTATCTTATTCCATACATTAATACTTATGTTTCTTGTTGAAAAATAACCATAATTGGTCTTATTATATTGTTTGCGCAAATTATTTGATTGCCTAGTATTGTGTTTGTGAATCTGTTTATTTGTTAAGTAAAAGTCATCAAAATATGGTGGCAATATATTTTTATGTAGATCAAATATTAATCAGTGAACTGATTTGAAAAATGTTTATTTGATGAACATCTAAAAGTTTTGGATTTACCCTCGTTAATTCGAACCTTTGAAAATTTAGCTTCAAACTACATTCGCGCCTTGAAGCAAATTAACACTTCCCAACAAGTTGTATTCTCTATTTTTATTACACAACAAGCGACAAATATGTCATCTGTTACTGGAAATACAATGTTGCTATTGCACAATCGAATTGAAACGCAGTTGAGAGTCTGCGTAGAATTACCGCCTGTAGCATTGGGTTCTGTTCTGCCGATGTGGCTTTAACGTCCTTAAATTACGTTAATTTTGTTTGTGAATAACGATCTGTATCTACAACAAAAAGGATTGTTACAGTGTGTGTATGAAAATGTGTCTACTTGGTCGTGATAAAACAATAAGTACCTCAGCAATTTAGCGTAATTCGATGCCACCTTCGATATCACGAACTTCCAATTTCTCGATACAATTTTCGTTCCCCTTGGAGGTTCGAGAAATCGGGATTCCATGTACTGTATATTAATTCTCAATCATACCTTCTCTTTTTACTTAGATTATTCTTCTAGCTACACTGCACTGCACCCTTGCGACATTCTCTGGGCCGCCCTAAATTCATCGAGTGTTAAGGTAATGAAAGGAAACGTATGTAAACAGAATCTTGATTAAAAATAATGATGATCGAGCTCCTCTGATGATTTAAGACGACTTAACTTAGGTAACTTTAGACAATTTTAGGACCCGGCAGAGCCGGCCGTTTTTAATTTCAGTTCATATAATTACGTATACACTGAAAATAGTTATAAAGTAGTCTCAATGTATTCACTCATGATATGTCACGTGCCATGAACGTTTTGGTTTCCTTAATATCCCACTCTCCTTACACTTAGAACGAATTAAAGATAAGTTCCACTTTGAAGGAAAACTGTGCCCTAAATCAACCCAACAACTATACAAAGATGTATTCGAAAGATACAAGTTCTACTATTTTATTTCTCTGTGCTGTGCGTCTATGATGTGCAGAGAAAATTAGTTCTCATGCAAGTTCGAAAAATGACCAATTCTCAGCGGAAACATCAAGAGTGGGTGGCGGCTCATTTCAGTGCACATTTCCACGTACGTCACACCAGCAAAAGAAACACAATATTCCGTACTTAGGAGCCATTGGTTCAGTTTTTCAATGCCAGGGACAGCGCATGGAGAAACTAATTTATTCCCCGCTCCTGACGTCACAAATTACAATACTTGAGCCGTCTGTACATAGCGGAGGTCTCTGTTCGCAACACGATAAATTTCATTTCGTATATAGATTGATTCGCAGAGCTAAAGTTGAATTTGAATACAGTTCTCTTTTAAGTATAGGCAATTAAAATTACTTTACCTGTTAGATTTTCACACACGACTCCAGCAGAGGACTTGTGTACACAGTCGGTACTTCCCCACCCTTTTTGTAAACGTTGGCATTGAAAAAGTGAATCCTCTGTACTGTTGCACTGCAAATGGTTTAAGAAGACGGGACCATGTATATTGCCAAAGCTGCTCACTACGGATGACGCCGACGAGGCCTTGGTGAAATTCAGCATACGGCAGACGACGTACGCATCTGCCAAGTCCCAGAGGTCACTGCAAACCGTGCCCCACACGCCGTGGTTTCTGATCTCTACACGTCCTTGTTTAGTGGAACCTCCGCCAGACAAACGAACCTTGACTTTTGTACTTTTGTCTGCCATAAGAAGAAAGTGTCACTAAAATGTATTTTATCTATTTTCTTGTTTTGGAAATTGAAATATACTCAGCTTGAATGACCACGTGCTATTGTTATTTTAACAAATAGAAGATGTGTCATTCAAAAACTCATGCATAATTAATTAAGTTTTGTCGAATCAGATGAAGCAAATCACTCACGTGCATGCTCCTTTATACCCGGTAAAACGAAAGGGTCTTTATACGACTTTTCACTCTACGAGTGTGGCCCATTATAAAACTTCATGGAGTTCTATATAGGGCCTGACACTCCTAAAGTGAAAGGTCGTATCATGACCCTCCTAGTCAATCCTTACAAAACCAACAGCTTCAGCGTGAATATTTGTAAAGACCCTCACTCGTACAGTGAAAATCTTTGAAAAAGATCCTTACGGGGAATCTGAGACTTATAGGGTTGCTCAAACAACGACTCGAGGAGCTCGAAAAGAAAGCCCCCTTAGCTCACAGTTATTTTGATACGCAACCGGCCTAACATTAAGGGACCCAACGTTTCGCTCCGTATTCCAACTGTACAACTCAGTGAGTGATTCTTCGCTTTTCATCTAAATTTCTGAAAATATTATCCCTAGAAGTAACGTTATTGAAGCCGTTCAATAAACTTGCAGCACGTGTTTTATCATATCTAAATTCACGGGCTCCGATGAACAAAAATCTAACTCAAAGATAAACAATGTTATACATCAAGAGCGCCGGTTTTCGATTGAGTGTCGTAAATCCAAACCCGAATTAATTACAGAGCCAATCACGGGAGCAAATAAAACACAATGTGCTAATTATGAACTGCATGATAAGATGCCTCTATTACTATGCCTTTGTTACTAATGAACCAATCAAGTTATGAGGAACAATAATACGCAATCAGGATCGAACGAGGCTGAGCAAATAACTGACAGCGGGACACGACGAAATCATGATATTTGCGATAGTCGAGTTCAATAATTTATAATTAGACAAAATATAGCTTTAACCAACAGAGTTTCGAAACTGGAACTTTGAGTCACCAACACGACTGCGCATGTTCAGTCCGTTATTTGCAGGTAAATCAACCAATCAGAATTCGGGATGAGAGAGAGTCGATTGATAAACGCAATTGATTGCCGTGATGGACCAAAACGATGCTTGTATGGTTTTAGTTTATAACTTGATTGTCTGATTATTACAAAACATGTTTTCAAAGCAAACGCAAAATCAAAGCAATCAACGAATTACCTTGGACACTCAATCGAAAACCGCTCTAAATGCTGTTCTGGTGACCAACCTGATGGCTGACAAACAATACCAGTATCCCTATCATGACTGCAAGTGTTTCGTCCCCAGTTTATATTACACTGCCTAATGGAATCCTCTCGCCCGTTGCACAGTAGAGAAGAAAGCATCAACGGTCCTGCACCCCCTCCATGCCTATAACGCGTTACTGCTTTGACGTAGCCGAGCATTCGGCAAATCACGTTAGCGCTTCTTAATCCAAGGTCCATGTCATCGCAGATAGTCCCCCACATGCCGTAATAACGAACTTCGACTCTTCCTTCATGAGGAACTTTTCCGCCAACTAAGCGAACTGCATTGTTTGGGGAGCCTGTTTGGGAATTGAAGATAAAATGTTATAAAATGATGTGCGATATTTCATTAAGGCTGGATTCTTCCAAATGTTACTTTAAAGAAGTTCATCATTATAAAAATGATAATTTTTAAGGATCCAGGAAAATTACAGTGTGAAAAATCGTGCAGAGCTCACATAATGGTCCAAAAATATCGTGCACAAAATAATTTTCATTCCCCTGCCCTGATTGCTAATGGGCCACCCCTAATGATTTCTCACCTGAAGCGCACAAAACACCAGCACTGCGACAATGCTGGCACATTCCTTTTCTCCATTGTAATTTGGTGCAGTGCTCAATAGAACTCTCACTACCACTGCACTGGACTTCAGACAACCAAAATTCACCCAAGCTTCCGCTATACCCAGTAAGCGCCAATGCTGCTTGACTGTATCCTAACATTCTGCAGATGACATTGGCATCTTTCAAGTCCCATCCTGTATCATAAATAGACTTCCAGAGACCGTAATATTTAACTTCAACTCGACCAGCATTTGAGACAGTATCCATAACAAGACGTACGCTGACGTCATTCGGCTGAAAATCAGTATCAGATAAGAACACTATTATACTATAATTTCTTGACTGTGGACATATGCAATGGTTTTACCATAGCGCTTCTTGGTCAATTTGACTTTAAAGCTACATGACCAGACCGAAAAGGGTACATCAGGATAGAAGGTCAATTTTGCCATCTAATATAACGAGAAGTGTTATAAAATATCGTTACATTTGTGCATATTACTGTACGACTACTGTAACCGGGACCACCTAGACAATGGAAACCAATCACATTGCAGAACGAAAACAAAGCATTCCGACTTATGGTTATTTGAGCCAATCAGTGTCAAGTAGAAGACGATAACATTTCAACTTGTTTGAGCTTCGATCCGGTAAAAGGCAGATTTGGTGAACTAGTTTTGAAGCCAAGTTTTTTTGAATGAAGAAAATCACGTGGATATGCTAGAATTTGTAATTTTCGTTTTCCAATAAGTGGCCCCGGTTGTACAGTAGTCGCACTCTAAATCAAGCAAGTAACAGAGAACAGATGGCAGGGCTTTTCTTTCGGTCACGACTAGGCTTAAGTCAAATTGATCGACAACTTTTTTTCGAAATACGTTGTCAGAAATTCATGCCATTGTGGGCGGGGTATAAAATTATGCAAATCTGCCTGCCATCATAAATTACTTGTTCTCAGGCTTGCTCGGCCATTATTGCAGGCCAAACACCGGCTGCTCGAAGCGAATTGCGAAAGCGGTCGAATTCGAAAGGCTTCTAGTGTTTATGAACTGCGTGGTTGAAAAGTTCTAGCTATGTCGGATTATTATGAAGTAGCTATATAGAGCGGCTAATAGCCAAGCGGAAGCTGAGGTAAACAATGTAACCGAGTACTACGTTTCAGACGTTTACAGGGAATACAATCAAGATTTAGTTTTGCATATTTTATTTCAATGCCGCGTTATTTTTTAGCCGAATCAGACAAGCTCTTATATATGAAAGTTATAATAGAACCAATGAAAGAACAGTTAAGAATATACCAGTTTCCAGGCTTGTACAGGCAAACCGAGAGAGAAATGGCGGACAAAGCGTTTCGAAGAAAGAGGCAAGAGAGGTGCGAAGGACCTACGTGTTTACGGGATTCTTCCCTGCTGTGGCCGTCGATAAACCTTAAAATTACTCATATTTGTTCGCAATTCGCAGCGAGAGGATAATGTGATCATGAAGTTATATTTGGATCTATCTGGGCAATATAACGTCTTTTAAACTGACTTACTCGGCTGAATCGGGACAAAACACTGAATAACCACCCGAGTTTTATATTGTAAAGTTGATCAGAGCAACCATCATAACGGCTGAAAGGAAGGAGATTGCTGTCAACATGGAGGTCATAACATGTAGGGCAGTTAACTCATTTCAGATTCTTTTCGCAGCCATAATTATTCGTTATAACTTGAATGAATACAATTTTACGGAAGGCAATATGATTTAGAAATTGCTAAGATCGGAAAAATGAGTTTCGCTATAATACCATCTCCCAGTGTATCCCCCCAAAAAAACTTCCATACAAAACTTTTGTCAAAATTCTGAGCAACTCCGGATCTATTTATTGATGAAATTTAATGCCTAGTGCGCACGCGTGGCATGCATTTCTGACAATGGCTGCATATGATCCTTTAATTGTGGAGGGACACATGACTGTAGAGACAGAAATGAAACAATTGCAATGACTTTATTGCCAGAAAAATTCCAAAAACAAGACTAAAATTAAACAAATAAACCAGTGTAAATCGTTATATACAAGACGGAAATGTCTATTTTACTGTAAATGTCTATTTTACTTCTTTAAAAGGCTGACTAATGAGGCATACGGTATAATCGGTATACGGGTTTACGGTATAATCTATTTTTAGGAAACGATTCTCTCTAAGTCGATACCCAAGCATACATGTATAGCACCTAATTACACCAGCAACTCTGATTGGTCCAAAACATGAAAGCCATTGTTTGAGAGAACTAATTTTGTGTTTCTAAGAGATCTGATGGCTGCCATTGTTTTCCTCCACGAAAGTAGTTTGACCTCCGGTAGACCTACAGTTTTCTTCGAGTTTCACTCTCGGAAACTGTTCGCGCTTTTCGGAACCGATAATGTCCAAGGACAAATAGTTGATGTATATAATATAATTTCAATATTTTACCAACAGTTTATGCAGAATATTGCAACTAAAGTCGTAATGTTAACTTGATAAAAATTACCTCTTTTTCACATTCTAGGTAAACATCTTCACTATGGAAGCAATCGTTCGAGCCCCATTCGTTATGGCTACAACTTTCTAGAGAGACTTGAGAGGCAGTACAGTTTACGTTATCCAACCAGATTTTTCCTAATGCTCCTTTCTCTGCTACCTTGCTATAAAAATCCAAAGCTCTTTCGAAACCAAGTTGTTTGCAGGCTACATTGGAGTTAACATGGTCCCAAAGATCATCACATACAGTTCCCCATACACCTTTATGATACACCTCAAGGCGACCGGTAATGAGTGAGTCATTAAATCGTACGCACACACGTTGACCAGTAAGCCGTACATTTAGTCCAGCTCCAAGTAAACCTACAAAGGAGTAATAATAATAGTTATAAACCTAGAATAAGGAAACATAATATGAGGTTAGATAATCAAGGGATTTCAAAGAGTTCAGTACTTATCTGTACTCGCGTAAGCAGCTAGCTATAGCTTGTAGATAAATGGAAAGTAATATGCATTATTAGTTATTTTATAAACAGTAAATGGTAAACAAACAACTTCATGGGTTATGCCCCCTTAAACTCATATTGAAAGCATCAATACATAAGTGAATGTCAATCCAGTTGACTTTAAGTTTTACATTACATGAAGAGTACTACTAGAGTTGTCTTTTCCGGAGTGCATTTATAGGCTCTTTTTCTAAGATGCGATAAATAGAGGAAATTGCATGAACGCGAGTGCTATACGTAATTTATGGGAACTGAGTGATGTTTGAAAGTTCTCAAATTGCACTCGCCCTTTTGTTGATGTATAATATACATGTACTGAGCAAACATTTACTACTACTAATAATAATAATGTCTTTATTAAATCGATAAAATACATATCAATTTTACATACTAGTTTAAGAATATTAAAAATTACAAGTATAAAGTATATTTACAAATAATAAAAAAATAAGTCTATTTATGAAACTACACTTAAAACGTTCGGTATTTACTTTAGATGTACAAAAGCCAGGCTTTCTAAGAGTTATGATTAGAAAATTTGTATTTAGGTAGAATGGACTGCAGTGGGTGTTTAATAGTGCATTTGGTCTTTTTATAAATGCGGAGGTCAAGTTTCTTTAAAGTGTCTAAAATACTAACAGGATCACACAAATAGCGCCTTTTTAATATGGCAGCGGTCAACTGTGCACTCTATGACCAAATTATGCTCTCGTTGTTGACCAGTCAGAATCCAAATATGTTGTTGAATGAGTATAATATTATAATCTATGATCGCCCTAACACTTCCGGCTGAAAAGTGCGAATCTTTATAATGTCCATTCGCTGTCGCAATACTGCGGGCCACCTTAAATTAATTACGGTCCGTTCTTTCTCGACGCTATATTTGAGCGTATAACGCCAAACTTTTGTAGCAAAAATGTTTGCATTGAAACTATTCCACAGTTGTCTTGCTGATATTTCCGTAGTATAAACGGCAAGATGATAATAAAAGTTGTACAATAAAACAAAGATGCGGACAGACTTACTGAAATGAAGTAACGCCAAAGTAAACCATACAGCAGTGGCCAGATAAACCCAACCTCGACTCATGGCTATAATTAAGCTTTCGGTTTGCCTCGCTGGCCTCAGTATTTATGGTTAGTAGCACTAACTTATATAGTTCAAGTACAGTACGTATACCGAAACCTCTCTGCGGCTTAAGCAGTAATGTTTCGGTACGTTTTAGCTCTCAGCCACAGAATTCAGAAAAAGATTCAAAATCCGGCTCTCAATCATGAGTACTGATCTGATTCGTGAACTATATTTTTTCAGTCAAAGCCAACCGACTCCTACTGTATAGAGATTCAGTTTACTGAGTTTAGTTGTCCCAATAGAGCTATAACTGAAAGATCGAACTTATTTACGCCATCTTTTAGATTTAAAGGAGAAAATACGTGCAATTCTCTCTTACTTTCGAGTTTAATTATTTTGAAATACGCTTTGCCGCTATTTGGAGATTTGTAGGTAACCAGAAGTCGGAATGTCGGAACCGTTTCTGGGTTGGCGATGCGACAAAAGCGTAGCCTGCCAGACTAATTCGGACCGGAAATAAAACTCAGAGGAAAATCACTTGGAATCAGTTCGAACGTGAGAACTGCAAACGAAAGAGCCCTCGTGTTGCAGCTCAAACAAACAAGAAAACAACATTCGAGCAAAGCTATGAGGTTTCAGTCTGCCGAATCTTCATAAAAACGCGAAAAACCCATCGATACGCCCGCTATGCAGTTCGAGCGGGTTAGCCCTAGCACTGGATTATCCTTCCTCAGATGATAAAACCATCTTACTTCTGGTCACTTCATGCAATAAATAAGAAAACACACTCATTACAAATAAAGTTGAACTATTTACAGTGTTTCCTAATAGAGTTGTTATCATATTTCATTCGATGTAACAGCTTAGCGCTTGGCTCATTTCGATACAAACGAATCCTAAGCTGAATTGAACTGAATTGCCACTGTTAGGACATACTGTACATGCATATATGTTCCTTGGGAAATTAGTTTGGCTCAAAATCAAATGATTATTTATTATTATACACCCAGTTATTTTTTTCTATTTTGACCGGGGTTTCGCTTAAGTTTGTCAATTTTTGGGATGCTATGAATTGAAATCCAACGTGGACCGCCATATTTGTAACTTAACTGATCAGATCCGAAGTATAAACGAATGAGATCATGGTCTATTTTGGGAGTTTGGTTGTTATAACGATACTTCGTGTTGATAAACATTACAATTGTAAGTTATGCTAATGTGCCAACCATGATTTCAAAACGGGCCGCTTTGTGTCAGGAACCAATCGACCTCTGGTTGGCACATTAATGACAATGGATGACGTGTAGTAAGTATCGTTACAGGATTAGTGGTGTGGAAATTCATGATGAGTTCAGCCATGTAGAACTTTCCTTTGTGTAAGAGATTAGTTCCGCGTATCCAAATTATTTTTGTTTGGAGATTTATTTAATTAATTTAGAACATGAGACATTTTACTGGCGCATGTGTCCAGTTATAATGCTGCGGTCAGACTCGCGCTAGAGCTTGGAGTTCAGCATGCTTGCTTATGAGATACTTGAGCAAATGCTAAAATTCGAAGCAAGCATGTTGCGGTCAGATTAAAGATCAGCGCTTGCTAGTTTCAAGGTGTTAACAGAATCCTGTCAGAATGAGTATTCTGACTACTTCCACTCTCCAGACTGTCCACATGGTTTTACTGCTCATGTATTTCATGTTCAACCGATTACGTTACATTAGAAGACGAAATTGACAATTCTTTGCCAGGCCTGGACACTTCTATTGCTCTCTAGTTCATCCAAATTGTCTTTCCATCGCTGGACGAGAGAGAACGCTGGCTTGGGCATCTGTCCACTTGAATGAGGTTTTGGCGCGATTTTCTGTACGCACATTTTCACTATGCACATGTGTGCTTGTGGCTGTAGACCGGACGAAATTACTTGAAGACGTAGAGGAGAAGGTACCCTCTCCTGCCTTTGCCACATTGATGGGAAATTCAGCGAGGTACTTGGCGATGAACTATTTGGGAATGGATGTTGAGAGTAACCGCGGAGAGTGTCGAAACTGTTCCTTAAAGGCAGACTGGAACTGTTGTCCAAAAGAAATGGAGCGGGATTTATTACAGACGAAAGTGGTTGGCCCTGAATATTGCACACAGCCATCTCATTCATCATAGCAGCTGGAACGAAAGGACTTGGGCTTCGAGACATTTCAAGACAGTATAGAGAAGTGGTAATGAATTGTTACAACTGTGCTCGTATTGCTGTTAGAAACCAGAGAATACAGTATTTTGAGATCACCGCTTGTCAATTTTTAGCCGTCAATGCAGCAACGCATTTTATAGGTTGAACAACGAAATCCCATTACTTTTATTTGCCTAGCGCAGCCCTAGCGTGGTACAGACCAGGCTTGAGCTACGCTTCGGTCTCTTTGTAGTTTTATTTACCTAGGCATCGGTTTGCCATTAAGCAGAAGCTGACGTGCTTGGTCGGTCACATTCGCTAGCGTGCTAGGAATGTGCTAGGTAAACAGAAATGAGTCAAGCAAGCACGGTTCTAGCGCGAGTCTAGTCTGCCAAACTTAGTAAAGGACATGAGACTGTTACAAACTTTAAGACTCAATCAGGTAAATAAACTCATAAGAGATGTCGAAATGCCTGAATTAGTTCAATAACTCCGCAACTGTTCTTAGGGATTAGTGATAAAAGAAGGGCAATCAGTACAGTTTGGCAGAAACAATAGCCCTATTCATATAGTTTGGAGGAAACAAAATATATGTAAATTCTTCTCTGTAACGAAACCAACCACAATTAACAGTTGTGGTACAATTGTGGTACAATTGTGGTACAGTTGTGGTACAGTTGTGGTACAATTAATAGGTAGTAAACTGCGTACTTTTAATCTTGTAAAATCGAGAATAGGCTTTGAAAATTACTTATCTCGCATTTCAAATGTAAAGCATCGTCAGGCGGTGACAAGATTTAGGATTTCCGCGCATAAGTTTCCTGTTGAAGCTGGTCGATATGCAAATATCACTTACGATTTACGTATATGTACAATTTGTAATATGAATGAAGTAGGTGATGAACAGCATTACTTTTCAAATTGTACCAATAGCAAATTAGTGAATCTTAGTAATATTTTTTTCAGTAACATGTTGGTTGTTAACAGTTCGTTTAGTCGTCTCAGTCATCGCGACTTATTTTTATACTGCTTATCAATGACGGATGTGTCTATTGTAAAAAGCACAGCACAATATATATATGATATCACTACTATATTTAATGAATGTTCTTGTAATAGTTAGATTATATTATGCATGTTTTTGTAATTCCTATGTACCAATGATGATGTTGTTGTTGGAATAAGCATTATTATTATTAACATAATCAACAAAATAATCAGAGATTTTATTGATTCAATTAGCCAAGATAGGCGATAAATTTACGATTCATCTTTCCCTCAGTAAGTTTATTATAAGACTCTCTTTTCTCAGTTCTTGTCATCGACTTGTCATCGACCGTAAATTCACACTACCAATGGGGTAGCGTATAGGTAGCCGATGGTGTTAGCGTAGGGGTAACCAAAGAGTATTGCAGGGGTAGCCATGGGATAGCAAAAGGGTAGCCAAATGGAATCGTAGGAAGGAGGAGGAGGGGAAGCAGGAGGAGGAAGAGAAATACCTGCAGTTTGCTTGACTACGGCTCAGTTGGTAGAGCACGGTCTAGAGTGCGGGAGGTCAGGGGTTCGAATCCCGGCCGCGTCCTTGGGCAGGGACGTATAAACCGTTGGCCTTGTCTCCTTCCTCTTCTAATCTATACGAGGGGGACGTGAAATAACCTGTTGTGTTATTTCGAAAAAGTGTAGGGGATTGTCTCCCGACACAATATTCTGAGGTACTAACAATCATTCATGATTGTAAACTGCACGGCAGCACATTGCGCCACAATAGCAGTCCGTATCACAAAAATAACCTTGTGAAGCGCATTTGGATCATTTATATTCACATAGAATTTGTGCTATATAAATGAATACCTTTAATGACGACATGAATACATTTCTTGGAAAAATACATATGCTTTGTAAGGAGTTTACCAGAGTTGTCCGATTTATCCAAAGGACGACAACATTATTATCATGCCGGGATGACCTGATGGCCGAGGCCACTGATAGCCCCATTGTCGCTCGGTTGTTTACCTAGGGCTATGGCCGTCATAGAATATTCGCTAGTGCCGGCGTTGCGGGAGCACACTAGATTATAGCATAGTAGACCAGTCTACCATAGGCTAGATAATAGCGACCACAGCGGCCACAGCAATCAGTAATATACCTTTTCGGCTTGGCTCAATGTTATCCCATTTAAAATCTTAGTGGAAAAATACTGTTTGTCCGAAGTATTTCCATATCAATTGCAGGTATCTACGGTGGCCCATAGGGGACACTGCTGCAAACTATTGGACATGCTGCAAACAAGACGAGTTGCTGCAAACAAAAAACGAGTTGCTGCAAATAAGACGAGTTGCTGCAAACAAAAAACGAGTTGCTGCAAATAAGACGAGTTGCTGCAAACAAAAAACGAGTTGCTGCAAATAAGACGAGTTGCTGCAAACAAAAAACGAGTTGCTGCAAATAAGACGAATTGTTGCAAATAAAACAAGTTGCTGCAAATAAGACGAGTTGCTGCAAATAAGACGAGTTGCTGCAAATAAAACGAGTTGCTGCAAACAAAAAACGAGTTGCTGCAAATAAAACGAATTGCTGCAAATAAAACGAGTTGCTGCAAATAAGACGAGTTGCTGCAAATAAGACGTAAAAGGCTGCGCGCGCAATATCCGGGTTAAGACTGGGAATGAATATAGACCAACTTGGCTATCATCGGCGGCCATCTTGCTTATCAGGTGGAACCGGAAGTGGAAGATGTTTTGTGTTGTCTGTGGAGTTGAAAGTACCGTTTCAAACGCAAATTATTGCTGTTCCTGTGGTACAAAATTAATATTGGACAACGATAATGCCTCCCTGATAAAACTGTACTTTCACCGTGGATATCGCTACGACGCTATCGTAGGTTTATTGCACAAACACCATGGAATATCCATGCACGTGAGGACACTGAAAAGAAAACTTCAGGAGTTGGGTCTCAAGAGAAGGGGAAATTGTTACGATGAACAGATCATTAGAGAAACGATCCGACGGGAAATGCAAGGAGCAGGAGAATTGGCTGGGTATAGATATATTTGGCATGCACTTAGATTGAGGCATCACATGCATGTTCCACGCAGTTTGATTTGCAGAATCATGAAAGAAATTGACCCAAATGGAGTAAAAGAGAGAGCTTCGAGACGTCTCACACGAAGAAACTATGTTTCAAGTGGACCAAATTTTTGCTGGCATATTGATGGTTAGTCTTATTATGTTGCCATTTTTTACGCATGAAATTACATGACTTTTTATGTTGAAGAAAGTGTTTCATCCCAGGGGGGGGGGGGGTACTCCCTTATATGGCCTATACGGGGACGTGCCACTGGACAGGGTACGGTTTTTATCCTCTGTCCTGAACAGGGTCAGGGTTTCAAACCTTCAGCGGCACCACTATACCCAAACATGGGTCAAGTACCCCCCCCCCCCCTGGGTTTCCAAATACAGAGAAAGCAATGCGAGGGGCAAAGCGAAGCCCAAGGGATCCATTTCTTGCTCAGTGTTTGGAGTACTATTTCAAACACGAATTGTAGTATTTTATCAAGGGTTCCAAATATATAAAGTAGTGTAGTGGCCACGAGTTAGTACAAGCAGTCGGAAGGGTCAAGGTTCGAACTCCAGTGGAGGCACACTTTTTCTTTCTCTGTCAATCTTTACTTCTTCACTTCTTACTGTCTTGTAGTTTATCAGTATATAAGTAGTTAGTGGTTCATGAATATGATGATTAAGAAATATTGATTACTATGGTTGAAAATCTGTTCCAAACAGTAGTGCGTTTGGAACTGGTGTTTCATTGGATGTCAAGATGCACTGATCCACCTGACAAAGCTTGACCGGGTTTCAAGACCCATGCATGTGACCAAATACAGTCCCTCCATTGGATGAATATCAAAATTATTAATGAATTGGAGAAACCCTGATGAAACATCAGAACGAGTTTGAGAAATAGCTTCTCAAACAATACCCATGGGTTTCCAGTAGTGCTTGTATTCATTTATCATTAGGGAGTATTGTTTGTCTGGTATTTTGCTGCATACAGTTTATTGATCACAATGCTTTCTCTGGTAATAGTTCCTATTTACTAGTGACATTCATGAAGTCAATGGTTCGAGTCATAATCTGGACGCTTGTTTTTATTTCTATCTTTTCTTTGACTTCTCCTTATGTCGATCTAAAGTTAGGATGTAATATCTGTTACTTGATTAAATTTCACGTCATGAATATTTAGATTAAGAAACACGTCAAGATATCCAAACATGGCATATTTGATCTGATATCAAGACACATGTATCTAACCAAATAGAGTCCCTACATTGGATGAATCTCATTAATTATTCATGAGTTTGAGAAATATATTTACCAACCATTATGAGCCAACTTTAGGAAAATCTTAAAATGAATGTTATAAGCTGTTTCTGTGGGTACAATTGCCAATAAAATAATGAAATATTTGATGACACTTATGTAATAAGTTTTTTAATCTATTTTTCTATACTGATATTTTTATATTTGTTCTTTTTAAGGTTATGATAAGCTGAAGCCATATGGCTTCCCAATTCATGGGTGTATTTGTGGCTACAGCAGAAGAGTACTTTGGTTGGAGCTTGTAAAATCCAACAACAATCCCAAGATTACAGGCAGGTTATATTTGGATGCTGTTCAAAGTTTGGGAGGATGCCCAAGAGTTGTCAGATCCGATTGTGGCTCAGAAAATGTAGTTATAGCTGGGATGCAGTGTTATTTCAGAGCAGATGGCACTGATGACTTTTCAGGAGCAAAGGCTCATCTGTATGGCTCTTCACCATCCAACCAGAGGATAGAGGGATGGTGGTCATCCTTTAGAAGAAGTCGATCAAACTGGTGGATAAACTTTTTTAAGGATCTGGCTCAGTCAGGAGTGCTTGAACTTGGGAATACATTTCATATGAAATGTCTGTGGTTTTGTTTTTCAAAGCTTATACAAGATGAACTTGATAAAGTCAGAGATCACTGGAACAGTCACTACATCAGGCACTCAAGGCACGATACTGTAGCAGGTGTTCCAGATATTCTTTATTACCTCCCAGAGAATTCAGGTTCCACTGACTGTATTGTATCAGTTTCACAAGAAAGGTTCAATGAAATGGATCATCAATGTGAGATAGATGCAGAGGAGGACATTCATAATGAATATTTTGAACATACAATAAATTGCAGTGGGTGGAAATGTCCAGTTAATGAGCAAGAGGCCTTCAGCCTTTTTCAGAAGTTTAAACAAATACAGCTTGAGGCATAAAGAAAAGAAAAATATAAATGCTGAAATTCAAGATGGGTTTATTTGACCAAAGTTAATAACCATCACATCGTACAAGAACAGAAACTAAACATGCAAAATTGCAACATTGTTTGTTTAATGACTTCCCACTATCGAACCTGTCACATTGAGCAATGAAATTAATTATTATTTACCATTTACATTTCAATAGAATGAATTTTATTCGTCATGGTGACAGGTTTGATGGTGAGAAGGGTATCAAATTATATAAATTGACACTAAATGTTCATGCAACTTCAAGGTTGAAAGGAAATGGTAGTACAAACTTGGCAAAAAAACGAACTATACCAGGGCTTGAAATTAACGCTCGCAAACTTGCAATATGCTAACAGATTATTTAACTTTTACCTTTAAGGTACAACTTGAGTCTGAAAACCTCAATCAAATGTGACATATTTACAATAATGTGCATGTGTGCAAGCTTAATTCTTACATTGTACCTCAGTGATGCATGATTAAAATTAAATTATATAAAGTGATATGGTCAACATACAGCTATTTCAATTAATGTTGTCTGGGAGAAAGGGGAATAAGGACATTAGAGTATTGGGGTTAGGGTATTCCCAGACCAAAATGAATTACATGACCTGGACTACTTAGTCGACTAACTTACGGTTAATTTTTCCAGTCTTTTAGCTTGTGTACAACCGTCAGACATCTTAAAGATGCCTGATTCCCTAATGCCATATTTCCTAACACCCTAGCTATTGCCCTATACCCCAAACAACATTATTTGAAATAGCCATATATAGATCGTTTTCACTTATGTCACAAAAAAAATTGCCTCAAAAAAAGACTGATAGTAGTAAAATATTTTAATGTTGTGTGAAGGGAAAGTAAAAATATGTAAATGTCTGAAATTTTGGAGCACACAACTTTCAGAATGGCCGCCTCCTAATTTGCATATGTGATTTCCTGTTTCAGTAGTTTATCCACATGTATAGAAAATATTAACATTGCCATGTGAAAGTTCAGTGATGCAATGAAGTTACATCCAGTTGAAATTAGAGAGATTTGTATGAGAAAAACAATAGAGGCCTTTATAGCCTTGCTTTCAAGATTTTTTCTGCATTAGAAATGCTCATAGCTCAACAGCAACTTTCCTCATTGCTCTAAAACTCAAAACAATTACTAGTTTTAATGTGATCTTTCATGTGGTAGCATTGGTTTCCCTCTAGAGATTTATCTTCCAAATTATGCAAATAAGGAGTCGGCCATTATGAAAGTCGTGTATTATATTACTTCGTAACTAAGCTGTTGGACACATAATTTTCAAACATTTTAGTGTAATTTGTATGCAGCGGCCATATTGGTGTACCACTTTGGTACATCAAGATAGCAGCCGAAAATGGACTCTACCAATAAAGCTGTTTTTCCCAGCAATGTGATTAGCATTCACTTCAAAACACTTTAGATATCACTTTTAATGTTAAATCAAGTCTAACATTTTAAATTAGCAGAAATATATGGTGGGATGTCACAAAATTCAAAATACTGTAAATAAGAATGGGCTGGATAAAACATTAGACCATTCCAAATCCCTGACATCCCTGGAGACACATGATCATCTCATTCTTGAAAGACTCATAATCAGTGTAACACTTATTAACTGGGAATGTGATGATGTTTGCACAAGTGTTGGCACTGAGTTTCCTTCCTACTTGGGCATCATGGTCAAACTGGATTTGTGGGGGGGTATCAAAACCCACGGCAGGAATATTTGTTGCCCCTGTGGTGAAACTTAAAATGCTTCCAAGAGTAATTGGCAAACCTGCTTTGTCTCCAGTGTAACAGATTTCACCCTTCTCTACATCTTCTAAAAAGGTATTGAAATTAAAAGCAATTGTTTCCTCAGGTTCTCTTTTGTTGCTGCCAACAGGAGACAGCTGTGGATGGAACAGGCCATCCAAAACTTCTGCAGTCAAGGGCTGATAATTACCTTGGAGGACCTTTCTGGCTTGGTTTGGGTGGGCTCTTAAAAGGTTAAGAACTCCATGAAGTTCCAGGCCCTTAAGGAATTGATCTAGCTCAGCCTGGCAGGATGAAATTGTATAGTGAAGAGCTATACATCTCCCGAGTTCCTCTTTGTCAGTGATTTTTACTAGAAGTTTACAGTACCCAGCAGAAAATCTTTCTGGGAAGTTAAATGATGCTTCTTGTTCAAAGGTTTCTAAGTCATAGGTTTCTTCAAGCTTTTTCAACTTATCCCGAACTTCATAATCAGGAACTTCATCTGATGATGGATTCAGTCTGTTCAAGTCACCAAACAGAATGTAATTGGTAACACTGGGGGAAAAACATTGAGGACCAGGTGATCCTTGCAACAATGCCATAGCAACACACTGCCCGTACAGAAAGTATTCATTCTTATTTAGAGAAACTATGTTGTGCATGAATGTTTTTTTCCCATCTTCACCTACCATTAGTTCATACGATGTCACTCGGTCTATAAGACAAAAAAGTTCCCGCCTTGGCCCTCCCTCATCAATAGCACATTCTCCAACAAACTGTACTTTTAGTTTAAACTTTAGATTGCTTGAAACTTTTTCAATCTTTGTTCTAAAGTCTCTCCAGGCAAACTTTCTTCTCACTTTTATTCTTAAGTACTCTTCAGTATTAAACTGATTGGCAATCTCTTGGAGGGCCTGCAAAAAAAAGAGAAACTTTCAGGGCAGATAAATGGTGATATCATTTTAGTGTTAGTAACAATAAATACCTTAGTATTATTACTATAATAATTACTGTAATCATCATCATCATGACATCATCGTTCTTCATCAAGATATGGTATTTACATGTACCACATTTTACCACATATAAGCCACAGGTGTTTTGACTTTCAAATTTTGAAAGTAACAAAATATTACCTCAAAGTTGGGGGTGCAGCTTATACAACTGTACATGAGTGTTTTCAGAATAATTTTTGCAATGACCGTAAACAAAACCAAATGAACAATAGTAATATCACATTAGTCAAAGAGCAGGAGTGTCAGCGAGATTTTGTACTCAAGCTCCTCTCCTTTGCTTTCCAATTGGCTAACCTGAGTGTGTAAATGTGTGACTTAAATTCTGTTATTGAAATTATGTAATAGTGAATAAGCAACTTTGGTACTGTACACACAAAGGGATAACCGAGCAACAATTTTTCATGAAAATAGAGTGGTTCACACGAAGAGATTTGACCCGGGGACTTGCAAACTACATCTTCAATAATTTTTATTTATTTATGAATATACCTGTTTTAGGCACCCATCATCTTTGGGAACATCTTTTGGTAACAAATCAAAGACAGGATTCTGAAGCTCTGTATCCCCGTCTTCTTGGTCATGTGACTCCCAATCTTTTTTTTATTTTTTTTTATTTAAACAATATTTGGGCTTTACGTTTGCCCCAAGAGCTCTAAGCTCATCGTGGGGGCTCACGTGAATTAATTTATACAATGTTGACCACGAAGAAGCACAGAACAAACACAACGAGAAAGGAAATAGAAATAAATAGAAACTAAGATAACAAATTACATCTCTTAATTAAAACGTCCAGATTGGCATATGACAATCCTTACGGCAATAAAAATAACAGCATTAGCTTTGAAATTCAAAATTGTTAAACCGTTCAGTAAAACATCTACTCTTTTAGATAAATTAAGTGATGACCAGGCGACTTGCCGGCACTCTGCATAACGGAGGTAAGCATTGTGGTATTTTCATTGTACCTTGAAACCTGTACCTTTCACTTTCGTCTTCTGAGTTTGAGTCAAAAACTCCAGAAGAAATGTAGTCAAAGTAATCTGAATTTGTGCATAAATAGAAAATGATTCTACTGTAAGGCTTCCCAAGTTCCTCTTTATATTCCTTCAGATTAAAAGGGTCATCTTTTCCGGGTACAGTTTTAACTTGCCTTCTGTCTGGAAAGAGGAGCTTATATCGACCTGGACTATTAACAACATCGACGCTGAATCGGCTGTGTTTCTCAATGGCCCTTTCTAGTAGATCACGCTCGGTTATGGACGGTGGAACTTTTAAAGGTAGACTGGATCCTCGCTTAACTCTGAGGTTACCGTCCTTTGAGGTCATCAAACCAACTTGGATGTTTACGTCCTGCATAACCTCAACCTTCCTTTTTTTCGCTCCATTTTTAAAAGATGGAAACTTTGTGGTGCGGTCGAGTTCTTTGCGCCGCCTAAAATTTTCGTAAGATATCAGGGTAGTCAGTTTTGATCGACAACTACCGGCAATACTGGTACTGCTATCCATGCTACTACTTGAAGACTTTGCTATTTTAACTCCACACGAAGAGCAGTAGCTGGCTTCGGAAGAATTCTCGAAGCCACAAACAATGCAAAACATTATTGGACACTATGGGAGCAACACCAGCAACACAATTGACAAGAAAATCAAGATGGCCGCCGATGATAGCCAAGTTGGTCTATATTCATTCCCAGTCTTAACCCGGATATTGCGCGCGCAGCCTTTTACGTCTTATTTGCAGCAACTCGTCTTATTTGCAGCAACTCGTTTTATTTGCAGCAATTCGTTTTATTTGCAGCAACTCGTTTTTTGTTTGCAGCAACTCGTTTTATTTGCAGCAACTCGTCTTATTTGCAGCAACTCGTCTTATTTGCAGCAACTCGTTTTTTGTTTGCAGCAATTCGTCTTATTTGCAGCAACTCGTTTTTTGTTTGCAGCAACTCGTCTTATTTGCAGCAACTCGTTTTTTGTTTGCAGCAATTCGTCTTATTTGCAGCAACTCGTTTTTTGTTTGCAGCAACTCGTCTTATTTGCAGCAACTCGTTTTTTGTTTGCAGCAACTCGTCTTGTTTGCAGCAACTCGTTTTTTGTTTGCAGCAACTCGTCTTATTTGCAGCAACTCGTGTTTTGTTTGCAGCAACTCGTCTTATTTGCAGCAACTCGTTTTTTGTTTGCAGCAACTCGTCTTATTTGCAGCAACTCGTTTTTTGTTTGCAGCAACTCGTCTTGTTTGCAGCAGTGTCCCCTATGGGCCACCGTAGGTATCTCCTCAATATTTCGTTAACCAGAAATAAAAGAAACAATAAACAAGGAAATACTCACGTGATCTGAAATGGAACAACATTGAGCCAAAGCGGAAAAGGTCTATTCTTTGGAAATACCCTTGATTTAGTGTGAATTTAAGGTCGATGAAAGGTCGATGAAATCCTTGTTGTATTATTATGTTTGTATAACATATCAAACACAAGAACTGGGAAAGGGGAGTCTTATGAACTCACTGAGAGGAAAGATGATTTGTAAATCTAATTGCCTATCATGGTTTGAATCAATATAATCTTGTTCCGTGTATTTTGTTTTGTTGATTATGTTAATTGTGGTTGGTTTAATTTGTTACAGAGAAGAATTTGATAGGGCTATTGTTTCTGTCAAACTGTACTGATTGTCCTTCTTTTATCGCTAATCCCTAAGAACACTAATGCAGGCATTTTGACGTCTCTTGTGAGTTTATTTACCATTGCCGGATCCACAATAGGGGTTCTTTCATCGTATCCGTCATATTTTTAACTCGAATCCCGATCCCGAAACATAATTCTCTAAAAATAAGTTTTAGTAGTTTCAAAATCAACGCAAGGAAGGAAATAAAAAGAGAGTAAAAAATATTTATATATACTTTTAACACTGTAATTATTATTAACAATATTATTAGTTCACACTGTAACTTAATTAATTAGGGTAGATTAGTCTTAATTTATTATTTTTAATTAGTTCTGAAACTGGCCCAGTGGGGATGAACCATTATAATGTATTGTATTGTATTGCTGTATCTTTATTCTTTTCTCGACACTTCAAGTCGTAGTAGTAGTAGTTGTGCAATAAGTATATACCACGAATATCCCGAATCCCGCCTCTCGGTGCCGGTATTTCCCGTATATATATATCCCGCATCCCGTCAAAAGTTGAAATGCCGAGATTCGCTTCATTTTCTTTCGTATCCCGAATCCCGTCTTCAAAAGATGCCCAATCCCGCATCCCGAAAAACCTATTGTGGACCCTCTACCATTGACTCTTTGTAAAACAATCTCATGTCCTTCACTTAGTTAGGCAGACTTATAACTGGACACATGCGCCAGTAAATTTTCTCATGTTCTAATTTATAACTTAATGAAATAAATCTCCAAACAAAAAGGAATTTGCACACGCCGAACTAATCTCTTACACAAAGGACAGTTCTGCATGGCGGAACTCATCGTGAATTTCCACACCACTAACCCTATAACAACCGTAACACTCACTTAAACTCCCCTTCCCATGCAGTAATAGCGGTACTACTGTCAAGCAGAATTGAAAATAAAGTAATTTTAAAGCCCAGCACGAGTAGTTTGTTCGTACTGTTTACGCTACACTATGAAAATGGTTTGACAGATCTAGATACATTTTCCCCCTTTGGTTGCTAGAATCGATTGATGGTTTGCGAACAGGCTCTTTCTTGGGGGGGAGGGGAAGAAGAGGAGAGGGAGACGAAGAGGGGGGGCCGAGAAAAACGAGACGGTAAACATTGTAGATTTCCTATTGTTAACGGCAAGAGAAGGCGTGGGCCCGGGGGGGTACTTACATGAAAAATGGGTATGTATGTGAGGCCAAGAGGCTCAAACCCTGACCCTGTTTGACCCAATCCGAGCTCCAAAACCCTGATTGCCCCCATTTTGGGAAAAAAAAACTGATTGCCCCTTCTTTAATTTGTTTTCAAAACACGGTCGGATATATATCCTGGCCGGTATACCGCGTACCGGGATTTCATGCAAAATACGGAACATTTCAAGTCGGGACGTGGCATTGGGTAAACAAATCAGCAGATGAAGTACATAGATAAGTACTGAAGTACGAATTAGCGGCGTTACGATGTATGGGAACCTCAGTGCTTGCATGTGGGCAGGCGATCAAAATGCGGCAACAGAATATCTTTTTTTGACATAGTAGCTAAAAAAATGAACTGCCTAAAAAATACTGAACCACGACCCTGACTGCACCCAAATTATACTCAAATCCTGACCCTGATCTGCCCAAATCAGGTCAAACCCTGACCCTACCTGCCCAAACTGAGCTCAAAACCCTGACCCTTACACACGGCTTTTATGTAAACCAGTCTTAGTTACTGTTAAAACTACCGTGTCTAAATAAAGTTTCTATTCTATTTATTCTATTCTATTCTATTCTATACCCACCCGGGCGCCACATACATAATACGTCACAAACAGGAGTACCCCCCCCCCCCCGGGGGCGTGGGAAAAATAAATTAATTTCCTTCTTCGAGAGTGATGTTTCTTTCCTTGAGGTTTGACACAGCTGCTTTTAACGCTATCTCGAACTCGCTCACGCTCATGTTCACTCCAAAAACAGATGCCATCTTGAAACTGCAGACTCTAGACTCTGTGACTTACCTCCAAAAATTTGGAGCCGGCGAGATCTAAAGAACCGTTCGGATCGTGGCAGAGGTTATTTTCTCCCTCGTTAGTGGAGCTGGAGCGAGGGTAAGAGTAAAGAATCCGCGCAAAGAGTTCTGGTAGTTGTAGTATGTGATGCCATCATGCAAACGTCCTATTCGATGCCATTTCTATAGATGGTTTGCACTCAATCTCCAGAGATTCAAATGACAAAGAGCATGGCGGCCATGTTGGTGTACAGAACAAAAGAAGCTAACGAAGAATCTATTGTTTTAAAACTATACACCAACATGGCGGCTATGACGTCACGTGCAAAGGTCTATAACTCAAAGCGTAACCGACTCTTTGAAGCCGAAGGCCGCGCGACTGCGCAGTAGGGAGCGATTAGAGTCGGCAGTCTTCTCAGGCTAACTCTTCATGTTCTTGAAAAACTATAAAAGAAAAATACGATACATATTTTTAATGCTCAACCAGCCCTATAGTGTCGAGACATATAATTATATATATGAATGCATCAAAGAAAGAAGAAAATAAAGTACTTCTAAAATAGATATTAGATCGAGAGTTTAACTTTAAGTATTTATGTGACTTCTCGTCATGTAGTATTTATTATTATTATTTATTTGATAAAAGCCGATGCATGTAATTATGCATGTCGTCATAATTATGTCCATATTTTGGAAGGAACCCCTAAAAGGTACTAGAATCTCGTTTTTTTTCCCTAAGAGAACCAATCACAAAATACCAATTAACTGATATCTGATCCAAGTGCAATATACTGTGAAAATATCAAGACGCGAAGCCAGGCCAAGATATCATTAAACGATAATTTTATCGTGTTCTCACAAGTACGGTAATACCCTAAAAGATACCACGATAACAATAACTGTGGACAATTGAACACCCTGAGTGGTACCAAACTACGCATTTAAACCCGTACCTGAAAGGTACGTACGCATCCGTCCCCTGAAGGGTACGTCGAGCATTCCCGTCAGTGCTATATTGGGAGTCCCCCCCCCAACCCTCCCCCTTCGGTGTTCCATTGGCGCAGCCCTACCAGGTAATAACTTATTTAATAACCCCCCCGCACCTCCATAAACTGAAAGACTCCAACAAAATGTCAAAAAAAAAGATAAAAACGAAACGAATACCTGTCAGGATAAAGATTGTTAAAATTTATGAAACCACTGAATAAACATACAAAAGGAAAAATGTATTTGGAATGAAAGATATTAAGAAAGAAAATGTATTATACTCCACACGAAACCCAAACAAAAACATCTTACATCCGGGACACATGTGCATTTCTTATTAGGTCACGGATCGATCGATACCGTAGCCACGGGAAGTAAACATTGGAACAGGATCTAGGAAGGACGTGAATTTCGGTAAGACAACCCAGTTTATACTTTACATTACCTCCCAATTAATAGCTAGATTTCTCGAAGAAACTTTGAAAATGGCTTCTGTTGAATTTCGAAGTTTAAATTCATTGATATAGTGGATCAGTGATTTTCCGTAAATTATGCAGCTCGCAGAGCTCCTCTCAGGATAATTATATATTTTTTGGAAGGTCCAGAGTTCTTTTAAATGTGTGCTTAAAATTATACCTTATTAGTTCAGCCATACTTGCTTTCTGAAGCATAAAGAGTTAAGTACCCCCTTTTTGTCAGTAAGTCCCGAGAAGCGAAATTATTTAGAGTAGTTGAATATTCCAATGAGACTTGAATCACGTATGACTGTGAATCACTAATATGGTGTTTATATGCATTTCCTATTGCTTACTGACCAGTCGCTTGAATTGACCCTTATATATATTAATTCATATCGTACTTTTGTTTGAATTCGTGAATGTTAAGGCAGCATGTCCGAATGACGGTGGACTTGTAATCCACGACCACGTTTATAGCGTTTATAGCCAGCTAAATATCTGTTCGCATGAAAAAGGTTGTCTATACTTTGCTGTAATTGAAAACGTAGGCTAAAATGTTCGAATTTTTCTTACATTTGCGAGTACAGATATTTTGGGCTACAATTCATAGTTTCGGAACTTCGGCGGAATAAAGAAAAACATTAATATGCTCACCTAAAATGTTCGTAAAAATCGGTAAATTTATACGCTTTTCGATTTCTCGAATATCGCAAAACATCAAAACATTTTCAGGTCACATGTTTGTGAATGCGGAGTCAGTTAGAAAACACCTGGTTCACACCTGAGATTTTCGGATGCAGTTTTTCACCCTGTCAGATTCGACAACCAATTTACAGTCCCTATAGAAGTTTCGGTGTAATCAGTGAAAGCTAAGATTCTGAGAAAAAGGTTGCCTAAACTTTTCTGTCACTGATAGACAAAATGTCAGAATCTTATGTTTTCGTCAAGGCCTATGCTACACCTAAGAATTTCGGAATGGCAATAAAAGCGCCCTAAAATATTCGAGACTGTCTACATGTAAGTTCCCCTTGGTTCACCGAACAGATAAAATTTTACCAGAGCAGTATGAAATTCATTTAGTTAGCGATAAAAGTGCTTTAGAAGTAATATAATGCATATTAAAGCATTTTAGCGAAAGCTCTCGTTGGGTGCTCCTGCATGTATGGCGACCACGGGAGCGATTATTAGAGTCGGCAGTCTTCTCAGGTTAACTCTTTAATGTTCTAGAAAAAAACTGTAAAAGGAAATTACAATACATATTTTTAATGCTGAACCAGCCCTATAGTGTCGAGACATATAATTATATATATGAATGCATCAAAGAAAGAAACAAATGAAGTACTTAGCTTCTAAAATGTATATTAGATCGAGAGTTTGAGTATTTATGTGATTTCTCGTCATGTAGTATTTATTATTATTATTATTTATTTGATAAAAGCCGATGTATGTAATTATGCATGTCGTCATAATTATGTCCATGCTCGTCGGAAATTTTGGAAGGAACCCCTAAAAGGTACTAGAATCTCGGGTTTTTTTTCCCTAAGAGAACCAATCACAAAATACCAATTAACTGATATCTGATCCAAGTGCAATATACTGTGAAAATATCAAGACGCGAAGCCAAGCCAAGATATCATTAAACGATAATTTTATCGTGTTCTGACAAGTACAGTAATACCCTAAAAGATACCACGATAACAATAACTGTGGACAATTGAACACCCTAAGTCGGTACCAAACTACGCATTTAAACCCCTGAAAGGTACGTCGAGCATCCCCGTCAGTGCTATATAGGGAGTCCCCCCCCCTCCCCCCTTCGGGGTTCCATTGGCGCAGCCCTACCAAGTTATAACTTATTTAATAACCTCCCCTCATAAATAAAGACTCAAACAAAGTGTAACAAAAAAAGATAAAAACGAAAACAAAACGAATACCTGTCAGTTTTGTAATAAAATCATGAATTTAAATAACATTAAAGCGGCTATGTGTTTAGGCCTGTGTCCCAGCAAACGGAGCTAGCCCTGACAATAGTTTTTTTATTATTAACTAAAAAATGCAGGGGGGCAGCATAAAGATTGTTAAAATTTATGAAGCCACTGAATAAACATACAAAAGGAAAAATGTATTTGGAATGAAAGATATCAAGAAAGAAATTGTATTATACTCTACACGAAACCCAAACAAAAACATCATACATCCGGGACACGTGTGCATTTCTTATTAGGTCACGGATCGATCGATACCGTAGCCACGAGAAGTAAACATTGGAAAATACAGGATCTAGGAAGGACGTGAATTTCGGTAAGACAACCCGGTTTATACTTTATATCACCTCCCACTTAATAGCTAGATTTCTCGAAGAAACGTTGAAAATGGCTTCTGTTGAATTTCGAAGCTTATATTCATTGATATAGTGGATCAGTGATTTTCCGTAAAATATGCAGCTCGCAGAGCTCCTCTCAGAATAATTATATATTTTAGAAGGTCCAGAGTTCTTTAAAATGTGTACTTAAAACTATATCCTTATTAGTTCAGCCATACTTGCTTTCTGAAGCATATAGCGCATTCGCAGTTAAGTACGCCCTTTTTGTCAGTAAGTCTCGAGAAGCGAAATTATTTAGAGTAGTTGAATATTCCAATGAGACTTGAATTACGTATGACTGTGAATCACTAATTTGGTGTTTATGTATTTCCTATTACTTACACCAGTCGCTTGAATTGATCCTTATTAATTCATATCGTACTTTTGTTTGAATTGGTGAATGTTAAGGCGGCATGTCCGAGTGACGGTAGACTTGTAATCCACGACCACGTTAACTTTATAAATTAAATAACCACCGTGTACCCAGTCGATTTGCCTCCTTGTCGACTGGGATTCTTATTATGTTTAGTCATATCAGCTTTGCTGCAGTTAAACGCACCGTGTAGAAATAAATCTTAGTTGATTTATATGAAGTACTCAGATATGCACACAGAAAAGTAAATTGAAGTTTCTATTATAAAAAATAAAGATATTCGACCATATCTGTGGATTACGATAATATGTTAAATAGTTGCTATTCAATGCGCTCCATTGTTTCTCTGCACTAGATCTCTGATTGCATATTTGTTTTAGTACGTAAAAACCACATAGTCGTTCAATCTTAAACTGAAGCAAGAATACTTTTTTGTAATTTGACGACTTGGTGGCCATGTTGTTGCTTTTGAGAAACTGCTTTTTCACTACTCGCTACTATCACAGAATAGATAGTGAGTAGCTTAGCCAATCAGATTGCAGGATTCGTGATGGAACACCAGTTGGTTTCTAGTAATACTGGTTATGAAATAGATTGTTTTTACTTTCCTTCAGTAACAGGTGATTTTGAAAATAATGGCATGGTTTCATTTCGCGAAGTCTGCCAGGATGTGGTAACGGCTCCTGCGTCTGCTGATTAAATCCTGCTTCTTTTTCCTTTTAACTGATCAGTTGTTTTGTCCTAGCGTAATATATGCCCCAAATACCTTGAATCCCCACAGTTAAGACTAATCTCAAATTAGATCAGTATAGGCTAGCTGATTCTGTACTGAGGCATTTTATCATACTTTTATTCCGATCCAACGCCTTAAGCCACCGATAAATTAAATTAATCTACTTCATGTTTATGTGCATTTACTCGAAGTAAATACATTATAAGGTTGGACGATGCAACGTTATACCATTTGCCATTTGCTGTTTATTTCCTCCACCGCGCGCCTGGCACCCTGCTACAAAGCTTTTCGAAAATGCGTCATTGACATTGATTTTAATAGTTTTAGCTAAATTTCTACTTCACAATTAAGCACTACCTACGTACGTGCATTTGCCAGTAACACTCGCATGTTCAGTATTTTTATTCTAGCGAATTTTATCAAGTAAATTACTTATATAGATTACATATTAGGATTTTATATATATAAATAGATATTATTAGCTGGATTATAATGATAATTATTTTGTTTTGTTTTGCTGTTGTGGCCTTATACCTGTAAATTAGCTCCTTACAACTAAGTGTATCTGATCACGTTAAATAAAATTGTATTGTATTGTATTGTAAAGGCGTCACGCGTTCTCAACCTCGCCCCTGAAAACGACTGAAGGGGAGGCCAATGGGCGAACGTAACCGTATTAGTCTTACTGAAGTAAATATATTTCCGGGTCACAAGTAGTATCCTGTATATTTAGCGTTCCCTGTGGGTGTAGTTTTCATTTTGAAGACATAATTCAAGCTCAGGTAAGAAACAGACACTATAAAACGTGTCTACAGGCGTAAATTTATAAACATATCGTGCTATCTGTATTAATAACGATACAAGTTAGTTTCCTTTACTTGAAAACTGTTTTCTGCGCCTCTCATTCAGGAATAAGAATTTAAAGTATGGAGACATTGTTGTCGATATGTAAAACAGTCTCGAGTAATTACATACAATGAAGGTAGTCCTAGTACTAGAACCAGCAGCATTGTTGTCAATTAATGCAAAACAGTCTCGAGGGATTACAATGCGATGAAGATAGTCCCAGTGATGTGTCAACCTCCCTTCATGTAAACAGGCCCTAGCTAATTAATACAAATAGATATACAGTGATATATTTCTCATTCGGTATATCTAGTTTGACAACTGCCGCGGCGGACTTCGTTTCTCCTGTTTTATTCAAGGTTTGTTGTGCTGTCCTTCCAGTTAATATATACAGCATTTCATTGAATTAATAAGGTAATTATATATACGCGGTTTTTTTATCATTTAAATATCAATATCAAAGTGCCAAAATGCGAACTTTATTTTAGTATTTCAAAAATGAATTGTACATCAAGTGAATACATGTAGTAGAATGGTACATCATTTATTATACTAAAATTGCTGTTACAGATACATGTTTTTTTAATATATCAATGTTTTATTCGGCCTATCTCAGCAAATACGTCCATTCACGAGCATTAAAAAATAATGACAATTCATGTAATTTGCATTTTGGAAATTAAAACCTCTAAATTTAACTGATTATTGGCAGGGCATTCAAACCAAGAAATATTGTATCATTCAACTATTCGCTTGATGTAGAATTGATATATAAAATTTTAAGTGTTTTAGCAGAAGTTAATTTTTCCAATGTCAAAATTGGTGGTTGTCATGGTAATGACCCGCGATCGCAAAATTGGTTTGCATTTAAAAAATTAAATAAAACATTGTAGTCCTTGTAGAACTACCAGGAATACACTTGTAACCCAAATTTTGGAACATTAGAACCGTGGGCCAATGAATGTACAATATTTACAGACAAATTTACAGTACTCTGGGACACAAACGTGGCGGTCATAAAATGAAAATACAAACAAAGCTTAATTTCCTAACAAAATCATTGGGTTTCACTTCAAAACTCTTTGAATACAACAGTTGCTTTTAACGATTTATCAAGTTAAAAAAAGAGAAATTGGCACAAGTACACTCTGGGTCGTTCTGTCATAAAATTCAAAATGTACTAGCTTACTCCGAAATAACACACCCTATCGATCGACGTAACATTTTCTGTGTAGGCTTTTATTATTGATGTTTATAATATATACAAAGAAGAGCCCGGCTTTGTAGGACTTATAGTTTATATTTTGTGATGATGTCATGATCGATCACATGCAAACGAAGAATTGTATCGATTCCAAACTACTTCCGGCTAGTAATTATCTCCCTCTCTCTCCCTCCCCTAGAAAACTTCCCATCCTGGACAAGGAAATATTGCGGAACCATTTCACTTAAGTAATAATCAATCATTGATCTAATCTGTGTTTGTTGTAATTTCAGTAATGTGAATCAAGGCGAATCGTTATGTCCCGCCGAAAGCCTAGTAAGCTACAAATTAGTGTCGATCTGGTCAAAGCTGCCCTTGCCCAGCGCCAGTTCTTGCAGCTTGTTGATGACCATCCCAACCTCTATGCCGGCCCACACGTTATTAACGCAATCAGGAGGTATGGCTGTCATTGTGGTCTTCCGTTCAATCATTTCGATCTTTCTGATATGTGTATCTATATATACTGCGATGATATCTATATATATACCTTAAAATGTTCATATAATAGGCTTTTTGCAGGAATATAATCACGTGGTTGTATAACTCCCGATCGATGGCAAAACAATCTGACCCCATTTATTTAAATCGATTGTCGATCTTTCTGAAAAAGCAAGTTGAAGTTTGCTTGCCATCCAGTAACGCCTTTCCCATGGGATCATGAGCTCAGTCCATTGGTTATTGAAGTGATATACATGTGTGACAGCACGTGACTGTTTCCTTCAAAAGGCCTATTTAAACTTCGGTATATACTTCATGGTAGTGCAGTCTCCCTGCATAATCATTGTCTCTATACTGTTTTACAGTATTATGCAGGAAGACTATATGGAACGAAACACTAATATGAAGTATATACGGAAACTTCTCTCCTACCTTCTCTGTCACACTGACCTACTTAACATTTAGTTCTTGATATATATATACATGTAGATCGTATTTACAGAAATTTCCAAAACAATTTCCCTCAATAAAATATGATAAAATATTTTAGAGCCTGCAAGGCATGATAAAACACAAATGACCAAACTTCTGAAACAATAGTGTACCTCGCTACTGAGTTTTGCGGGAAAACTATTTTCCATATATTTACTGTAAAAATTAAAATATGTTTAGAGCAGTCGCTATGTAACTCGATCATATGTTTTGGTTATCATGATCATAGCTCGAACATGTAGCTAGGGTCGGTAAAAGGACGATCTGGAGATCTCATGTGTCCTGTTTCTAATATATTTAGATATGAACTGTTCTGGTTACCCCTGCTTGCTCAGTTCCCCACTGAACAAGTCACTGCGCCACTCGACATTGCTTGGGTCTGGCACGTGCACATGCTGTCACCCATCAACTACGAAAAGGATTGCAGTATAATTGTCTCCACTATAGTGGATCATAAAATCCTTATCAGAGAACAGCGCCAACATGGGCTCCGAAAGGCGAAGGTCTTATGGGAACAGTTGTATCCTAGCGAACCTTTTGAAGTTGACCTGACGAGTCCTCTTGGTAATGTGCCTGATTTCAAGTCAAAGATTCAGTATGACATCGCAGCAGCATGCAGTCGACAGAGAGTGTTTTATTACCAGGTTTCCTTGCCTCATTACGGGGATATCAAGTTCATGAGAACAGCACTGGAGAGGTATAAACAGCATCTATTGCTCAAACAACAAAACCCAGACATGTTCCTCGTACCGTGTTATGACTTTGACCTCATTTGGCATGCGCATCAGGTGCATCCGCTGATCTACAGGAACGACACCATTAAAATGCTAGGAAAGGTGCTAAAGCACGATGATTCTGTAAACGATCGACAACCTGGCTCAAAACTTACAACATCTGATAAAGCTACACGGGAGAAATGGAAAGATGCTGGGAAGAAGTTTGTTGCAAATGGCGCCATGTTCCGTGGGGAGCCTCCGCTCGCCGGGACTAGTAGACAACCTGGAACCATTGGTTACTCTGGGATGGTAGCACTTGAGTATACTGTGAACTTGACTAGATTGGAGATTGAAGGCCTCCCAAATCCTAAAACGTACACAGTCGGAATTGATGTCATAAACGGTGAAAGAGTAATTAAGAAGCGAGTTCGTGGACCCGCTACTAGTGTTCACGATCCACACAAAGCACTATCGACGTTCACGTTTAACACAGAGAAGAGCAATAGCCTCCAGGTAAGACTGAAAGTGTTTTCTGGCTTAATCCAGGTGATCTTGGAAACTGAACGCGCAATGCAATGCAATCCCTAACATAACCGCAAGCTTGGAAATACGAAAAAGTCTGAAGGCGATGATGAGTGGAGCTTGATTTTCGAGGTTTATTTCCAAAGAAATGTCATGAAACGGAAATAGCATTTTGCTTTAAAATGGAAGCCGAATATATTGAGACAGTTTCGAGAGAACTCTAGTGTGTTCAAATTGTATTTGACACAGCAAAGCACCGACTGAACTGTGACACGGCAAAGCCATTCGATCTTCGAGTGCTGGAATTTTAATGTAAGCATTGAACAACAACAAATTAACGCTTTGCACCCAAAGAATTGGAGAAAGTTTGAGTAAATACTGGAATAATTCTAAATTCAGGTTTGAACAAAATTATCATCATATATATGTCTTGATGTTTAACGGCCTAATAAATTGGTTTATGTTTGTTCAAATTGTTTCAATTTTGATTATTCACGAGTGTATTTCAGTAATGTGTATTAATTGGCTCTGTGCAAATAAACTTTCTTTAAACATTGATAAAACCAATTTTATACTATTTCATCCTCATCAAAAAAAGTAGACGTTCTCGATATTCTTAACTATCAATAATCAACTTATCAAACAGGAGACATCCGTTAAATATTTAGCTGTATTAATTGAATCTATATGATCTAACCTGGAAATGCCAAACTCCGTGTGAAATTTGTAAAAAGAAATTAAACGAACCGTAGATGGGACATGACGATACAAAATTGAAAATCAAAATTGAGGAAGTGACACATTTGAAACTAGATTTGGCGTTTATTTTGAAGCTGAAATTGAAATAGAACTAAAAAAACATTACCGAAAAGGATAACCTAGAGGTCAAGACAATTTTTATCGCAAATTTAAGCCAAATGATAAGGCATTCAAGGTACAGTGGACTTAAAGTGGATTTTTTTTGTCTTCGGCCTACGGTGGGTTACAAGGCATTCTAATTGTTAGCTTTCAGTAAAGGAACTCTTATTTTCACCAACGCAAAATGAGGTTTCGAGTTCATCGCCAGAAATTCGAGACATTGTTATTGCGCAACACATATTGACCCCTATTCACTGTGTGAAATGGGTCGTGAAAATTTACAGAGAAATGTATGGGATCCTAAACATTTTTCTTATTTCTCATGAAATACGGTACAATCGTAAAAATGTGCGATCGAGGCATTATTTCTACAGATATTATGAATTCAATTCAAAGCAATTCAAAGCCAAGTAGTACACTTTGATGATTCCTTTCTTTCATTTTAGAGGAAGCATTTATTTACAGTGGACATTAAACGATTTCCAGTAAAAACATGCCGATAACAGTTTATAAAATGTATCTGCTGCAAATCTACAACCTTAGCAAAAAATGTGCGCACGAAGAGTTGAACACATAAACAAGAACTACCGTATTCTTCCCTTCTGATGTCCCAAAGTCCATTTTGGATGATTCCTTTTCCTTCTTGAAAATTCAGCTTTTCTACAAGAAACCTCAGACTCCATATGGCACGCTAAAACCCGTAACTTGCTCGTCTTAAAACTGTCATAACTCTGACCACAAGTGACCAAATCCAATAAACATGGCAGCTTTGGAAACCTTGTTCTGTACTCTAGAAACTGCAGTGTGTTTGTTTAAACAGCTAGCGGTTATTCAAGCTAATTTGTCCTTTTGGAAAGTAGGTCCTAAACGGACCAAAAGAGACGAGTCTGCGATAAAATTCTGGTGAGCGGTGTTACCCAATTACGTGTTGGTACTTTATGTATCCCGCGTTATAGTGTCCCAATGTACCATATATGCTATGTCTACCATCTATATACTCTCAGGCCTCAATGTCTCGAATTTCTGGCGATGTCAAGGTAAGCGAGAAATGACACTTTGACATTTTGACATATTTTGTTGGTTTGTGTTTTTGTGTGTGAAACATCGCCATTTGGCATTTGTGATTTGGCATTTGCTTGCAAAATTCGGATATTATTTTCGTGTAGTTGTTCGCAAAATGAAATGAGGAAGCTAAAATTGAATTGAATGCCAACAACTGGCTTAATTATTTCATGACTTCGCTTTTCGGAACGCAAAACTGTCGGTCTGGCGAGGACGGTTTGACAATGTGCATTTCGTTTGTAAATATCTATTAAATAAAGCAAGTAGAACAGGGTTTGTTGGGCTCTTTATTCTGACCAAAATACTCCTGAAGTTGAAGAGCATTCAAAACGTTACAGAAATCACTCGCCGCTAGGCGGCTCGTAATTCCTGTATTCTTTTTTCATGTTCTACTGCTCCAGTCGTGTTTTTGTCAGAGTATATATACAGAGCACAACAAACCATGTTCTATTTGTTAAATATAAGATAGTAACATACTAGGTCTCGTTAGAAATTCAGAGATACGAGATGGCGGCGCCAGGGGAAATTTAAATTAGTTTTATGGACAGGAAATTCGGTCCACAAATGACATCTAGTGTACACTGATTTACAGGAAACAAACACAGCAATAGATGTAGGTATTTAGAACAAACATTTGAGAGCAAACATTGTTTTTCAGTGGAGGTTATAAAGGCAAATTAGTTACAAGGCAGCTTGACATCCTAAAGCATAACAACTATTACCTCCATTAAAGACCAGGCCCATTTATAAATGAATATCAAGAAATAATTAACATTTTTACGTAAGAACAGTTTGTCTATCCCGCAAGGAAATCTAGAATCGAAGTTGAATTCGAAGGGATGCGAGCTTTTGATTCACAGAATAAGTGATCTGTACGTAGCACGAGATCAAATTATTAGATTTGATGCATTTGAAGTTTGCTGTTCAAATGACGTACTTGCCCTAACGGTTTAAATTTAACAATATGATTTCAACCTACCACTAAACTGGTTGTAGAATTGCACAGCAATTCAAAGTCAAAGACTAGTACTCAGTTCTCAGAAATGCAGCTCGGATTCTGTTATCCACGACAAGCCACCGTACGGCAAAAGATGGCGGCTGTACGTTTGACCACAATCCCTTGCGAACCTTACAGTCAAAATAGCACGTAGAAATCCTCTGTTCTCTTAAGGACGGCGCCTACTAATGTCAGCGCGCACGCCGTTCTGCGCATCTTGCGTCCCGCGGGTCATCCCGGTAGCAGAACTATTTTGAACAAGCTGTGTTAATTGTATAATTTGACAGACAGAACGATGAAGGATTTTAAAATACGGTCGAAAGATATGCTTGAGAAATGAACGATTTGGGAAATCTTTAAATTCCACTACACGGCCACGAAAGACTCAATTTTCAGCTGAAATGGTATTAAAAGAGCCGACCATCTTAACCGTCTTAAGTGATGATTTATCGTGGGGAGATGGTCGAAGAATCCTAGATTTAGGAGATTTACCCGTCCAATTGAATGAAGGTTGTTTGGACTGCCATGAATCGCTGCTGTCTTTTCGCCCAGCGCCTTTGCTTTAGGCCTGTCGATGCTTTCGAGTTTCGTCAGTTTCTCCAAACATGGACTCGGCAGTATAAACAATGTGTAAATACGGTCAAATAAGCTTTGTGAAAACCGGTAAACCTCTTGGAAATCCAAAGAAGAATGAAGAAGGAAGGACTGTATGGGGTTTGAGCACAAAGGAAGCAGCAACAGGTTTGATTTTCAATGAAGAAAGCCCGCCGCCATCTTGGCAATCTCCCAGAATGCAATAAAATAAATCAATTTTCAGACTTACTAGGGAGGGCTTGGTAAAAAATGTCAATTTTTGAAAAATAAAATTAGCGATAAAGAGGCCTACCCGGCCCCATAACTTTTTAAAACGCGTGGATACCCCCATTTTTTCTTTTTGTAATCTATAATATAGAAGCTAAACAACGTTTACATATATTTTTTGTCTTTATAAAATTGAAACTTGATGTCCATTTCAGCAAAAAATATATGTCTGTCCGTGGTCACTAATGATGCTTACAAAGCAAAATTTGTACAAAAAATGATAGTCATTGTAAGATAAATGGTTTGATTGGCATCCTTTGTGAAGAACGCTATGTCTAACGTTTTTTTACCCTAATATTTTGCCAGATAACCTACAATATTAATCGAATAAAAAAATTGTTTCTCGGATAAAGAAAATGCTGAGTCAGCACTTTTTTCGATTACTCTATATCGACCGAATTTAGCGACTTAGACGGTATGGTTCAGTAATCTTCTTCCATCCTTGTAATCATAGCGACTTTTTGGAACAAAATTACTCTCAAAAGACGTATAAGTCAATCAGTTAACTTTACATTCAGTTATTTCGCAAAAATCATTCAATTCTATACTCTTGTTAGACCTGTTATGAGTCATGAGTTTAGACTTAGAGACGTCCATCTTTTAGATGGGGGTCTTAGATGGCGTCCAAGGAACCAAAACGGCAACTACCTTATTACACTTTAATTTCGCGACATGTTAATTTCGCGAATTTCGCGATTTGCAAAAAATCGCGAAAAATTGATGTCGCGAAAATTAAGTGTCGCGAAAGTTTGCATGCGCGAAAATTAAGTGACCACACATATAAGCTTTAAGTGAAAAATAAGCCCTTTAATAAACGTTCTGAGTCCACTTATTCAATGTCTCCGTCGTCTTCACAATCGGTCTCCTCTTTCCTAAGGGCTTTTGTGTTACACAAAACCCTAAACATTATTCTAACGAAACGGAAACACTGAAGCTCATCGATGAGGTCATCCATCCTTACCTGGTACAGAAGCGCAAGGAACTGAAGCTGAGACAAACACAGAAGGCCATTCTGATCTGGGATGTTTTTAGAGGTCAGAAGACGCAGAGGGTGTCGTCGAAGCTCTCCTCTCTGAACATTGAAGTTGTCTCTCACGCTTGGCATAAGTTACCTCAAAATCGATCACTAAAAGCGAGCCAAAAATATATAAACCAGCACATCTTATTTAATTCGCTGTCAAATTTAACGAAATTTTCGTATGTTAATATTAAAATGTAATAACATCTTTAGGATCAAACACATTTGTATATTGACGTTAGTGTGACGTCATAACGAACGACTCCTTTTAAGGTCAAATTGTGCGTTACCTATACGTTTGAAATAAAGCATGTTATCATTACAACATAAATGTGTGTTTTTGATTGCCGCAATTTTATAGTCTCTACGATAAATATTTGCTGAGTTATTAAGAACTGAAGTTTCCTGTGACGTCACATTTTCTGACGTCATGGGTCTGACATCAGTCATGCTTTCTAAATTGAAGAAACATAAAAAAGACCAAATTGCGGCGATTCAGTGTACAGTAAGTACAGTTCCTCTTTAAAACCCGAAAAATACTCGAATAGTTATTTTTAACAGACATTAAAAAAAAAAAATGACGTCATAATGACGTTTCCTCTTTTTCACTGTGAATTTTTAAGTATTTCCTCTCAAAAATTGAAAATTCTAAAAACATACGGTTGTGGGTACCGATTTACTCTTTTGATTGCTAGATTGTCGTAAACAAATATATTAAACTCTAAAAGATGAATGAAGAAGTTATTTTGTAAATGGTTCTGTGTTGAATATTTCCCGCCAAATTTTGGCGGGAAAATTGCAAAAATTCAAAATTTCATATCTTTTCTCCCTCTTAACCAATCGAACTCGGGTTTTCGGTTTCTTTGTTGTTGACATGATGGGAAATCGAAAATATAAAATTTACTGATGTTAAAGGTAATTGAAAACATCGAGAAACCTATTATAAATGGATATATGACGTAACTGTGACGTCATCAAAATGTCTACGGTAGTTCAAAGCATCGGATTTCGTTTAGGGCATCGGTCTTCATCCTCCCACAAAAAATCAAACTTCTACGTTGGAAACTTTTGAAAATATTGCAAAGTGATAGATTTTAGGGTCATTTGTGCCAAGCGTGTCTGTTCCAGCTAATATGACGCACTTCTTTCAGCCACTTGACTTGACAGTAAATGGGCCGGCAAAGAAATTTTGCAAAGACAAATTTACATCTTGGTATTCAGCAGACGTCCAACGACAAATAGAGAACGGAACAAGGGTTGAAGACATAGAAGTTGACCTCAGACTATCAGTACTAAAGCCAGTGCATGCTGCATGGCTTGTTGACCTATACAATTATCTGACCAGCACTGAAGGAAAGGTCTACTACATTCATAAAGGATGGAAGAAAGCAGGAATCAAGTGCGTTGTTTCTGGCGAGCAATCTCTACCACCAATTGACCCATATCAAGGCATTTACCATTCATGAACCATTTAGTTCCTAAGTGCATTTGCGTAAATGAATGTAAATACATGTAGACTTAAAATTGAAAAAACTGTAAATGGACGTTGAAGTTTCTTGTGGAAGACAGTCTATTTCTATTAATTGTTTCATTGTTACCGTTCAGTTACCGTTTTGTTGCAGTTGGAAAAAGGTACAAATAAATACAAAAACTTTTACGTAGTCTCGTTTATTTTTGTCAAATAGTCAAATAGCGAAGGTATTTAATTATTGATTTATCGACAAAATCGCGAAAGTAAAGTGACTCGTTTTTTACCGATTTCCCCAAAACGCGAAAATAAAGTGTCGCGAAATATGACCATCCTCAAATCGCGAAATTAAAGTGTCGCGAAAAATAAGTGTAATAAGGTAGGTAGAGGAGGAAGGCCCAAAAAAACAGTGACTTTGGAAGTGATATACTTAAGAGAATCGGTACAAGACCAGTGGAGGGATTAGAAAGCCTCGAAGGGTTATTCATGACTCACGGACAGTGAATTCGCTCAAGTTTTACTGCAGTAAGTAATACTTGAAATTCTTTGCGCTCTGTACTTGAGTTTGTAGTCTGTTCTCACTCTCTGCTCTACTCACGTAAATATGTTCTTATCTTTTTTTACGTATTGGTCTTGTCTTCAGTTCATGTCCAATCAGCACAACAGGATCTGGAGGTGATCAGCACGAGCAAAGTCTACCTCAAGAACTTTATACATGTCATGTCACTATCATTGTGTAATTTCATGAGTGAGTACAGTTGCATGCAGGTTTCACAGTCGTATTGGTCTGATATACACGTAGGCTATACAATTTACCTTTAGCATTCTTGAAGTTCTTCAGTATTTAGCTTCAAGTTTGGATAGGTTAATAAGTCTTCTATAGGGTAGGGAAGTTTGTAATACATTGTAGCTAGGCCCAAGGATCAGGGTTTCACACTAAAATCCTATTTCTCAAATCATAAGCCTTAGCTCTGTCACAACTTGAGAATTATTCCTAAAAAACACATTTCTTATATTACAGCACATAATTTTAAAGGTAGTGCCTCTGCCACAACAACATCCAAGACATTTGGCTCCAACTATTGCTTTACGAGAAAGCCCAGAATTGATTTATTTGATTACTTAATATTGCAGCAGATTTAGGGCTAAGAAATAATTAAATAAATATCCCCGACAGTGTCTGTGACTAGTAGTGGATATTTAAAGTGTGATTACTTCTAACAGGACCACCCGACACTAACCATGCAGCCAGTCACAGCACAAGTTTATAACAAATGATCCAGACTTTGGTAGTCCCCAAGCCAATAATATTTAAAGGCCTAGACATCAGTAGCTTCCAAGCCAATCAAATTTGACAATGTGGTGGCCCATGTTGAAGTTGTGACACTGTAACTTGCCATGTCACTTCACAGGGAGGTAAATATCCACCAATTGTCACTGGATCTGTGTTGAATAATGTTTTTAGTATATACCACACAAGTGTTGTAGTGAGTAGCTTAGCCAATTAGATTGCAGCATTGCTGATAGAGCACAATTGATTTCTAACAACTAATATATGTCAGGTAAATGAATATTGCACTATAGGCCCACAACAGAAACTCTATTGTTGTTGTTATTACTCTGTGTTTTTTTTTGCAATAGTGCTAGCTGGGCACTTTCCACTATGCTCTCATATTGCCTAGTCATGTGTCTGGTCATCTTTGTCCAATGAGAGCAAAGGAATTGTTATTTTATTTGAACAATAAAAATTCACCACTTTCTCAACCCAAAATTTTTCAATTCTTGGAGGGCACTTTGCATAAGCACAATAGCTTTTTTATCTTCCATGGGACAATGTTTTTGGAAAAGATGAGTTGTTCCAGGAAAGATGAATACCTATTGTATTTATACAAAGTGTCCTCCAACAAATTGCACAATTTTGAGATAAGAAAGCAGTGAATACAGACTTTCTGTCTTGAGCCTATAATCTGATATTTTCCTTGGAAATTTGATGTTGCATAAACCTGATATAAAACTGATATAAACCCTCAACTTTGTTTCTCTGACTAATATTTGTGAGAGCCCACCTGACTCCACCCCTATGCTATATCGAATGTGGGCTATAGGAAAAGTGTTTGTAAGGGGTGGACCATTAGAAACCACTGACTGGACTGTGGTTGACAACTCCCCACTAAAAAAATTGTGCAAGGTAAAAAGTTAACCAATAAATTCCTACAAGCAGATGATAATTGCAAAACAATTCATGCAAGCAATTAACTTGTTTAAAGAATATTCTGAAGATAAATTAGTTTGAAAATATAGATATTACACATTCCAACAAACCAGGGCATTCAATTCGTTCCTGGAATTCCGGGTTCTGGGACTGGATTTGTGACTCGTGAAGATTGTAAAATCTAAGCTCCCACAGCAATTGTTCGACAGTTTTACCCCGGGTGGTACTGGACCCATGTTTGGGTATAGGGTTGAAACCCTGACCCTGTTTAGGACAGAAAAACTCTAAATACCTACCCTGTGTAGGACAACACCCTCTAGTTTAGGACCCTGTTCAGGACAAATGACAAAATACAGACTGTCTTGTTTTATTGTGTTTTATTGGCAATTGCAATGATTGGGTGACAATGATCTTGTGGAGTCACTGATGACTTGTTAAAGACCGGTGAGATGAGAATAATCGTGCAATCAATACCCTGGTTAGGACAGGTAGGACAGACTCATGAAATTATATACCCTGTTCAGGACAGAGGCCAAAAACCGTACCCTGTCGGCAGCGCACGTCCCTGTTTAGGCCATATAAGGGAGTAACCCCCCCCCCCCCCCTGGAGTTTTACAAGAATTTCAACTCTGTCGTCGTGCTAAATCGTTAAAGAAATCTTTATAAAAAAAATGTGGGGAGATTATACTAAAATCCTTCTGAAAAATATAAATTGTGTACTTTAATACACTAGCTATTTCCTGTTTGGTGTTCTCTTCTTTGCCTCACTAGTGAACAGTCTGGTACACTTACATAATGCGCACTTCCTTGAGGAACTGTTTCTAATTCTGAAATAATGTTCGTAATACAAAAACAGGTTTTACGCCTTTTTATTTTTGTCTTTAGTTTGGCTGTGATAAAAATATTTAGTCGGGTGTTTTGTTGATTGCACAAACTTTTGACTTTCTTTTCAGCTGTTCATACCTTCAGTTGCACATGGCTTTCTCGATGTACCACACTTATACCGATTCGCTATACATTCTAAGTCAGCCGTCCTACAAGGGCAGCCACGTGTTTGGCCATCTTTCCGTTTTTTTTTATAGAAATAATACAAGTATAAAGTTGAACTGCAAAATATCCTATCGCCGTATCGGCTCTGTCTTCGTGTAGAACTTCGGCTTCGCCGGCAACCTTCAGTAAAATTGAATTGAAAGAAACACAGATAAATACCGATCGTATTGTCTATTGACTTGTTGGCGTTTCATAGAAACTTAAAACTCACCATAAACATTAATCCTCTGCAATTCGTCTTCCGATATCTTGTGAGATCAAGATGGCCGTCACGAAGGCTAGCGAGGAACGCCAGGTCGAATTCTTGAATCAAAACAAAAACAAACGCCCGCAATGGATGCCGGTCGACATAGAGTCTTTAATTATCTCTCTTAAACGTATGGGTACCCCTTTTTTCTGATTTCAAAAGCTCCTTAGGGGCTTTTGAAATGAGAAAAAAATTTATGGGGTACCCATACGTTTAAGAGAGATAATTAAGGATGAAAATCGAAAAAAGTGCTGACTCAGCATTTTACTTTGTCCGAGAAACTATTTTTTAATTCGATTAATATTTTGGGTTATCTGGCAAAATATTAGGGCAAAAAACGTTGGACATAGCGTTCTTCACAAAGGATGCCAATCAAACCATTTATCTTACAATGATTATCATTTTTTGTACAAATGTTGCTTTGTAAGCCTCATTAGTGACCATGAACAGACATATTTTTTTTGCTGAAATGGTCATCAAGTTTCAATTTTATAAAGACAAAAAATATATGTAAACGTTGTTTAGCTTCTATATTATAGATTACAAAAATAAAAAATGGGGGTATCCACACGTTTTCAAAAGTTATGTGGATGGTAGGCCTCTTTATCGCTAATTTTATTTTCAAAAATTGACATTTTTTACCAAGGCCTCCCTAGTAAGTCTGAAAATTGGTTTCTTTTATTGCATTCTGGGAGATTTTCAAGATGGTGGTGTGGAAAAGAGTCAGTCCCGTCTTTCGACTTTCTTCGTTGAAAATCAAACCTGTTGCTGCTTCCTTTGTGCTCCAAACCCATACAGTCCTTCCTTCTTCATTCTTCTTTTGATTTCCAAGAGGTTTACCCGTTTTCACAAAGCTTATTTGACCGTATTCACACATTGTTTATACTCGGCCGAGTCCATGTTTGGAGAAACTGACGAAACTCGAAAGCATCGACAGGCCTAAAGCACAAGGCGCTGGGCGAAAAGACAGCAGGTATTCATGGCAGTCCAAACAACCTTCATTCAATTGGTCGGGTAAATCTCCTTAAATCTACGATTCTTCGACCATCTCGCCACAATAAATCATTGAAATGGTTGGCTCTTTTAATACCATTTCAGCTGAAAATTGTCTTTCGTGGCCGTGTAGTGGAATTTAAAGATTTCCCAAATCGTTCATTACTGAAGCATATCTTTCGACCGTATTTTAAAATCCCTTCATCTTTCTGTCTGTCAAATTACACAATTAACACAACTTTTTCAAAATAGTTCTGCAAATGGCCTGTCTCGCGGGATGACCCGCGGGACGTAAGATGCGCAGAACGGCATGCGCGCTGACAATAGTAGGCACCGTCCTTAAATGGCAGTGTATTGGCAACAGCACTTGTAGTTGTTTGTTTTTAAGATTTAATAACTCTCTACCGCGATTTTGTAACGAATTTAAGGAGTTCATTGCGCAAAGGATTGTGGGTAAAAGTACAGTGGGGTATCCCGACCATCCATGAAAATAAATGTATGTCTGGTTTATTTCATTTCTTCTTCTTTTTCCGATCAGGTTCGCGTTTACCGGAAAGGAGCTTGCTCTTGCTTCACGCATTCATTTAATGAAGCTGACAACTACTTCTTTTTGGACTGTCTCGACAAAGTCCCCTACAAGAGCGCCGTGATGTCTGAACCAGTAACTCACGAATTAACGATCGCTGATCGTCACATCGTTAGGTTTACCACTGTGGCTCATCCACCTAAACTCGATAAGTACTACTTCATGGTGAGACCAGAGAGGCATTTCAGCACTGTCGAACATCCTGCTCAGATTTTAAGCTCTCCGACGTTAATCCTCCCACCGGCTTCTTTAGCTCGATCTTCGGCACCTTGTGAAATGTCAGTGCATCGGTTATTCGACTACCGCCAACGAGAAGCGTTTGCCTGCCGAGTTATGCACTCTGCTCAATTGGTGTTCTCTTCTGTAGAAGTCATCAACCATACGGGGAACGTCATTAGTACGGCGCATCTCATTCGCGGTGACATGCTTCCAACTAGTGAGCAAGTAAGCTCGCCGGACAAATGTTGCAGCGTAAACGAGCTGACAGGAGAGAGAGCAATCCTTATTAGAGGAAGCAAAGACTGGGGGATCTGTGTCGGCAAATGGGCGGGGTTTATCAAAGGTGTTCCTGGTGTGCCCGGTGTAAAAGGGGAGAGTAATAAACCAGCTATCAAGGGAAAGCCTGGGGTAAAGGGCGAGCCTGGAAGTCTTTCCATCAAGTTCTTCTCACTTTTTGGGACGCAGGGATGGAAGCAAGTAGAGAAACGAGGAAACCGGTTTTCTATAGGTCTTATGGGCAAACGGTTAAAGGTCCACGTTGATCTGAGGACGGGCATGATTTCATTTCCATCAGAAGTGGATCACGTTCCGGAGGCAATTGCGCTTGGGTTTTCAATAGCTATTCTTCACCTCCTTTGTCAGCCTTATTCATCGCTGGGAAAGGACAGCTACATGCACATGGTACCGTCAGCCGGTGCTACAAGCAACAAACCACGTAGCATTCACAGTGAAGACCTGTTGCTTGTGGTGGCAGCAGGCTACTATGCCAACACTGTACCGACTAATTCCTACATGAAGTACGACGCTGGATGTGGAGCTTGCGGTGGATGTGGAGGTTGCGGTGGTTGCGGTGGATGTGGAGGCTGCGGTGGATGTGGTGGGTGTGGTGGGTGTGGGGGATGTGGTGGATGTGGTGGTGGTTGTGGTGGTTGCGGATGATGAGGATGATTGAACACGTGTTTAATATGTGAAAGCTGCCACCAGTGTACATCGACCTCTTATTTACTTGTATGTTCGGTAATTTAAACGTGCATCACGTTACAAGAAATGTTGTCAGTATCTAAAAGAATAGGTATACACATAACACATTTAAGAGGTTAGCGAGAGACAATATTTATAATAGTAGTGATAGAAAGGACAATAATAAAAGTCGTAATGGACCGATTCGAAAATTTACTGCCACTTTTTGCATAATTGTGATGTTCAATACTTTCTTTGAAGAATAAACTACACCATGTAAAAGAAAGAGTTTATGTTAGTAACATTTAGTTCTTTGAGAATGAAACAATCTTGCAAAGCCTTATTCAACTTTTGAAGCTCTCAAGTAACAAGGTTTGTCAGTTGAACCTGGCGGCAACTTCACACCAATTGGTGCTGCATATCATATGATCCTTAAACTTTACAAACCTACTCATTTTTGCATGCTCTCTAAAGTGGCAGTGCTTGTTTTAAGAACATTTCCTAACAACACAAGTTTGATGGCACTATTTTTCAGTGCTACCACTGCACTAATTACACTGTCTAATAATTTTATTTCCATCTATGCACCTGTGCTCTATATATTCCACCGATAATGGGAAAACTTGCAGTGTAATTGGCTACTAAATAACCTAATCTAGGAATTTGCTGAATGTCGATGATGATAATGATGTCGGATGATGGTAATGGTGGTGGTAATGATAATAGGGTGATGATGATGATGTAATGATGGCTATGATGATGATCATAATAATATAATTATAATATATAATAATAATATATTATTATTATTATTATTATTATTATCATGATGTAATGATAGCTATGATGATGACGATGTTGATGATGATGATAATGCAATGATGACTATGATGATGGTGATAATAACAATTAGCTTTTCTTCGAAAGTGTAGTGAACCTTACCTTGGACTTATCAATAAGTCATCCAGCGTTTCAAACGTATGGAATATTTAGAAATACCTCTTTAAAATCGTGCTACCCGTACACGATATCAGTAAGTGTTGAAAACGTAAAGTAGCACTGATTATTTACTTATTTATGAGACTAGTATTTACATTTCATAGTAGTTTTAATATAGTTATTGCAATATTAAATCTACCATATATATATGTCCTCTGTTGAGCCTCCGGTGGTCTTTTTTTTTGTTTTCAAGTATCTTTGAGGAGGGCTTATTTCAATGGAAGAGCCAATGTTCAGTGGAGACATTCCCTTTTATTTTTAACAAAACACAAAATTGAGAGTGAAATAGAGGGGGAAAAGTGTCTCACACCACTTAAATGAGATTGATTAAAACTTCAATTGGTAAAGCCGGGTTCACACTAACGATACAAGCATAAGCAACCTACGCAGACGCAGTTAGTGATACTTGTTCTACTAACAGTTGTGAGGTAAGAACAAACGTCGCTATTGTTGAATGCATTACTGTGTCTGTGTATGTTGCTTGCGCATGCGTCGCTGGTGTAAACCAGGCTCAAAGTCGAGGATCTCGTTATCCTCGTGTAATATGGGATCAGGGTGGGGTGTGGCTTAATAGAGATCAGTGGGAAACTTAATGAACTAATTTATCCTAAACGTGTGTGGGACTTATTAGAAGAGGAGGACTTAAAAGAGAGGAGGCTAAATAATTACTAATTAATTAGATGTGATAAAGTAAAAAAAACTATTAAGCATTGACTTCCACTGCCGTGGAACTTTGATAATTGTTATGTATAGCCTTAATTGTGACTGCCTATCAGCATATTGTTTTGCACAATGGTGAGGTTTTCTCATTGTACGCAATACATGTACTTCTGTTACCTTCTCAAATGTTTTATCTTGTTGTATGTATGTTTTGGAGTGCTAATTTTCTATTGTCACCTTTACAGTGTTTCTTTTTCTATTATAATCACATACCCGAAAAAATACTGGATGCTGATTGGCTGAGAGGAGTGCAGTCAAGCGTAGCACCAAGGCACAATCCTCTCATTGCAGTGCAAAATGTAATTCACTATAAATTACACTTTCCACCAAGTATCTCAAAATCGGATTTTTTTTTGGCAGAGATTCTTACGTAACTTTATATGTAATCTATCATTGACTAATCGTAAGAAGAGGGAAAACTGCAGAAAGTTGCCAGTTATTTTGGTCAAACGTTTTTAATTTTAGTTTGCGCGCTGCTTACCCAATTATCAAAGCATCTTCGAAAAACGAGCGCGCTCTGAAGACTGACAGTTGTGTCGCTTTTGTACGAGAAAACTTTGCAGGTAAAAATAAGGATAAGTACAACATATTTGTTATTTGTTATTTTTTCATGTAGTATGTGATTAGCAAGTAATCATAGTTGCGCATCATTTGGAATTAATTCACGCCCACAATAGTCCAAAATTCGTAGTTCTTGACCGCCATTTTGAAAGATAACCAAGCCTTTGGTAATGTCGAGACGCTTAGAGTCTTTTACCTACAATCTCGTGCAAAACTCTTGAGACACTTCAAATTATACCAATTCTTGAGGGAAACAATCTAAAAAGATATTAACCCTCTTCCCTCTCAATGTTGGTGATATGTACTGTATACCCCCGTGTTCCCCTCCAGTGGGTGCTCAACAGATTAAACAACACTGAGATGGAGGGGGTGGGGAGAGGAGGTGGGGGTGGGGAAGTTGTTTTCATCAAAATACATAAGCGTCTCGAGGTATTGTGCATGGGATTGTAGTTAGCCACCGTGAAGTTCCCAAAGTAACGACCACTTCCTCAGAAAGTAGCGATAAAATAAAAAAATTGATGGTTGCTAATAAATTTCGAAAGTAGCGACCTCCGAAAATAACGACTGCAACGGCTCCTGGTACTATTTAGAGAAATTCGGCAAATGTAGAATACAAAGGAAACCGCATAGACAGAACAAACATTGCCGTATCTGTTAAGAGTTTCTGCCACATCAAACCCCTAATAAGATTACGTCCTATATAGCTAGTTACAATTGTGTGTGTGTTTTTATGTTTGTCACGGATGATGTTGGGATAGCTATACCTGTATACGGTAAGCGTTTTAGCTTGTTGCGAACCCCCGAAAGTAGTGGCAGTAGAAGGCTGCTAAAACTGAAAGTAATAACCCTCGTAACCTCCTCCGCAGGCAACAGTATAGGAAAATCGAGAGAAAAGGGAAAGAAAATAGAAGTTGGGTTACCTATAGTGATGGGAGAGGTATAAGATGTAAGGAATTCTCGGAGGATTTTGCACCACAGGAAACCCAACATCCCATTTGTTCTTCTTTTATTCGCACAATACAGTTGCCTGCGGAGGAGGCTTCGACCCTCGTTACTTTACGGTAATCCATATTCTAAGAAAGAGGGTTTGAATCAGTACAGGGTCAACTCCAGGCTCCATGCGAGGCTGAGGCTTGGTTACCTTTTAATAACTACGAATTAATCTATTTTGATGCTCTTCATGAATTATTTATCAGTTTGCGAATGAAATGGACTGCCTCTTATCGGCTCTTATTATTAATTACTTTGTTCATGGCTATCTGACTCGATTAGCCAATATGGCTTTTACAAATAGTATGTACCTATTATGTTTTTTTTTCTTTTTTTCTTTTTTCTTTTTTCTTTTTTCTTTTTTCTTTTTTCTTTTTTCTTTTTTCTTTTTTCTTTTTTCTTTTTTCTTTTTTTCTTTAATATTATAATTTTCCAATAAAATGGTACGAAATATAAAAAAAATGCCATTGACCGAATTGAAATATGGTCGCAGCAAATTTGCATAAGGTTGAAACTCGATGTTTTCTTGCGAATAAACTGCGATTTAAAAGGAAATATTAATGTGCGTGTAACTAAGGTTTATAAGTTTGGAGATAAAATAATTGCAACCTTCTGAATTGATCAAGATCTAAAGTATGTGGAAACCACCAAAACGAGGCTAATTCAGGCATTACTGCTAGCTCATTCTCATAAAAAACTCTCTAATTTGGAACTGTGATATCTTTAAAGCCTTTCTTGCTTCATCATCCAAACTTTCCAAAACTATTGAGTACAAAGTGATATTTTAGACGGTAACTAGAAATGACAAATCGCTATATCTGAATTCGGTCCATTACGCCCAACATTACTGCACCACTATAATCTTCAGTTGGCATGCTATATAACATGGATGATTCAACTAATTAGCTTTTGCAGTATATTCCATTCAATAAACATTCACCATTTTGGAATGAGGTTTGTACATGCGATTTAAGAACAAGTATGCACTTAATTTTTCTTTTGCGTTTGCGTTTATTTTCCTTCTTTATTTTTAGTTAAGAGTTAAGATATTTTGAAGACGCAAGGGAAAGTTATTACATAATTTCAACGTTTCTTAGTCGTCTGACAAAGTTCTCTATCGCCTTTTCTGCAGGAAAGAACACCCTGTTCTCATAATGAACGTAGTCTGTTGTTCCCTTGTTATATGCTGCGCTTAGTGGGTAAATGTCCAACACGTTAATCCCTGCCTCGCACATGGCTCCCACAGCGTACGCATGAAATAACTGGTTTCGCTGAAAGAAAAAAAACTGGTACGTAAAACGTACAGGAGGCTATTTGCATAATTTCTCTTCCCACTCCATCGCAGCCCCAGCTCTAGCCCCAGTCCTTCGCATCTAGGGGCATAAGTTATAAAATTATTTACTAAAAACGTTTAAGTCCTCGGTAATTCGTATTTGATAGCAGAGCCTTCGTTCTTTCGGCCAGCGGAGCATACCGTTTTGCCGCGGTGTGTCTACAGACCACACCGCGGCAAAACGTCACGCGCATGCGTATTTGCTATTTCTTGTCGGTGCGCGGCCGCCCCCAGTATCCCGCGAAAACTGAAACGAAACTGTGTGCTAAGCCTAAGTTTACTAGTTTCCGTAATAATTTTATTTCTTTGTAGCACGATTGTAGTAGCGTTGTGAGGTAGCCAAACTTTTCTTTGTGTCACAGCCATTTCAGCTTCTGTGTATTTCAGTGACAGCTATAGTATATATACCTGCACTAACCCAGCTTCATTTAATTCAGTCGTTTTTGCTGCAGTTACGTTGTTTACATCGAACTTGCGAAAGCCGGAAAAAAACTGCGGCATTAATCACTCTAAAAAGTAGAATTTTAGCTGAAAAACGAAAAAGCAGAAATAGTTTTAAACTAGTATTTGACTTCATGTAACAAATTGTTTAGTTTCTTTCAAAGTGTACGGGTTTTATCGCTATTTGTTTAGAAAGAGTTGTGAGCGAATTTGGAAAATCCTGAGCGGGCAAGATGAAACAATCTTGCCCGCTGAGCAACCAATCAGATTGCAGCATTCAGAATCATCTTGCCCGCTCACTGAGCTGCCATATATTAAGATGACATAGAGGCATGTTCGCATAGCAAATAGTCTCAAAAAGGCTATGGCCAGAACAAAGGGGAAATCATTGTTGCTGATCATGTTTCTTGGATGAGTAGCTGCTGTCAAATGTATGGCCGCCATTTTGTTTTGTATTCTAAAGGTCTTCGCAAACGAGCAAACGGCGTTGCAGAAACATTTGTTAATTTCAGTGTTTCCCAAAATGTTTCCTCGTTTGCCCCGCGTGCGAAACAACATTTTGCTTCTGTGGAAAATGCTTGCTCGCCGAAGCAGCACAACGATTGTATCGCTCCCACCTTGCGACCCTGGCATCACACGGCAAAAAAAACAAAGAAATATTATTTTCTCGTAAATGAGAATGCCATGACAACTATTGATCAGTTTCTTATATGGCTGGTGTGCAATCAATCCCAAGAGATTCAAATAACAAAGACGTGGCCGCCAGGAAGCTATAAATAATTGTCAAAGGGAACCAATATGGCGACAATGACGTCACAAACACAGCAATAAAGCTGTACTGATAACGAGCCACAATTATTGAATAACCCAACAATACAAAACACCGAACCTTTAGAACGAGCAGTACAAAAACAATAGAGCTACAGTATAATGGTCCATCAGAATACAAGTCTCTAGCGGTAGTGCATTACTCTACATAACGTGCATGCAATATGCACAGAAACGCAAGAAATTTTAGACATTATTGGGGTAGTAACATTAAAATGGCTTCCCGGTTGCTATGTACTTTATTCATATGTCATGCCGGGCCCTGGACGCTTATATTTGTTCTTCAGGGCCGGGTTGTTCAAAGCCCGATTAGTGCTAATCCAGGGTTAATTTCCATGACAACCAATAGGTTTTGTGCAGAGTTAATCCAATATTAACACTAATCGGGCTTTGAACAACCCGGCCCTGGTAATTATTATTCCGCGTATTCTGTTATTCCTAGACCGCGAAATAGGAGGTCAGAATAGTCTCGCGCCCTAAGATCCATTGACCTTTCTCGAATAGCGGCCATGATGCGAACAGAGCAGTTTCAGAACGAGTTTAGACTAGCAAAAACAAACTGGGTTTTATCCTCCTGGGACTGAACATGGTTGCCATGTGAGGAGAGTCAATTCCTGGGGGTACTCCGCAATGTTGTAGGTAGGATGCTGCGCTGGGATCTAAGAAGCCTACTCCTTCTCAGACCTAAAAATTCAATTTTTCCTTCCCAATCTCAGACATTTGGTACCCCATTTCAGACCGGAAACTTCAATTTTCCCCAAGACTACAGGGAAAAGATAAAGAGAGGGAAAATGCCAAACCATTGCATTCGAAAATTGTTTGAAAACTTATACTCCATCTCAGACTCAGAGGTCGAAACTGGGACCCCATCCTGCTGCACATACCCGTATAGATTTTATATTGAAGTACCCCCGGTGGTAAACTGACACTCACCTGAGTGGTCAGGAACCTGAACATGGTGTCATTCAGTGGTTTTGCCGGCCAAGGAGCTCGAGTAACCTTATGTTTCTCAATAGCTGCGGTGCTTTTCCATACAGTAGTTATGCGATATTTCCTCATGCCATTGTAAACGTCCTCCTTTAGAACGCGAATCAATGAGTCTACCAGGTCCTTGTACGCCTCAAACGTCAATGAAATTGGGAAATGAACACCAAGGCTTATAAGTAAGACGCTGTTGGAGTCGTTCATGTCAGGTTGCTCAAGGATTTGGCGTATTTTATTGAGGATGATTGTTTTGTTAAATTCTGTCGTCACTTTGAGAGGGTTTCGCTTGTCTTTTACCTACAATAGAATGGATTTGAGAGACCATGATATTAAAGTCCAGTTTACTCGACAAGCATTTCGGGCACGGCACTCCTAAATTTGAGCTATGCGTAGCAAACCTTTTCCAAACGACACCCCTTATATTTGTCGTATAATGGCAATGTTCCGGTACGCGGCGTGCCCGAAAATTTAGGGGTTGTGAGACCCTCTGAATAGGCAGGCTCGGCCTGCCTGTTTGGAGTGCCGTGCCCAAGTTAGGTTCTATTTCTTTAGCGGCCTTAACAACAACAAAATAAAAACGCATTGGGAGAGCCTCTGGAATCGAGGATAAAGTTAGGAGTGCCCAAAATGTTTGTCGTGTAAACCAGGCTTAAATTAACGTACATCGTTTTTACGTGTTAACTGAAAATAAAGCCATAAAAATGTTTGCCGCAAGCTAAAATTATAATTTATCTTTTGTTTTCTCTACAAAATCTAGCTAGCTTCGCTTAACTTTATCTCTGATAATAGAACCATCATCTCGACTTATGATGATGTTTTTGAATCGGAATGACATTTTAAAAATATAGACCAACCGTTATGCTTTGCGCGCTCAGATGGCGGCCATTTTCTGAGTTGTGAAGTCGGTTTTGTACGAGTAGTGAAATCGTTACAGTCCTGTTTGTGTGATAGTTTCGATTTGAATGTGTTTTTGGAAAGTTTGTTTTGTACTTTTCCTGTTTAGTTTGATAGTTTCATGAAGCGGAAATAAGCGAAAGGCCGCTAAGCACCACGGTTGGTCCATATTCTTTAAAGCTCTAGTTACGAGCCAAACCTCGTATATCCAGTTGTAGGTGTAGCCACAGCGTTCAAATAGCTCGACACACAAGGGACTGGTACGGAGTGACTCAATGAAACGCATGCCTAGTGAGTCACCATATGCCCATAGGGTCCCAGACCTTCTCGGTTTCTTTAGACTGTCGTCGGTAAAGTAGTCTGGGGATGGAAAAGAAATACTACCTCAATTGTCGTTTCCCTTTTTGAGTATCGTTCTGCACATGCTGGATCGGCGAAAGGATAACACAGATCAAATATTTATTGTAGCAATATTATAACATCAGACCTTATGCATAATAATAATAATGATGATGACGATAATAATAATAATAATAATAGACCCTTTGCACGTGACGTCGTAGCCGCCATGTTGGTGTACAGTTAACAATAGATTCTTCGTTAGCTTCTTTTGTTCCGTACACCAACATGGCCGCCATGCCCTTTGTCATTTGAATCTCTGGGGATTGAGTGCAAACCTTCTATACCATATGTTTTTAACGCTATCCAGTTAAAAACATATGTATATGTGTGTACAGAAATTAATGAAAATAATTGCTATATAGCAGTAAGGAAAAAAAGAAAAAAACTTAGACATATTCAAATGTATATAGGTAAATGTGTAAAGATAATAAGTAAATAAATAAATAGTCAAGAATGCTAACTAACAGCTACAAAACTTAGGACATATAGCCCGGGGGGGGGGACTTACATGAAAAATGGGTATGTATGTGAGGCCAAGAGGCTCAAACCCTGACTCTGTTTGACGCAATCCGAGCTCCAGTCGGGACGTAAACAAATCAGCAGATGAAGTACATAGATAAGTATTGAAGTACGAATTAGCGGCGTCACGATGTATGGGAACCTCAGTGCTTGCATGTGGGCAGGCAATCAAAATGCGGCAACAGAATGTATTTTTTTCACATAGTAGCTAAAAAAAATGAACCCTAACTGCCTAAAAAGTACTGAACCCCGACCCTGACTGCACCCAAATTATACTCAAATCCTGACCCTGATCTGCCCAAATCAAGTCAAAACCCTGACCCTACCTGCCCAAACTGAGCTCAAAACCCTGACCCACCCCTGCGGCGGCGAGTACGAGTATTACAAAAAGATAAGTAACTGTGTATATCTAATTTGACATCGCCAGATTTACATTTAAAGAAAAAAAAAAGTTCAAGGTATTCTAGCCAGTAATTAATGGTAACAGGTTCAATCTCAAAAATAATACATATGGACCCGAGCTGCTTTTATTGCGGGCCGGTACATTGAAGAACCTATCCGTTTCATTGCAGACGCTATGGAATATTTAAAATCTAAGGAACGATCGCATATATTGTTAGCTGCGGATTTCGAAAAGGCGAGCACCCAATGATTTTTGCTACTTTGGAACATTTTGGCTTCGGCCTAGTCTTTATTCGCTGGATAAAAACCTTGCTAAAGGATAACGTAAGCTGCGTCTTAAACAATGGCGATGCGTCGTCGTATTTTCCTACATTGCGAGGAGTAAAGCAGGGTGACCCGCTCTCCCCGTACCTATTTATCCTTGTGATAGAGATGCTGGCCTCATTGGTACGTTCTAGTAACAATATCAGGGGTGTTAACCTTGCCGGGCAGGAAGTGAAAGTTGCTCTATACGCGGACGACGCCACCTTTTTCTTGCCTGACTCCCAATCTTTAGACAACCTCCTCGTATTGTTGGATAGGTTCCACGTTTTTTCGTCTTTGAAAATAAGCGACAGTAAGTCCGAAGTGGGGTGTATTTGAACTAACCACCCTCTCCAAATAAACTCCGCCTATAATTTAAAGCGTATTAACTTCAGCTCTTCAGGAGTTAAAATCTTGGGCATCTTCTTTTCATATAACGAGGACCTTTCGGCGAAAAATAACTTCGACAGGGTCTTAGAGAACCTTAAAACTTGTTTAGACATATGGCGCTCCATAACATTAACCTATTATGGTAAGATTCACGCCATACGGTCCCTCGCATTGTCGAAGGTCCTGTATGTATGTGCCAATCTCTGTCCGCCGAAAGGCTTTTTAGATAAAGTTAATTCCGCGGTACTCAACTTCATGTGGAATGGGAAAAAACCCAAAATTAAATATAGCACTCTAATAGCTGATTATGAAGAGGGGAGTCTTCGTTTTCCAGACCTCGATGCAATAATTCAAGGCTATCAAATCAAATGGGTCCAGAAGCTTGCCTCTGAGACCTTCAAGACTTGGAAGATTATTGCAAACCTACAGCTTAAGCGTAATGGAGGCGCTGCACGAATCAATGTGAACCTAGATATGTCAGCTCTTCCTAGGGATCTTTTGATTTTCCGCTATAGGTCAGTTCTTAGTGTATGGTCTAAGTGGTGTAGTCTCTCCCAATAGACCCACAGGATATAGGAAGTGTGTTAGCCCAGCCGTTATGGAATAATAGGCTCATTAAACTTCCCAATTCTACACTTAATATAGCTAAATCTATCTCGAACCGGTTGAGAGTTGTGCAAGACCTTCTGTCAGATTCGCTGGAGTTTTCATGGGAGAAAACTAAAACGTTAGGTGTAAATGATTCGGAGTTTTTTCAGTGGGCTCGCATCGTTGGTTTTATTCCTTCACCATGGAAGAGTTTGTTACAGAACGCTTCCCCTGTGAGCATCTGTAAAAGCACAATGGCCATACCATAGTGGAGAAATGCGTGATACAAGTAAAATAACAAGTAAAGTTATCTAATTAAGAAATAGAAAACATTTCCCGTGTTTCTATAGAGTTATAGAAACACGAGTGGGAGTTTGGGAGAACGAGAAATGGCAGTGGGAACACGAGCCCGAAGGGCGAGTATTTCCACAGCTATTTCGAGTTCTTCCAAACTTCCACAAGTGTTTCTATAACTCTATAGAAACAAGAGGAAAATGTTTTCTATTTTCTTTATAAAATAAACGAATAAAAGCACGGAAACGCTCGCTTAATTTGATAACCAAAAGGTAAATTCTCACAACTAGCTCAAGCGCGCGCTCAACTGTCTATGTTTCTATAGAGTTATAGAAACACGGCTTACAGCCAATCAGAGCGCGCGTACTATCGAAACTATTTTATAAAGTGATATAGTTAGTACGATGGTGAGAACTCCTACGGCCCAATGGAATATACAAAATCGCTTCGGTAGCGTCGACATTGTTTGGCATGAGGTTTACAAACGTATTTATAAATCAACTAATAGTTCGTATCTTAGACAATTCCAATATAAGATTGTCAATAATATTTTGTATCTGAACCGGGATCTCTACAAGTTCCATTTAGCTCCCTCCCCGGCCTGCACTTTCTGTAAATGTCACTTAGAATCTGTCGATCATGTTTTCGCGGAATGCCCAATGGCAGTCAATTTATATTTCGAATTCAAAGTCTTCCTTGCGCGTTCAAGCGTCACTCTTCCCGACCCGTCCACCCCTAATATTATACTAGGAGTTGATCAAAAGGGAGTAACCAACTTGCTACTACTCATTTTTAAATTGACTGTATATAAAGCGAGGGACGAGGGCCAAGGCCTCCATCTTAGGCGTCTTTTAGCCAATGTTAAGGAGTACAACATGATTGAGCGCAGATGCGCAATTAACGCGAATACCCTACAGTTCCATCTGGCAAAGTGGGGACAATTAACCAACAATATTTAAATGTTCTATTTATTTATTTATTTATTTTTGTTTGTTTTGTGTTTGTGTGTGTTTGTGAGTGTCGCTGATCGCAGTTCCGAAAATTGTATAATAAATGTTCACTTTATTGTAAACTAAGCATTGTTTATGTAAGGTTCTGAATGTATATGCTAGGATTGTGAGATGAAAAACTTTAATAAACAGCATTTTAAAAAAAGGTTCAATCTCAGTAAACGTTCAGCATAGTTAGGGCCAGAGGTTTTACACATAAACCTAGTAGCTCTTCTCTGGATTTTTTTCTATTACGATTAAATTATAAATCAAAGACTGTGGTGCCCAGACTTGAGAACAAAAGCACAGGAGAAATATATAACAGTTTTAAAGCGTCTTAATTTAAGTTTCCCGCACAGTTTCGCTTGATAAATCCTAACATTTTATTGGCTTTGGCAGTAATTACTATGATGTGATCATTCCATGTCAAGTCTTTGGAAATTATGATGCCGAGATCTCGTTCTTTGGTGACAATTTTTAGCTGACTCCCTTGCAAGCCGTAATTTCTTTCAGTGCTAGCACGTTTTCGGCTAATGCTTAAGTTTACATATTTCGAGGGTTGAAAGTAAAGTTCGTTGACCAATGACCAATCACAGAGGGAGTCCAAATCTTCTTGTAGAGCATTACAGTCCTTCATGGTGTGGATAGTCTGATACAGGAGCCCATTACCAGGAGCGTCCATATATACTATACCCGTGAGTCAACGTGTGACCGGTTTGAGCTATTTTTAGAACATGTTTCCAGGGCAACTGCCTTCTGACTCTGCTGCGATCGTGCATATGCTTGCCGTAATTATCGATACTAAGAATGATCTATTGTTCGTTGAGGTGATTTCACTAACGCTGCATTTTCCTGACTATGGTTTGATTGGATTCCCAAAGTGTGGGCACATGAACTTCCGTGAGATCTGTTCTAAATATAGCTCAATCCGGTCATACGTTGACTCACAGACCTAGTATGGGAGATGGACGCTTCTGGTAATGGGCTCCTGTCTGATAACATTTAGAGTCATCTGCAAACATTGCAAGTTTGCAAGATCTTATTACGGTTGGCATGTCTTTCACATAAATGAGAAATAAGATCGGACCCAAGATTGATCCTTAAAAAACTCCTGAGTTGACATCAGACCATGTTGAGAAAGTACAGACCATGTTGAGAAGTAGGTTGGAAGGGGGTACTCAAGCATGTTAAGGCCTGGTTCATTTAGCGGATAATAGATGTACGTTAAAAAATGTTTTCTGACAGAAATAACAGTTTAAACAAAATCTAATTACACCGTAATACTAATATCAACTTCCTTAAATTTGTTAAGTGGATGGTTGTCCTATCACGTGATAGATGACGTCATAATTATATAAAAATCGTTTAAGTGAAATGCGGCAGCGATGATAACATATGAATATAAAGTAGCCCTGCTAAAACATTACTCCTCCCACAGTATTTCAGACTACGCTTAGAAAACATGACTATCATGTAAAGATAAGGAGATATTCAGGGTATAAAAATTTGCATATGTTCGCCTTAATTACTCGTTAACGAAACATTGTAGTCATCTTTTCTAAGCTGATTTAGGTAAAAGGCTTCAACCTTAACTAAACATATCCACTCATCATCCTAGCTGTTTTAAACTCGGAGCCGCGTTTTTGATTTACTGATTTCGTGTTCTAAGTCACGTGACAGACCACGTGACAGGTTTTACTATATACAAACCACTTAAGGTAGTCAAGAATGGCGATACCTATTATCGTGAGAAACTTGGCGTACTTGCCATACTCGGCTGTGCTGTAATAAGGAAAACAGTTTTTAGCCGAAATTTGACCCCTGAACCAGGCCTTAACATGCTTGAGTAAGACAAAAAATTGAGCACGGTCAAAGTTCATTAGCGTTCCCTGAACGACTGAACCTACACGTTTCTTTTGGCTGATTGATTAACATATCCGATTCCAATATCTATTGTGTTTTGTGCACGTTCACGGTTGAAAAATAGTGAACAAAGACCTATAACAAAGAAGGTCGCTGGGTTTCATAACCATTCCACTCTATTAACTATCATAATGGTTCCAACTCCAATCAATAGACCGATTTAGCTTGTACATTTGTTGTCCCAATTCAGATCAGCTTTCCAGAGGATTCAGTGCTTTGTTTTCCAATTAGAGAAAGTGATACATGTCCGCTTGGGATACAGAAAAATAAGAAAACATTACCCAAGGGAAAAGTCATTTGACCTGAATTGGGGCAACAAATGTACAAGCTAAATCGGTCAATCGTCGATCTTTCTAAAACTGTGTTAATTTGGTACCACTTAGGGTGTTCAATGTTGTAATTATGGTGTTACCTTTTAGGGTATTCAAATTAAGTAATATTAGAACGACTTGTCAGAAAATAGAATTATCATTAAAGGTCTCCTGGCTTTGTTTTTTTTCATAGTCGATATGTCAGTTAATTTTGTGTTTTGTGATTGCAATTGGAACACCTCTCAGGGTAAAAACAAATTTCAGCATCCCGTCACTTTTATATGGGAGGCTCCCCCTCCCCCTCCGGTGATGGTCTCTTGCAAAAATACAATTAATTAAGATTCAATGAAAGGATAGAGCGTTAAGGCACCTTTGCTTGATATGTAGGGAAACCATCTCCCTTTCTTCCAGTACCCATGGCCATCCCACAGCAATGAACACCGACCTTCACACGTTGCCTCGTGATTCAAAGTTGATGGTGAAAATAGAATGGTATTAGAACCACTTTGAACACCTGCAAAATCAGTACAACGTACATGTGTTGACATTTACTGTGCAGCTGACAGATCTGCAAAATGCTGCGCATGTCTAGTCAGCGGTAGAAATCACAGGATCAGTTCTAAATGCTCCTAAATGGTTTCTGTTGAAAAAATCTCGACATCGCAAAACAAGACCTGGGATTAAGCAGAAAATCGCAAGAGTTTTATTAGTTTAGTCATCAAGCCAATTAAATTTGGGACTGGTCCATGAAAGGACTAATGTTTCGAAACCAAATTTGAGTGAAAATTCAACTAAAACTGATTAATTAAATTAATATATTAATAGAACAACCAAAAACATTGCAGAACGAAAACAAAGTATTCCAACTTCAGTTATTTGAGCAAATCAGTGTCGAGTACAAGACAATGGCATTTCAACTTATATAACTTGGTCAAATTTTGAAATGCTTTGTTCTGGTTCTGTAATGTGATTGCCGCTTCTGTTTTTCTAATTGGCTCCGGTTATAGTAGTCTCGCAGTAATGGATGTGGTGTGTAGTAATAAAAGTTATAAATGTAAGGTTAGGATTAGGTTAGGTTAGATTTAGCATATCAAACAATTGTTATTTTTGGGAGACTGGACGCTAGTGAAGCATGCGCATCGATACTTTTCTCGATAGGTTGTTCGATATGCTTAAGTACGATGTGTGAAGGAGTTTAATTAATTGTGGTGATAAAAGTGTGCCAGGGAAAATTTAAACCAAGAAAACAATTTAAGACTCAACAATAAAAAAAAACGCCTGTGCATGCATGAGTTTGTCATTTTGGATGAAGCTTCACTCGACGTTTGAACTTCAAAGCATTTTTCCAATGAAAAACCAAGTGTTCTAAAGACGGATAAAATCACAGAGATAGATGAAATACGTAACCAATATACATGTAAGTAATCATAATTTGAAAAATTGAGAAACGCACCTTTGCGAAACCGAGCTCCTCCTATTCCCCCTACTCGTTTCTAAAGTGATCTCGAATCGACTGACTAATATAGGGTTAAATAAGTAACAGATATGCAACACTTTCCCAAAAAACTGAATGATGTGTTCCTAGGGGTATTAAACGTACCTGTTATCGTAAAGTTATGTTGTTCTTGATCGCTTAGTGAGGCCATTATATAATCATCGCCGATATAGCCAAGGATGTTCTCCTTGGGTTTCAGGTACGTACCGTGATCAGTTCCTTGAATGAAATAACCCCAAGTTCATGACAAAAAACATAACTCATATAATTATGTTGGTCGATAGTTCCATGTCTTTATTTAACAATTAGACTACGAACAAGCTCGAAGTTTATATCGGCTAGAGAACTGAGAGCTAGCAAGTAATCTAGTTATTTAATTAGTAGTTATTTAATTAGTCCAATCTTAAACTGAAACAAGACGAAATGGCCGCTGGCCGTTGTTTTGAGTTTTGAAAACCGTATTTTGCACTACCTCGCTATCTATGGTTCATTAGTATAAACCAACTAGCCCATTCGGCTGCGCCTCATGGGCTAATTCGGGCTGCGGGTATAATTGTTAAATAGGTAATGAGTAGCTTAGCCAATCAGATCGCAAGATTCGCAACAGAACACTAGTTGATTTCCACTAATAATAAATATCATGGAAAGCGCGCAAATGGCGCTGGCGTAGTGTATATCAGTTGACGTGCTATTTAAGGTGGCCCGCGGCTATTTATTTTGGCAACGGGGATCTTTTTAAATCGCGTTTTTGAACAGCTAAACATTATCCGATTTCTGAGATTTTTTGAACTTTTAATAAAGAAACATCGAATTTTATAAAAAGTACAATTAGAAAGTGATTAACAAAGAATTGCCGAAGAAATCAGCGATTTTCGAAAACGTTGTTTTTTAGGAAAGAGCGTATATTTCAAAACCCAACAGATGGATTTGTTCCATTTTACTTTCAACGAGTATACAACCTCCAAGGTCTGTGACAGGCAAGTTTCAGGTTAATCGGCACCATACAAGTTTCTCAGCAAACGGCTGATCAATTTTAAGCTTAAAATGTTATGCTCATGCATCTGGTTCAACTGCCGGAGAAATATTACAGTAATAATTAAATCGTACATACCATATGGAAGTTCAATACCACTTGAAACTTCTGTGCAAAAGGCAAGAAGATCGGAAAACTGCAACTAACGTTATGCGGCGAACGAAGTAAGATAGGTTATTGCTGAATATTTGCGAAAATCGAGAAATTTGTATTCTTTCGGCGTCAAAAAAAATAACTCGTTTGTTTTTCTTAAGTTCCTAATATGACTTACAGTAGCATATTTTAAAGTACCTTACCGAGTTTCAGCGCGCTTTGACCATACGCTTTTGAGAAATAAAGGCTGTAAACTTCAGCTTGTGCGAGACTTCTAAAATCTAAATGCTTGGAAAACCCCTCATGATCGCTAAATTATTCAATGTGTTTGTTTTGAATTTCCGCACGGGTTCTGCGACTTGGGAATGGCGGGCAAGGAATAATTAAAATTAATATTGAAATTAAAATGAGGATTAATTTTGCAAGTGTAAGTAAGGTATTTGTAATAATAGTTCCAGGCTGAGTAATGTTTTGGTGCCAAGGAGTATCCTACTGTGGAAACGTTCTTCAAATGTTCTCCCCTTGTCGCTACTTACTACCATGTGGACATAACACGTAACGCCTGTTTCATGGGTTACTGCACACAGTCCCATGAATTGCAATGTAATCCTCATTTTAATTTCAACTATAATTTTAATTATACCTTGCCTCGCGATTCCCAAGTGGCAGAACCCGTGCGGAAATTCAAAACAAACCCATTGAATAAATTAGCGAACATTAGGAGTTTTCCAAGCATTTAGATTTTAGAAGTCTCGCACAAGCTGAAGTTTACAGCCTTTATTTCTCAAAAGCGTATGGTCAAAGCGCGCTGAAACTCGGTAAGGTACTTTAAAATATGCTACTGTAAGTCATATTAGGAACTTAAGAAAAACAAACGAGTTATTTTTTTTGACGCCGAAAGAATACAAATTTCTCGATTTTCGCAGATATTCAGCAATAACCTATCTTACTTCGTTCGCCGCATAACGTTAGTTGCAGTTTTCCGATCTTCTTGCCTTTGGCACAGAAGTTTCAAGTGGTATTGAACTTCCATATGGTATGTACGATTTAATTATTACTGTAATATTTCTCCGGCAGTTGAACCAGATGCCTGAGCATAATAGTTTAAGGTTAAAATTGATCAGCTGTTTGCTGAGAAACTTGTATGGTGCCGATTAACCTAAAACTTGCCTGTCACAGACCTTGGAGGTTGTGCACTCGTTGAAAGTAAAATGGAACAAATCCATCTTTTGGGTTTTGAAATATACGCTCTTTCCTAAAAAACAACGTTTTGGAAAATCGCTTATATCTTCAGCAATTCCTTGTTAATCACTTTCTAATTGTACTTTTTATAAAATTCGAGGATTCTTTATTAAAAGTTCAAAAAATCTCAGAAATCGGATAATGTTTAGCTATTCAAAAACGCGATTTAAAAAGACCCCCGTTTCCAAAATAAATAGCCGCGGGCCACCTTAAGGATGTGTATTCACTCTGTCAGCCTCTTGTGACCCTATGCTCTAATCAGACTTGAGCGAAATTCGGCATTTATAGCAAAAATACTGCTCAAAGAAGAGAAGGGTTTCATCAAGGACTTTATTCCTACTACAATTTATCCTGTTAATTGACTGAAATAATCACAATCACAACAGCAATAATTAGTAACGCAAGAATTACATTGATTCCTTACCGTTGATAAACCAACATTCCGGGGGTTCACGAAACCCATCACAAAGGCTATAATCTAGAAAGATCTGGGCCGAGTAGTTCCCAGGCTCCGTAATGAGGACCAGTACCTCGTACAGCCCATTGTTGTGATCGATCACCACAGGTGCAAGGGACGCTGGGCCTTGTCTGATGTATACTCTCCACGAGTCTCCACCAAATGTCTTGTGCTTACCGTCCATGTCGACAGATTGGATCCAGAAACGACTGAAGTGACCTGTTGTGAACATATTTCACTGGAAAATCAACCAATTTCCATAGTATGGAAAATCCATGGAAAAACATGGAAAACTAAGGAAATTCGGATTTTCAGTGGTATTTCCATACTATGTAAATATACAATAATCTTAGCTAGGAAATTCCAATTTACAACATTTCTCATGGTATTTCCATGATTTTTCCATGGTATTTGGCCATACCTTTCGAAAATTGTGGAAATCTTTAAAGGATTTGAACAAATATATATCAAATTTACAGTCATGGCATTGTTGAAGCAAACGTTTCTGCCAATCGGTACAAAATCTGTATCAGATTTACAGATCACTTCTCGCACATTGATTTCCTTTGATTTTCCTTCATGAATTATTAATGAGTTTGATAATAGTATAGAAACATCAGATACTAGTATTCTATTGCAAGTCCAGCATTCTGATTGGTCCTCTACTCACTATCTATTCTGCATGTGATAGATAGTGAGTAGCGAACGTCCAATGACATCGACAATTCTTGTTATATCCGTGCAATTCCCGATTTCGACCAATCAGAAGCCACGATAGATAGCAAGGTACGTGGAACGAAGTTACTAAAATCCTACTGATATGGCGGATGTAAGAATTTATCAGCGAGTGAGATAAGCATTGGTCTGAAAGTACAGGAGAACGCTGTAGTTTGACTTTTTCAGGAAATGTACTCACTTAAATATGCCTATGGAGCACATAAATGCAAAATTGACAGCGAAACCCTTTCAGTCTCGTTTTCTGTGAGCTATTGTTTACAATGTGGTCGGACTGAAGAGGTGATGTTTTACAAGGAAAAAGGTAACATGATATGACCTCCTTAACTCTTTGTCGTCCGATCGTGTGTGAGCTCAATTGGTGAAATCCTGAGTGCTAACTCAACCCTCCCCCTCAGTTCAAGTTTGGCTAGCCCGGGGTAGTTAAATACTGCTGACTTTTTAAGCCGAGGGCTCAAACTTTCTCCACAATGACATTCGGGTGAATTCTACGAACTGGTCGACGGTAGGTATTGCAACTTCTGTAGGGTTTCCAATGAAATGTACGTGCTCTAATTTTGGAGAAAAATGCCACTGTCAGAGAGCTTGAGGACATCATTAAGTCAGAGGACGGCTGAAAATTACTTGGTTTGCTTTTAGTAGGCCTTGTGAGGGGATTTCACAGGGTTTTTCTGTTGTGTTTGTGCTTTCAGACACAGGAAAAAAATATTCAATGAAATCCTTGGAATCCTGCTCAACCTATTAGGAGGTGTTTTTGTCACTTTAAAGCAACGGCTTGAGTCCAAATCACCGCTCTTGGCTGTAGGGGTAAAAGACTTATAAAAAAAACCTACCGGAGTCCCAGAGGGGGTGACCCCTTGTGGAATTGTTGTCCATTACCCAGCATGCAATTGGAGGTGGGAGCAGGAAAATGTGGTCGAGTGAAATGCAGTGCAAACATCGGCGTGGTTCACCGTCGCTTGGTGTGTTTTGTGAAAATAAAATTAAACCTGCTGGTTGGAAAGATTAAACAAAGTACTGTAACGACTGAGTGGTTATTTTGTGTTTGCTCTTGATTTCAAGTGCGAATGGGAAGGTTTTTTTGAGCCGATTTTGAGCTCATCGAAATTCGTGAAAATCGAAGAAACGAAACAATCGCCAAAACAAATGAGCTTTTCTCCATAGTGAAAGAGTCGAGCGATCCCTGTTATAGCTCTGACTTTGAAGCCGTACATCCCTTCGCATAATATCGCAACATCGTCTTTCCATCATGTCTAGACGTGATGCAATATTTTTTCTAGTAACGGACTCATGCGTCTCCTATTTACAGGCTCGGACGGTAAAGAGTTAAGCAAAAAAAAATGAAATCTATAAATGTCTGGTCTTTTCCTGCAGAATCAGCCTATTGGATATTCACTAAGTAACGAGTTATTTGGCCAAGTTTTGTGATATAATTGTTTACCAGACAGGAGCTACAGGCAAAAATGTACTTCCCTAGCCTTCTCTTATTTCGACACTAATTCAGAACCAAACCTAAGGTTGGAGGGGATGGTTGAAAATTCAAGTTCATTGCAAAGATTTGTGTTAAGCACAGAATATCTATCTTCAAGTTTCTAGGACTTCATTTTTGGGAGAAATGTTGCTGATGAGTCCAATCATGTGATCAGCCACACCTTCTTGTTGTCCATAATTAGGATATTTGCTCTCCAACCATAGATAACCTGTAAAAAATTCTCTTGTCCAAAATATAAGGTCATTTCACATGCAATTGACATTAGTCAACTACAATGGATGCTAACATCCTGTAAAATAAGTTTGAGTGTAAACAGAAGAGGTCACATGATATGGGTAGGGTGGTGTTTAAGAGCGGCCGTCTGTAAATATCGCCTAAAGTGTTTAGGATGAGAAAAAATGAAATTCCTCAAACTTTCTCAGAATAATGGCCTGGGTGAGTGATTCATATAAATATAACTTTTAGTTGAATCTGATTTTTATTTTCGCCAAACGGCGACAAAATCGGTTTTACGGCTTTAGACCGGTTTTTAGGAGATCGATACCACACATCGTTAACGGCTCGCCTAAAAATGAAGATAGAAATTTATAGCAATACTGTGCAACTAAATACAAAGAAAAGATAATGATTTCTCTTTTCATGGGTTGTTTATTACAAATTAAATATTTTATCAATGTTTCATTATTGTGTTAATTTTAGACATTTTTGGTACGCAAAATAATGACCAAATTGAGAAGCCAAAATCTCCAATGATACAGGACCTGGCTATATTAGAGTATAACCTAGCGAAAGAGCAATGTTTCTTCTTCAAATACATGCAATAAAATTTTTGGGCAATTAAAACTACGAATTTTCAGGGCACCAAACGCAAGTGGCACTGACGTAAGAATACTCTCTTTTCTCACAGCGTTCGAATGCACACAATCTAAGATGAACAGAGGGAAAACAATATTATATCAACTTCTATCAGGTTAAATTTAACACTAAAGAAGCCTGAGTACTTTCAGATAGATTATATATCGGTTTCTACCAATTATGTACAAAATCAGTGGCTTTTAGCGGTATTTTTGCGATGACATATTGTTGAATCTTTACTCATGCCGGAGCGCTGACAACTTTCAATTGATAGACTACCTTTATGAGACTTCTAAGTCAATCCGAATGATCTACAGTTGAACTATTCACTGTTAGGAATGTTAAAAAGTAAGTGTAATGGCTTAATATGTACCTTTCATGTGGTTTTGTAGAGAATCGGTAGTATAACTAGAGGTTGTCAAATGCAAGACTGCCGTAGTTCAACTGTCAACAGCTGAGATTGCGTTACACACAGGAAGCCCGCTTTATCAGAAAATATGAACGCGTAATATAACTATATATGGACTTTTGGTTTACGTTCCGATCCGGGAAACTAGTTATATTTTATGTAGGATCTCAGTATCACTGGATTTATTTTTTGTCTTTGAGTTTGGTCGCCAATTGAAATCAAAGCTTCACGTAACCTTATCTCCCTTAGGGGGGAGACGGAGTACTTATGTTAAGTCTCTTGACTCTTTTGGTATGACCAGTTGGCGAGCCCGACCGATTATTATAATTCGCAACCCAAGTACGGTTCTGAAGCAAAAATGTAGCAATCCGTTAGACTTTTTTCTCAAAATTTTGGAAAAAAGTGTTTTATAGCTACTTTCCGCACACCTGGTCAGGTTCCGAAGCTGACGCCGGCCGCATAATAATCTCTCGGGAGTTCTAAAATGGCAATTACGTATATTCAATCTTTTCACCCAGTGGCCATCTTGGATCGAAAGCGAGAAAATCAGTTTTGTTTTTAGTAACGCTATAACCTCGCACTGAGGGATATTAGAACGAGTTTAGCCAAGCAAAACCTCGCATTGGATCCAATATGGCCACCGAGTGAAAAAAACGTGAATGCAACCGCGTTATTTATGGTTCGGTTTCCGTGAGTTTACTTTTCGCTTGCCTATCACAAGCGTAATTTTATGATTAATGGTGTTGCAGCCATGGCCACAAGAGAAGTTAATGTATCTATCAATTCCAAATCTGCCCCCCCCCCCGGTATACGTGTAGCATTTGGCCGCGCAGTCTGTCCCAGGGTGGGGCATTTTACCAGCAAATAATAGTTGGGGTGGTGAATAGCCCACGTTCGATATATGTTGCACTTATCACGCACAAAGGTTTCAACATGTGGCTCCGGGGTAAATTAAATATATTATATTATTTGAACAAAGAATAGAATTAATATAATTACCCTGGAGCATCATTATACTGAAACCTTTGTGTGTGACGAGTGGAGCATATATTGAAAGTGGTGTATTGGTGAAAGAGAGTCAAGGTTGCGGATTTTACATCAATATTTATTAGAGATTTGCACTCGTTCCTAAGCCCCACGGTTAGGTATTTGCAAAGCTCTGATTCCCAAAAGTCAAAAGTCAAATGCTCCACAAATGGGGGGGGGGGGAGGGGAGGAGTGGGCAGGTTTGGAATTGCTAGAGAGATAAGGAGTCATACTTTATAAAGCCCGGTTTACCATAGGATCGTTACGATCGCAGTGATCGCAGCGATCATAGATTGCGATCGTAACGATCTACATATGGAAACCGATCTATAGTTCTATCCTACCGATTGTACAATCCATGGAGCCCGTGGGAGGAGGACTGTGTGGCGGTTATGATTTCCGGGTTCGAGTTTTTCACAAAAAGACAGGTTATAGACGACTCGGAATAATAAAACATAAATCCGGGTTCGTTTTCACAATAACTTGGAAAATCGGGTTTTGGAACTATACTTTCTCTGAAAACCGGATCTGGATCGGACCCCATGGCGGCACATACGTACGTACCCGTATTGTGATTAATATATTGTTCACATATCTGACTGATTTATTTAGCATAGTGACCGGATTTCGAATTTACCATGGCCAGTTGAGCCACCATATTACATGCATTAAGATCGAAGGTCACATTACTTTGCTATTTCAAATAGGGACGCTTATTTATGTTTAGACTCTGCCAAAATGGTATAGATAGCAGCAAAGGCTAAATCATCCGATGCGGTCAACATACATTCTTCTCAGTCTATTCTTCTCAGTCTTCTGAGCCTTACACGGATTACTATTGTGGTCAACTTCATTCTTATCTTGTTCCCTTAAATTATTTTAATTAGAATTCAATAAAAAGGGTACAGCCATGGCCACATAACGGACTCCCATGCTCTATACCAACGCGTATACCGTACAGTTATGGTGTCAGTTATTTCTAGCCAACACAGCTACGTTTTTCACACACCTCTACCATTTAATTAATTTTGCAAGTGCTACCCTTCCCCCATCCCGGATATTTCCATGCCTGGTATTAAAACAGCTGATTGATAGTAAACTTGCTGAATTTGATAATCTCTCGCCAACCCAAAAGACTCAATATTGATGGAAACTTGCAATAATATTGACTTACATTGTAGGTAAGGTACCAAAGAACTTAAACAGATGTCGCATTTATGATTGGTAAATGATAGATGACATACAGTGGCGGATCCAGGGAGTGGGTTCCCCCTTACTTCTGGATATCACCCAGAAATGAATACCTAAATACATATTTCAATGTATGCTACTCAGACATGAAAAATTATCATAGAAATATCATATGAAACCTGTTACATATTGTAAGTATAGTTCTCTAGTATGACACTATTATTTTGCACCCCCCCCCCCCCTATGACTCGCTTAACCCACCTTATATCACACTTGACACGGTTTTCTTTGTTCTTCATAGGGGTGAAACTCTGGTATAAACCCGTTGAACAATAGACTAATTAAATCGTCAATCTGAGGTTTATAACTGTTACAGGGAGGTTTATAACTCAGTTTTAAACCTCCTTTCTATTTGAGAAAACCTCGCCAAATGTGATATAAGTCAGTTTCATACCTCGAACCTTCGGTTCTAATCCCTAAACATCCCTCGGGGCTCGGCCCTCGGGATGTTTAGGGCTTAGAACCTCGGTTCTCGGTATGAAACTCTTACTTTTACAAAATCCTGGATCCGTCCCTGAATGAGTTGTCTTCTTCATCAGTAGTGGATGACTCTAGATCGGCTAAAAAAACGCAAAACGATCCCACAAGCGCTTAGATAGAACGAAGAACAGAATACTAAGTCCTAAGCGCCTTCGGTACATTTTTGCGGTCTTTTTGGGCAGAACTTGAACATAAATCAACATCTCTTTAACATCAAAGTAATATATTCACTGCTGATAAAGACTGAATAGCTACTTCCAGAAAAATACTTCTATACTACTACTAGTACTGCTTGGCACATGATACACTTTTCCTCCTACAGTCGGTGCCTGCATTCTCCAGCGTGTTTAGCGAAACAAATCATACTTTAGACATAAACAGGCCGACCATTACCCGGATCGTTATCGTTTATTTTTAGATTTTATATATAATGCCATACGTATTGTTTGCCTTCATCGCGAATGTAGGCTGGTTTTCATTTGGTCGTTCGCTGCGATCGCAGTAAAGGTCAGACGGCTTTAGGGACCGGACATTATTTAGCGGTAGGGGGGTGGGAGGGGAGGGGGGCTACTAGTTCTGCATTGTGGCTTGCCCCAAAAAATGTGACCTTGCAGTTCTCTGGTCTCACAAAATAATGACCCTCCCCGTAGATGAGCCTATAAATATATTTAACCTATAAAAGAGGAGCATAAAAAAAATTGACCCCCCCTTAAATGGGAGCATAAAAAATCGTGACCCCCTACAAATCTAGTAGTCCCCCTCCCCCAACGCTAAATAATGTCCGGTCCCTTATAGCGATCGTAGTGGTAACATGGAATCTACTCTGAAGCGGTCATAGCGATTACGATCGCCAGGGTATAATTTATTGTTGTACCCGATAGTTCGGTTCAGTTCCATTTGATAGCAAGATATAATCGCTACGATTGACAAGTACTTTTTTTCAGCGGTCGCTGCGATCGGAGAAACGGGCATATGGGATATAATTTAGCATGGGGAGTGTCATACATTTTCAAACCCCCCAAAATAGAGGGTCGTAAAAAAGGGTTGGCTGTAGGGGGAAGGGCAAAATATTTCATACTTATTGGTAGGGTTATATATTTTTAGACTTTTTCATTTCATTCTCCATAACGTATGGTACGGACCTCGTACTCAGATAATGAGAGGTAGATACTTGTGACTTCCGGCACTCTTTTCTTCGACATTTTGGAAAAAGAGTTCTGACAGTCTTATAGCTATTTTCCGCACACCTGGCCGACGCCGCACAAGTACCATCCATCTCCCAGCAATTGTAACATGTCGATTGCCGTCCAATATACAGTTTGAAACTCAAAGACAAAAATAAAAGCCAAATCCAGTTACACTGAGATCCTATATCGAATATAACTAGTTCCCCGGATCGGAACTGATGTAAATCAGAAATCCACAGTTATAGATTTCTAGCTTCGTAAACACGTTGTTCATTTGTTCCGAAAAAGCGGGCTTCCTGTGTGTAACGCAATCTCAGCTGTTGACAGTTGAACTACGGCAGACCTGTTTATAAAGCTACCAATTCAGGTGCCAATTCTCTACGAAACGACATGAAAGGTACATATTAAGCCATAATAATTACTTTTAACATTCCTAACAGTGAATAGTTCAACTGTAGATCATTCGGATTGACTTAGAAGTCTATCAATTGAAAGTTGTCGGCGCTCCGGCATGAGTAAAGATTCAACAATATGTCATCGCAAAAATACCGCTAAAAGCCACTGATTTTGTAAATAATTGGTAGAAACCGATATATAATCTATCTGAAAATACTCAGGCTTCTTTAGTATTAAATTTAAACTGATAGAAGTTGATATAATATTTTTTTCCTCTGTTCATCTTAGATTGTGTGCATTCGAACGCTGTGAGAAAAGAGAGTATTCTTACGTCAGTGCCACTTGCGTTTGGTGCCCTGAAAATTCGTAGTTTTAATTGCCCAAAAAATTTATTGCATGTATTTGAAGAAGAAACATTGCTCTTTCGCTAGGTTATACTCTAATATAGCCAGGTCATGTATCATTGGAGATTTTGGCTTCTCAATTTGGTCATTATTTTGCGTACCAAAAATGTCTAAAATTAACACAATAATGAAACATTGATAAAATATTTAATTTGTAATAAACAACCCATGAAAAGAGAAATCATTATCTTTTCTTTGTATTTAGTTGCACAGTATTGCTATAAATTTATATTTTCATTTTTAGGCGAGCCGTTAACGATGTGTGGTATCGATCTCCTAAAAACCGGTCTAAGAGCCGTAAAACCGATTTTGTCGCCGTTTGGCGAAAATAAAAATCAGATTCAACTAAAAGTTATATTTATATGAATCACTCACCCAGGCCATTATTCTGAGAAAGTTTGAGGAATTTAATTTTTTTTCATCCTAAACACTTTAGGCGATATTTACAGACGGCCGCTCTTAAAGTGTTTATGAAACCAAATTTTGCATCTTTATTTTATTGCAGAAGATTAAAGTTCATTATTTTCTGATCATCAAGAGTATATTTATTTTTCAGTTCGGCCTTTGGAAAGGTGTCGTTTTGACTACTTTATGCTTAAAACTGTCCGGGGCCTGGAACCGAAGCATTACAATGACGTCACTGTGAGGACTCGCAAGTGACAATTCCTAAATATGATCATGTAGGACGACACACATTTCAACAAAAAAATACAATATAATAAAGCACAATACAATTCAATACAAAAAAATGAAATACAGTAGAACGCAATACAATACTTAACAAATAAATTATGGTTCTCCTTGTTCTATAAAAAAATATTGCACGCTCGAGGTCTTGAAAAACTGCGGATGTACGAGCAGAATTGGCGAACGCGGGTACATTTACTGCAGCATTTCAAGACCTCGAAAGTACATTATTTTGTGATAGAACAAGGAGAACTATCTGTTATTTGTTTTATAATATAAACTTCAATCTAGACGAAAGAAAGTAAGCTATCTAATTTTAAGAACCCACATAAAAATCAAACTAAGCAAAATAAACCGACTACAGCGAAAACTCCATTTTACTGTACTCGACTTGTTTATAACATTTCTCGTCGCTGATTGGTTCAATTCTGAGAGCTTGACATTGACGATCTGAAAACTCGTTTCTTATTGGATGAAATAACCTGCTATAAAAAGAACACGTCGATTGATAAAAGTGAAAGACAGAGATTGCAAGACTGCCGGCCGCAAACGGGCTGTAAAATTGTCAACTGATCAAAACTGTTGCAGGAAACACAAGTGCTTTCTTTTTACAATGTATGGCCAGTACAGGAGAAGTTAATCTGCACATTGTGATAGTGTTTAAAATGCCTGATGGAAAAACATTCATACAGTATGTTGCCCTAATTCCGGCCGGTCCCAATTCCAGCCACTTTGTCTTTGAAACTCGATTATTCTCCGTAAACTATAAATAAATAACAAACGACACAATCCGATAAATTATTGATTAGTTTGCTTTCGTAAACTATAGTTGTGGGCTTCCTGTCGTCTTTTTAGGCGGGGAAATCCAAGCTTTTGTAAAGGTAAGTCGAGTCTCAATTTCTCCAAGTGTGTCTTTTGACTGCACTTTGAATTAGGTAATAAAGCAACAGAAGCGTTTTCTCGCAAAGTACGGTATGTGAAATGTTGATTTTTGGCATAGATGAAACTCTAAAGATTACCTCAGTTCTGAGAGGAAACATTAGTCGGAACGGTTTCAAATTACGGAGTGCAACTTCAATTAAAAGTCCGCCTGTATTTTCGTTTGGTGTGCCTAATTCCGGCATGGCAGTATGGTTTCTAATTTTGGAGCCCATACTAAACCGTAAACAAGCGTTTTTATCGTGTTTATTGCCGTACTCTCGTTACACTGAGGGTCATAGAAACAGGTGGGCGTATCTGAAATTCATGATAGCCCTCTCCGCCGCATTCAAAATGACAATGCGAACCATTTTGCAATATCCAAAGATTGAGCGATTGAACGAACAAGCCAGCAGTTGTCATCGTGGGCGCATTTGTCATCGTGGGCGCATTTGTCATCGTGGGCGCAGTTGTCATCGTGGGCGCAGTTGTTGTAATACAGGGATCCTGATTCATATTTTTCATCTCAAATACCTTGACAAGCAGCCACAGGAGTTTCTAGTTGAAATAAGCCGAGAAAATATCGCCAAAACTTCAAGTACACATGTTTATTCTTATCAGCCGGAATTAGGGCAACCCTACCGGAATTAGGGCAACCAATTTGAACAATATTTTTAGAAATAACTTGGTTAAATCGTGAAGAAAAACGAATCAAAACTTTACAATAGGGTTAATGAAGGAATAAGCTAATCTCGTGGGAAATTTCCTGACCTATGCTTTTATTCTAAGGTAGGTTATAATGATAAATGCAAAAACCGGCCGGAATTAGGGCACCATACTGTAGAGAAAGCTAGCGAATTCTGAGACTGAGTTACGTGAGTTGAGGTTCCCGACTATATTTTCTACAACAACTGCATCGTTGTCAGACACTGGCTATTTATTCTGTAGTCTGAAAAAGGATATTTTCATTATCCCAAGGAACAGTGTTTAACTCAGTGCTGCTCTGATGGCAGTGAGTTTCGAAGCTTTTGAGCCGGCTCAGTTCGACTATACGGCTTTCGGAATTCTGGGTTCTTTGCAAGTTTTATCGTCCGTTTTTCATTCACGAACATTCAGGATCCTCTTAAACGAATTTCTATAGGAAACCAGAGAAACCCTATATTGTATTCTTTGCCATTCACTGTTCTGGCTTCAGCATAAAAGTACAGGAGTATTAAAGTTATCGCCGAGTTCTTGGTGAGTCATTTCTTGTAGTTGTGTTCGGTATCAAACTGTGAATGAGTAACACTGTATATTAGAACTTCAATGTCCATTGTATTTTGGCGTAGGATAAAGTTAAATACGGGAAGAAAACCAAGGCCACCAGCCACACAATATCTTCCACCTCCTCGCTTATTTTTAGCTTTCTCTGAAACTTTGTCGCTGGAGTCCGCCATGTTTGTAACAACGAGTCCTCACAGTGACGTCACGCAGCTTATTTGGCCGCGCAGCAAACCGGACAGTTTTTAGTATAAAGTAGTCAATTTGAATGGCGAAAAAGAGACCTTTCCGAAGGCGGAACTGAAAAGTAAATATACTATTGATATTCAGAAAAGAATGAACTTTATTATTCTGCAATAAAATAAAGATGCAAAATTTGGTTTCATAAACACTTTAAAGCAGAATAGTTCTTTGTATATGACTCGGAGTACGCTCCTCGTCACGAGCTGATAGAAACTTCGAGCTCGTAGTCTAATTGTTAAATATCAATTAATTAATGTCAAAATCTTTAAAAGCCTCCTCAAAATACTCGGTACATACACTCTAAATATCAACTCTAACAAATAACAGCCCAACTACTATAAAAAAATATTATTAAAAAGTTAAATAACAATAATTACGTGACAAACAAGTTATATGTAATCATTATTCTATTTAAAAAGATGTTTTTAAAACGTTTAGTACCAATTTAATTCAGGCCACAAGTTAACGTTTATTTAGGGTGTGTTCGATTGAATTGACCGTATTCCGGATTAAGAATACACAGAATGATCACTATATAATTTGCTTATATGGCGATTCCTTAGCCACTGACATACCAAATCTATCTTGAATATCATAGTTATGTCAGCTAACATTGCAATTGTGCTGACTTATGAGTGATTTCCAGAGACTATTCCATCTATTCTATTCTGGAATACGTGTCAATCGAACGCGCCCTGTATTCTGAATATCATATGTCAGCAGTTGTTTGTAGTTTACTGAGTGCCGCAAAATGTGCCTTAAAGTGCATATTATCCATAGCCAGTTATCTTTAATATCAATTGTACATGAAGTGTATAGTGCAACGGTAGAATATTTCTTGATTTGAGTGTTACGTCTACGAGATATGAAGGTTTATATTTCCAATATGCTAATGATGTGATGTCATCCCCGACATCACTTATTATAAGAGACAAATTACCTATTTTTAAATTCTAAGTTATATTTGAAGCTTATCGTATCAAAGTTATTTTACCCAAAAAAACTAAATTAGAAAATAGCTTAATTCACAAGCACAAAGAAATTCAGTAAATGTCGCCGGTGATGACATCACATCATTAGCATATTGGAAATATAAACCTTTATATCTCGTACACGCAACACTCAAATCAAGAAATATTCTACCGTTGGACTATCCACTTCATGTACAATCGATATATCAAAGATAACTGACTAGGGCTTATATGCACTTTAACCAGTGATTTTCAGAGACTATTCCATCTATTCTTATTCTGGAATATGGTCAATCGAACGCGCCCTCAGATTGCGTTGATACTTCAGTTGATAAAAGTAAACTTTACCTGCAGGGTTCAAATCCCAACTCGCTATGTAGCTTCTACTTCCATCAGTCTTTCGCTTGGAACCCAACTCGCGTTTCTCCCAAGACATTTTCCCTTCACACGCATGAATCATATCTTTCCATGCTATTCGCCATCTTTGAAGTCTACACCAATCGCGACTAAACACAGTAGCTGATACAATCGTTCCTCGTTCATATAGTTTGCCGTGTGGTTGTATCAAAGTAAAGTTTAGTATCATTTGGAAGTCGTTCGTCGACGAAAAGATAATAAGTCCCAAGGCTAAGGTTAAAAAAAATATTTTAGTTAAGCGAGAGAATTTCCTTGTAACTAACATTGTTTCAGGCCATTGTGGACGTACAACATGAAATGCCCATGGTGTGTATGTGAAAGTTTCGTCTTTAAAATGAACGCCCCTCGACTTTCACATGGTGTCGATTTTTCAATTTGTTTCCCATCTTGTTTGTAAGAGGTTTTCCTCTGATGTTTCATATGACCTCAAATCTGAAATGAAAGACATTAGAAACTGTGTTGAGAAATTACGAACAGTATTTTATCACAAATATTCATCATCATCATCATATTTATTTCATCAATTACAATGCAGTGCAGAATTGTAAAATTACATAAGTATAAGATGTATTGATGAGGAATCTAATTAAAGCAGGTACATGCTTATCAGGTACAGACGCCCTGTAACATGTCTAACATGTGTTATATGAATGGTTAAATTTCCATGTTCATTAATATTTTGCAACTGATAATAATTGTACAATCTAAAGTATCAACTTTTATCCTTTTTATTAAATGATGATGATGTTGACGACGGCAACCACCACGACGATGATAATAATAGTAATAACAACAACACCGACAATAACATAACAATAGAGCAGGTTTCAATTGAGTGTCGAACATTTTCGGTGATTGCTTTGGTTTTGCGTATACTTAGCTTTTCTATTGGGGTGTGAAAATGTTTTGTAATCAGTCAGCGAATCAAATTCCAGAATAAGACCAATCGTGGTTTTGGTCCGTCACGCCATCAATCCACGATTGCGTTTACTTTTCCTCCTGATTGGTTTCTTTCTCATGACAGTGAAACCTATCGGTATTCATTTTAGTTCGTGATTGGTTCGTTGCAAGAGACCATCACATATGGTCTCTTGGTTCGTTGTGATTGTTTTGGTTTTGGTATTACTCCGGTCAATTGAAACCTGCTCTAGTATATTTGTCTTTCCTACTGGTCTATTATTAGTAGGCTCCTGTTATGTACGATTTCTGAGAGCCACATCGTTTACTAAATATACCAAACTAAATTCATACTAGCAAGTTTACTAGAATTGAAAACTCAAAATGTACCACTCTCTCTATACGTATCACGAAACGTTCTCAAATGTATGCATAATTAATTAGTTCAGCAGCCAATCTGGTCATCCCATTTTGGTTAGGTGCATGTGCCTCGATATCCGATAAAACCACGCCGTGTTCAAACACGCTGTCGACCACATGAATGCTCCCAAATTCTAGGCGTCTGATATGCCCACTACATTATTGGAACGCTTGTTGAAATGAGCCAAAGAAAGTGACAAGCCTTCTGATCAATAATTATAACGTCCTGCAAGAGACCATTATCCTGTTAATGCAGCAAAACACCAGACTCCCAAGTGATCTATGAATATAGGTATTGCTTGAGAAGCAATTTCAAAACGAGTTCAAATAATGTTTCATCATGTTTTTTTCTATACTTTCGAAAAACTGGAAGTATGGAATGAAAAAAAGAATCATACAAAAATGCTGTAAATAGCTGATATTACAGTGGCGCGTCTACGAATAGCAGTTTCAGTGGGATAGACCCGAACGCCTCACTTCGAATAAAGCGATATCCAAACTGTGTATCTAAATTAGTCGTGCCTGTTTAAGAAGGTGTTCAGGTGTCGTGCACTGAATGATGTTTTCAATGGCGCTTCATTACATCGATAAGTGAGGCGTTCGAGTCAATACCGCTGTAACTGCTATTCGTAGACGCAACTGTAATTTCAGCTATTGGCGGAATTTACAAGATTAGTGTATCCCGGGAGGGGGACTCCCATATAAAAGGGGTAGGGATGTTCGTCGGACAATTTCGATTTGACCCCTAAGAGGTACTTAAATGGGCGTGGCTCAAGCTATTTTGACTCCTAAAAGGTACCGATAAAAACATGCCAACAATTTAAACTTTCGATGCCTTTTATTGCTATTACTTGATGTTGTATCATCAAGCACATTCTTCCTTGTTGTTTTCAAAAGCGCAGTCCAGTGCTCTAGCATTCCGGTGACACCCGATCCCTAAAAGGTACCGCTTTACATAGAAATGTCTGTATTTGATCGTGGATACCCTAAGTGGTACCAAACTCCTGATTTTGACCCCTAAAAGGTACGACGAGCATATATACATGTACCCCTCATATAAGGGAGTCCCCCCTCCCCACCGGGGATTGTATACAGCCAACTCTCTCCTGCGACCACTTCCGGTAAGCGACCACCTACCATAAGCGACCACTTTACCAAAGAACCGTTTTTTCTCAATCAATTTCTGTTGTAAAAACTCTCTCGTAAGCGACCAACGCAAAAATTCTTAAGCGACCGCGACCACTTTTTAGTCTCAACACTTGACATTTCAGTTCTATTGTTTTTTGTTTCCGATAAGCGACCACCAAAGTAGATTGTACTGTATTTTTAGAAAATCCGCCATTACTCAAATACCACAAAGTGCTGTTTTTAATGGCGCTGACAGATACGAAACTGAAAAAGATTGGAAAAACCTGAGCTAGAACTCCCGTGCTTAGCTAGATATGTTCTTATGGTGACAGCGCGCTAGAGCTAGAAGTCTGACTCGTTTAGCAAGCACTTGGGCTACCCGTGTTGCTTTTACCTGTAAGCGACCACCTCCCGTAAGCGACCAATTTGTCCGTGCACCAAGGGTGGTCGCTTAATAGAGAGTTGACTGTATTTTCCATAATGTGGCAATTTGGTTGGTTTTTCCAATGTTAATTGCTGTAGATAAATTTATATATTGTTAATTTAGAGCTACAAGTTCTTTCATATGTACTTTTTCAAAAACGAGTTCAAGTGTTTCATCGGTGGTTCCATGGCCAAACATCGAGAAAGTAATTTATTGCTTTCGATGTGTTTGGAATTCGAGGAAAATTCTGTAAATTGAAATCTCCAAGATTATATTGATTATTGTATATTTACATAGTATGGAACTGAATAGCATGGTTCATGAGCAGGGTATTTTAAAACTCATTGCTGGAGATTCATTTGCTAAAACTACCGAGCTCTGCCTATACGTATTTGCCTGTAAAATTTCGAACTTTGTGTGTCCAATTTAACTTTGTGCGTCTCCGAGAATAAATATCAAGTCAGTGTCAAGTACTTAAAACTTTTCTCAGTTGTTAACTCCAGTCATGGTATTAGTTTTTGTCTTCTATGAGTTTTGTGATACCCTGAACAATCCCCATTGAGGATAACATTATCAAGACGGAAAGAACTGAAAATTAAGCATGTATATATATATATATTTATTATTATTATTATTTATTTTTTGAAAAAGTATTGTAACAATTAGTTTCACTTACATACATTACATATATTACAATAACAAAAAAAATATACAAATTTTCTTTTCTAACCTATGATTTTTTACTCCAGTTTAATGAGGAGGATAAATTACAGAACGCTCAGTTAAATCAGGCCATTTGGATAAATGAAGGGGTAATTTACCTTGACTTATAGCGATTTTTCTTTCAATTTGTTCATAATACTTAAGTCAGACAAGAAACTGTTGTAAGCTTGGAGGTTTGTTTGAGTCCCTTGACTTATATAACAGTAGTTTGTATAGTAATAAAAAGTGAAATTTACTAGATTTGCTCGGTGGAATGTATCTTCGATTCCTAACAAAATATGTTCTGGGTCCAATGGGGGTAGATTTAACTGGGCATTACATAACAACCAGTTACGGATTTCGAAATAAAAGTTATTGGATTCTATACAGTGAATAAAAAGATGGTCTATAGTTTCATAGGCCATTTGGCAGTAGGAGCACCTTGGAGATTCAATCAACTTAAACCTAAACAGATCTCTGTTTACAAATAAGATATTGTTCAAAACTTTATATTGAAATGTTCGAAGGTATGTGTCAGGGAGTCTTTTCCTGAGCTGAGGGGATTCTCGTAGAGCTGTGACGACAACCAAGGTTGGATCTTAACGCACTTTATTACTGGTCTCAATGACTGGCAACTTCCAGGAGTATTGGCTGGTCATGGCGAATCATGGGACTCGCCATGACTTCTGTTTCTTCGACTATCTTTTCTATGTTACAAGATATTCGTTCTGTATTTATGTCATTTACAAACAATAGTTATTGAGAACCAAACAGGTGTCTTTACATGGACCCCTATTGTAAGTAGGGTCGTGACCTGAACAAACGAAAACAGGCCTTGAAAGAAAGCTGTTCCAAACGTTCGACAACATAAATAAGATATGTCAAAGGTGAAACTAGAGATAACATATCATAGTTTGAGCGTAAAACATTATACGAGCCTTTAGATATGTTCCATGGAAATCCAACTTGAAGTTGGTGACTAATTTGCATTGACGGAAAGTTCAATGGATTTGGTACCTGACAAAGTACGGAACTGTAATTAAAAATACTCAAATCTTATTGGCTTGTTGTCGGGATCGCTTGGTACCGATAGCTTAAGATATAATCAATACTTAATTAGTTCCCTGTAACAACACAGGTTGTTGGTAAATGAGTTATATTCAATGTTATCAATGGGTCGAAAACGACCTCAGTAAATACAGGCTCGTGACCAAACGAGTTTAACAAAAGAACGATTTAATTACAGTAACTCAACTTTGGATGCGTCGAGCGTGGCTAAAACTAGAACAGTTTAATTTATTATATGTTTCTCCTAAAGTAGGATTTTGACTAAAATCGTAAGATCCTTTTCCTTAACATATGTATCAATAGACGTATTTCGTATTCTATTGTAAACTATTTTCCAGTCGATTGAGGTACCTATTCTACGTTCAATGTTCGGGTGTGAGGTTGGAGGTTTAAACTTTCTATTTATGAAAAACCAATAAATTTGTTATGATGTTAATTTTGATAATAATATGATTTTATCTCCAAGATGTAGTTTTAGGGCGCACTTGTGCATTTGGGCATTACATGTATCTTTGGTATCATCGGTAGTCCGACCTCTATGCAAAACAACTTTCCATTCAGTAGGAACTGAATGGATAAGACTCTTCCAATGTAAAAAATCACCTTCTTTGGCCCCTTTTCTCTGATTTGACCCCAGTTACACAAGTACTCGTTATGGCTAATGTCTCTTACTTTCAAAAAATATTTTGCGGTAAAGGACCTAAACTGTTTGGTGTCTATACCTTTTATATATTTGTTATTCCATAGGGGTTGGTTTAGTATGACCTCAAAATTCGTGCCAGTATCACAGTGGCTAATATCTGCCCAATTTTCCAAAATGTGTTTATAAAATTTAGGAAGTGAGTCTGGAATAACAGATTTATCAAAATAAGCATGTATATACTTGTGATGCAAACTTATAGACTTTATCTGCTCAATACTGAAATTAGACAGCCCCAATCGATGTTGAAACCATTTTCAAAGTCAGTTAACTGATAAAGTAATATTTTATTTATATTATCATTAGTATACATATGCGTAAAATAATCATAGACTGTTTACAATGCCCGATTTCAGCGATGCAAAAAGCAAAACAAAATTTGAGAGATCTACGTGTTTTAATAATGAGAAAACATAAATAAATACCTGTTTTTATATTTGAGAAAATTCTCAGCTTATATGGATACAGCCGTCTCCCATCGGGAACCACAATCAAAACGTGGCCCCGAGAGAGACGTCTGCGATTTCATACTGATGGCGTCATTTGATTGGCTAGTATGCCTAATTATTACATAATAGCCAATCAAATGACGCGACCAGATTCTGTCCGCGAAACGTCACCAGTATGTAACTTTCCGTCTCAAGACGCAGACTTCTCTCTCGGGATCGTGTTTTGAATAAATCTGATATTTTAGAACGACAACTTCCACATAATATTGTTAAACGTTGGGGGCGAAACAACCGGAGCCATAAAATATCAGTTGGTAGTAAATGCTTTCCAGATCCGTCAAATCGCAGTTTTACAGAGACTAAATAAGATCAATAGATCTTGCTTCTTTAGTCTTTGATAAAATACAATTAAGCTGATAACTAAAGCATTTGTATTTAATTAGCATCTTCCCTTCTTCAAATCTTGACCGATCCTTGGCCAGTCCAAATAGCTGAGAAATCGGACTCTTACCGATCCCCGATGCAGAAGACGGAACGGCAAAAGCATCTTTATGATTAATTAAACAATTCACCACTTCTTCTTCTTCTTCTGATTTCAAGCTGATGTGAAAATAACAGCGTACACTTTCTAACAGCTCAATTGCAAGTAGGTTCGGTTTCAGCCGTTGGGGTGTCGTTTCTCCAAAGCCTCCCCCACTAACGGCTGGGCGCGCAGTCAACACACCGTGTCCGTGACGTCGCTGATTAAAATTCAATATTATTCAATTTGCATGTTTTGACAAGAAAAGCCGTTTACCCTTTCACGACTGTAGCGTAGGTTCTAAACGTTCAAAACACACCGTGAAAACTAAAACTACAACTACAAGTGTGAAATGAATTCTCAAGAACAAACGCCTTTTTTTTTTTTGGAGAAACGAGGCTGCATTATTTGTTACCGTGTAATATTAGTGCCGCTCAAGACACCTGGCTGACAGAATAAAGTTCAGATATTATCTCGGAACTATTCTGAGCTAGATTCGCCGTATTCCCGCTCAGTACTTGTGTAGAGTATGTTTTGGAGACCTTAAAAAATGCACAAACTTAGTACATAGGACTTGTAAAACTAGTTTGATGCAGCGATTTTCAAGTGAATTGTGATCGCAGAGTTAAATTAAACGCCTGAGTGGCCTGAGTCAGACGTGATTTCCTCTCTTATAACTCTTTTAATATGGAGTCGTCCGTCTTCTCTTCTCCGATAAAGGCAGCCCTAATTTTCTTTGAAGTAAGAATGGCTACCTGGTCTTGCATAGGCAAATAAATGACTGAACATTACGGGTTTCGCGACCTTCGAGCTTGGTACAAGTGATGGTTCCCAAGTGACTTTCCAAACCCGGTGCGTACTAACACAGTGTCTTCACCCAAAACTAACTCGCTTACTGCTTCCTTGTGTGAATCCTTGAATTATTCGAAAGCAAACTTTTCCAAAGCAAATTTAAACGCATTTTGGAACAGCAACCAAAGCTTTGAAAAGTTTACAATATAAATTGTGCAAATAAATTCAGCGACAGGATTTTAGTGGCAAGTTTCTGATTGGCTCAGTACTGAACCGACAATGCCTCAGCTCGCGCGCCCAGCCGTGAGTGGGGAGAGGATCGCGGGCTCACCGAAACCCCCGCTTGGCGAAATATTTGAGGCTCAAAATCCCAGTTTCGGTAAGGGTTATTGGCCTGAAACGAGGGGATATGTGCATGATATAGTCCGGCCGCGGGTTCCGCACGAGGGTGGCCGTGCAGCCCGAGGGCGGAAGCCGAGGGGACTATACTCATATCACCGAGTTTCAGGCCGATAAAATGCTAATTTTTTACAATGGCTCAGTTTTCTCATAAACAAGTTCAATGCACTGATTCTTAACAAATTCTCAACTATAAACAAAGGGAAAGATAACAGAATAGCTCGGAATATATAAGAGTCATTCTCCGATGAATTCGCACTGCAAGCGTCCTTGAGCATATTAGACCCACATGGCCTTCGGCGAATACCTTTTGTAAGTAAAATGGTGTTTCAGAGCGATATCAATGCAGGGGGCTGGGTGAGTCCAGAAAATACTACTCAGTATTTGTTCTGACCCAATGCCATATAACCCCATGTGTAGCTAATTAAATATGCAGGGATATATATTTTCCCCAAGGTGAAAATATATGTTCCCCCAGCATATTTAATTAGTTAGGGGTTATATGATATATTCCCCTGAGAGAACAATAGAAAACTGAGCCATGTGAAATTAAGCCTGATATTAGTCGCTTGAGCCATGCATTATTGATCACTTGATTGCCACTTTCCACTTTCAGCCAATAGGAGCTACGTTCGTGGACGAACGCGGGGAACTCTAATAGCCGTACGCCTTGCAATGCAGGCTCTTATTTCCTTTTCTCCTCGCCCCATATTGACCACGCGCCACAGGTAGCCCAATCCAAAAACAAATTAGCAAAAAAACACCCATAAGAGTCGCTAGCAGGCTAGCTCGTGCCTCGCTCGTTCGTTTTGCCGTAAAATCAAACTCGTGCATAATGCGTAAATACCATACGCCAGCACTTGAAGTAAAAAATAATACCGTTAGTTTTCAAACTGGATCGCCGTTGGATTGTGGGCCCCTCGTAGGCCTCAAGTTGATCAATCATTCAAAACTGTCACAAGTTACCGGTTGATTTATAACGTTTATCTTTTTTGACTGACATTTTAAGTGCATAGCCGATCAGTAATATTTATCGAGTTAGACGTGTCTTGAAAGAAACTTCATGAATGAAACTTTAGCCCGGTTCACACGCGACAAGCATTTTGCGTAAGCGTGCCAAAAAATATCGCCACCCGAATAGAAATGTTCCGAGTACGCGTACCCGAAAATATAAACTATTGGTATATCTGGATCCGGTTGGGGTGGATAACGTGGATAAGTGTTATTAACCAAACTAGGTTATTTTATCCACTGGATATACTAGGGATTTATCCAGTGGATAGCGTTATCCACCCTTTGAACAACTGAACCCTGATAAATAAACTTTAGGATGGTGGAGACGGTAGCAATGTTGGTATCCCTCTGGATCGGATCGAGGATTCTCTGAGGGGTTCGAATTTGGGGGGGGGGGGATTCGATAAGGCTTTTATAATGGCAACTTTTTCTTTTTTATATAAGACAGATGGAAGAGAAACCCCATTTTACCCCCTGGATCCGTCACTGGAAAGAAGCTTCCGCTTAGACTTGTTTATTCATTCAAAAATGAATGAAAACACATGGGACTTAACCAATAATATATATTAAAAGAAGCGCTTGCAAACATTTGGCCAAAGTCGCACCTGGAAACTATTTCCTGGATTCAGACACATTTGACTTCCTCCGAATATTCTAGGATCGATGTTTTATACATTGGTACTATAAAGTAACGTGAGTTAATTCGACAGTCATATGCGGATTGGAGAAATATTTAGAGGTTTACGTGAATATAACAATGATTGTTAATATTATTTTTGGAATTGTGAGATCAGTTACTATGGTGCCGCTATGTATCTGCCAGCAATGTTTCCTCGACCAGAAACACAACACAAAACGTCAGTTTGATTCACAAAATCTTATTCGCTCTATCATGGGCCTGTCTACTTCACATATCCCAGATTCCCTCTTTAGATCTAGAGTTACTGGAAGGTGCAGTTTGAAAAAAAAAGCACTGTGCATCATCTTGTTTTACATTTCTATTTTTGTCACATATGGCATTCTCCAATTAAAATTATTTCATAGGTGAAAAGCACTTAAAGATTAAAAATCTCAGAGGATTTAATTAATTAATAGAACAATTCCTTTCAAATGTGCGTTAGACACGAAAACTGCGCAGGCTCGAGTTTGTAAATCTGATAAAGCACGGCGACTCATTCGGTATATGGCTTAATTATCAAACGTCTAGATGTATAGAGTTTTCAGTTATTTTGGCGATACAACTTATTTCGGCCGAAAAAATCGAAGTAAAAGTTTATGTAAATCAGGACGAAATCTGTATCAGATATCGCTCAGTGATTTCTTTGATTTTGCTTTAGAATTACTAATGAGTGTGATAGGGTTGATACAGATTACAGATCCGAGCCGCTAACGCAAACATAACTATTCAAACGCAATATAACCCAAATAAATCAAGATTTACTGAGTAACATTTATATAAATTTATCGAGGCTTCTTCTGTTCTAGTTGAGTGCAATATTTTTTTGAATGAATAATAATTCGGAAGAATTATTTTGTACTTTAATTTTTTATCTATGAATTAATAGATAAAAATAAAGTTTGCATTTCAAATTTCACTAGTTCAGTCAGTTTGCGTGTTTCTTGCATGTAGTTGGGTTTGCGGGGTGAGGTTCGTTTCTTCTAACCAGAGATGGCGCTATTTCGAAAGTTAAAAAACAAGAGTTTCCTGAATCTAGTATTCCAGCCAGTATACTTCATATTCGACGATGAAATGGGGTGTAAACATATTCCAAGGCGTTCCAGGGCAGGCAATCTATTCGAATGAAGGCGCAACTTTAGAATACCCGGCCACTAAATCTTAGGAGTCATACTGGCTACATATACTGAAAGGTAAACAAGTAATATAGCTAGGTAAAAATGCTTTTAGTAAATCAATTATTGCATAATTTTCATTCAATTACATATTGTTTGTTTTTTACATTTGAATGGTAAACGTTGGGAGTTAGTTTGAATATTTCAGGGGAGTACGGGGCTGATGACAGAGTGCGTACGAACTATCAGAACACTTACAAAACTCTTAATTATTGAACTAGAACACTTACAACGCTCTATGTTATCCAACTGGGACACTTACAACACTGTAGGTTATTCAAAGTACTTGACGTAGAACTGATGACGTATGTAGTTGCATAAGTGTTCCAATTGAATAATCGTCGTTTATAGAGGTCATCAGGAGGTATAATCTATCGCACCAGATTGACTCTAGCAGTAATTGAATATTCATGAGTTTTAGAAACCAATAGAACGAAGCATATTCGTAATGCATGGCCGCCTCCAATTTGCATAATTTGAAGGATAAATTTGTAGAGGGAAACTAATGCTACCACATAAAATATCGCATTAACATTATTAATAACATTGTGGTCTGTTTTAGAGTAATGTAGAAAATTGCTGTTGAGTTATACAAACGCATTTCAAATGCAGATAAATCGTGAAAGCGAGGCTAGAAAGGCCTCCGTTGTTTTTGTCATATAAATCTTTCTGATTTCAAATGGCTGTAACTTCACTGCTTTTTAAGGTTCATCACTCAAACTTCACAAGATAACTAATATCGACATGCTCTTTCACATGACAATGTTAACTGCATGAATGTGTATGTGGAAAAACTACTGAAACTCAAGAATACGCATTTTTGAATGCGGTATATTATCAGTTTACAAATCGTCTGCTCTATAAAATTGGAAAGATACAGTAGTATCTGCTGACGTTCTTTCTGTACGATGCTGAAGATGAATAATCTTTGGTATATTTTCTTTTGCCTGTTACTTGGTTAGCATATGCTGGCTCTCGCTACAACAATATTTAAGCAAATATAATGTGTCTCTTAATAATCAGATAAACGAATTAAAAATGGATGGTATTTTTGGAATCACACTACCAATAGATGATTTTATATTGATAAAGCACTTCATTTTGATATTGAAGAAAAATCTCGGTATGCAAGGCCGGATAGTATAATTAAATTACGACTTAAAATGTGCTGTCGTATGATATTTACACACTTGTTTCTTTTCATAAAACTCGCTACTTGCTCATGCAGTGAAAGCCTTGCTCATTTGTTTTGTGAAAACAAATTCGTGCGTAAAAAAACATACGCCTGCACTTGAAGTAATACCGCCGGTTCCGTTTTCAAACTGGCAGCGGTCTTGTCGGATAAGGACGTTAGATCGTAGGCCCCGTGTAGGCTTCGAGTTGCAATTGATCAGTCTTTCAAAACCGGTTGATTTGTAACGTTTACCGTTTCCAACTGACATTTTAAGTACAGAGCCGATCACTTCTGATCAAGCATAGTCTCCTGTTTACTCAGTGCGTTGTACATTAGTTATTAGAACTGGGTGAAATGTCATATGGTGGCATATGGGACAAAAAGCACAAACATTTCGCCCAAATCTTACCTGGAATCTTCTTTGTGGATTACCTTAGTCTTCTTCGGAATATTCCACGATATTTTATGCGGTTATATATAAAAGCGGCGAATTAACTCGATAGTCGTATGTGGGAGTTGGATAATTATTTAGTGAACTAAAATTTGTTTTGGTAATTGTGAGTTCACTAATACGTACTGACTAGAATATTTAGAGGTTCGTACAATAAAACAATGTTTGTTTAAAAAAATGTAACTGTGAGTTCAGTTACTATGGTGCCGTTATGTATTTGCCGGCAATGTTTCCTCAACCAAAAACAGAACACAAAGACTTAATTTGCTTCACAACGTGTTATTCACAACGTGTTATTCGCTTCTTCGCATATCTCACTGAGTCCCGCTTAAAAACACGTTCCAAAATGGGAACTATTCTAAAGTTCATATTTCCTTATAAATATTGAGCATATGATACTGGCTTTGCGGCCGACTTTTTTTGTGCTAAGTTTTTCTTTTAACCTTTTGAACAAAAATGAATATCAACCATTAAGCTAATATTTCACGTCAACGAATTGAACAAATACTATAGTCAAACTTATTCCAATCTTTCTTTTATTTCAACATATATTTCCTTGTTACATTGTTATTTTTTTAGGAATTCTGTCTTTGGGCAGGGAAGAGCAACCGTTTTGGATGAATTTCGCAAATTGAACGTACTAGTGGTTGCATACGATTCACTGAAAATATTTGATAGTCTTGTGGGTGCCAAGTTATGGAGGATTTTTTAAACATTAATTTTTAACATTCCCCCCTCCCTACGCCACTTAGCTCATTCTATAAACAATAGCTAACAAGCATGTCAATCACGCTTGCAGATTTTTTAAGTGTGATTGGTCCGTAGAAAATACTCTCCTAATTAGCATATGGTCACGAGACGCTACTGATGCCGTCCTCGCAAACAGGGACTGTTGTGTTTATTGAGGTTTATCAATACTTAAATAGACTGAGATCAACTTTATTTATGCACACTAGCCCATTGAATAACATATACTAAAAAAAAAGTTCCTTGTGTACGTTACAACGATTGTGTTACATGCATGTTCTACTACTATAATTATAAAAATGCCTGTTTTATTTAATATATTTCTACCTACTATTACTTATAACTACTAGTAATAATATAATGATGAGAAAAATCTAACTAAAATGATAATCAAAAATAAAAGGAAAATAAGTATTAATAAGTATTAACTATGGCCATGGGATATTTGTTTGGTGCAGAAAGAAGCCAGTGAATCACAATTTCGTATCTCATTTGGTAGTGAGTTCCACAACTTGGCACCACTATAACTGATGCTTTTTTTTAGGAATTCTGTCTTTGGTCAGGGAAGAGCAACCGTTTTGGATGAATTTCGCAAAGTGTACGTACTAGTGGTTGCATACGATTCACTGAAAATATTTGATAGTCTTGTGGGTGCCAAGTTATGGAGGATTATTTAAACATTAATTTAGCTTTAATATGAGCTCTGCGTTCGGCTAGCGTAACCCAGCCGAGGGGATTCAGAGCTTTTTCTGACTCACCGGCTTCGTTCTTGCAATGCATTATAACCCTAACGCACCTGTTTTGGAGTTTTTGTAGACGCTGTGGAGACCAACACCCAGTGAATCCCATACTTCACAGCAATAGGTCGGGTTTCTCCTAGCTAGAGCAGTAAGGAAATTTCATGAACATGGAATACATTTACCGCAATTCTTACAAAGGGTTTGCATTTTAGAGTATGAAAGTATGCTACATGTATGTACTGTTGCTAAAATCGATTGAACAAAGTTTATTCGGATCTCATCTTTGCTTCTAAAATTCATCGTTTTAGCCTAAATTTCGGCATTTTTCACCCCTCCACAACCGATGAGACATCATCGGTCCTGTGTATCTTGGAAGTCAATTACCGCAGTGAATATTTTGCCTGTTTAGGTTTCTTGATACAATAATCGAATCTGATTGAACAACTGAAGTGCACATCAAGAGACAACAGCCTACAGGTATGACAAAATGTTGTTTAATATTCCATACAAGCTCAGTAAATGTCGGGCCGTCATGTTTGTTATAACTATTAAAAGGATAGGCAGCCACTGCGCGTGCGTGACCACTTTTCTCGACAAGTAAAGTATCTTCTTGATTGTGTTAGTTCAGCAATGCAAATGCTGAACCCTAAGCTATTTCTTACGAAAGCCGAGAAGGGCCACTCACTTCCGAAATCAAAATTTCCGAGTTCAAAATTCCGACCGGAGTTCAAAACTTCCGAGTTTAAAAATTAAATTTCCGAGTTCAAACTTTCCGATTTCAAAACTTCCGAGTTCAAAATTTCCCACTTCGGGTTAGAATTGAAATCTGGGTATTCAACAAAGCTGCCGTGAAACTTCACGCTTTTCACAAACATCACATTGACAACTGAGTTATTTCTTGGAATTGACTTCCTTTATTCCGTATCAAAGTCATTGCGTACAAAAGCCTACATATCGATAACCGGTGACTCACTTCCGGTATCGGCTCAGTCATTTCACTCAAAAATACATGGATTTGGGAGCTATTTTGCCTTATAAAACAAATAAAATAATATATGACTTCCACTTACCTTCAAATTAAAGTTAAGTAACATCTAATCTGCAACTGGTAATTGTTTGGATTGATTATATTAAGATTTCGATCATATAAATTTGAATTTGCTTTCGCGAATAAAGTGAAATTTTACAAGGCGTTGCTGGTTTAGGAACTACCAAGCAGAGGAAAACTGGATATGGATTTAGCTTGAACACGCATGTCTGAACTGCCTACCTATTGCTGAATTCAGATAGAAGAATCGCAAGTTGGTATATTATCCACAAATCTGAATATCTAAAAAAAAAAAAAAAACTAAAAAGAGACGGGATTTTTCAAGATTTCATCCTAATCACTTTAATAAAGAACTAGCTCAAATTCCGTGGTCTACATTAATAAGAAGTGATAACGTTAACCTATCGTTTAATACCTTTTATAATAAAGTTAATAAACTTGTAAATAAGCATGGAGTCCTTTTAAACAGCTGTCTAAGCGTAAAATCAAGCAGTTCTCAAAACCTTGGATTACTAAAGATTAATTACTTCAATACGAATCAAAAATAAATTATATTTACTTGGCCAACAAGGAAAATATAAAATATATAGAAATAAGATTTCCCTACTTATTCGTATAAATAAAAGAAATTACTTTCAACAATTCTTTGAAATAAATGCAAATAACATGAAACAAACATGGAAAGGAATTAATCAACTAATCTCTCGGTCAAGAAAGAAATTGAAGCAAATATGCGCACTTAAGAGATCTGATGATAGTTTATCTACCAATCTAAACGAAATTTCGAATATTTTGAACAAACGTTTTGCTAAAATAGGTCATAAGCTTGCTTCAAAAATACCATCATCAAATCGGTCTTTTTATGAATTCATGGGCCAGCCCGAGCCTAACTCTTTTTATTTTGACCCTATTATCTCCTCTGATATAATTTCTCAAATAAACGTTATACCTCTTCATAAAGCACATGGCTTATACTCATGCCCTATTGAAATACTTAAAGTTTCTAAACATATTATTAGCCAGCCTTTAGCAGATCTCTTTAATTTATCAATTCAGTCGGGAAAATTTCCTACTATACTTAAGTTTGCAAAAATAATTCCAATTTTTAAAGAGGACGACGAAACCAATGCTTTAAATTACCGACCTATATCTTTGCTATCAGTATTTAATATAATTTTTGAAAAAATTATGAATGAAAGACTTTCTACTCTCAGTATGGTTTTCGTAGTGGACACAATACACAACATGCAATATTAGACATTATCAACACAATTCAAAATAATATGAATGACGGAAAATTTACTTGTGGAATTTTTATTGACTTGAAAAAGGCCTTCGATACGGTTGACCATTCTATTTTATTAAATAAACTTCAATTTTATGGAATAAGGGGTATAATAAACGACTGGTTTAGCTCATATTTAACTGAACGTAAACAAACCACTTCTAATTGGGGTATTATTTCTGATATGGAGACAACTCTATGTGGAGTTCCACAGCCTCTGTCATGGGTCCTCTTCTCTTTTTATTATATATTAACGATATTACTAGATCCTCTGATAAATTTACGTTTTATATATTTGCTGATGATACAAGTATAATGTATGCAAATAAGAATATTCACTACCTTGAATCTGTAGTAAATTCTGAATTACTTAAGGTGTGTGAATGGCTTCAAGCAAATAAGCTAACTCTTAATTTAAAAAAATCAAATCATATAATTTTTCGACCACATCAAAAGAAGTTACTCCATTATCCTGAAATCAAAGTATATGACCCAATTCTAGAAAACACAATTCCTCTTGAGAGAAAGGACTTTGTAAAGTACCTTGGAGTCTTAATTGACTATGAACTTTCGTGGAAATATCACATTGACCTCATGTGTCAAAAAGTTAGTAAAACGATAAGAGTAGTAGCTAAATTAAGACTTTTTATTCCTCTAAGCCCACTTCTAAAAATATATCAAGCCTTAATAAATCCATATCTCTATTATGGTGTATGTGCTTGGGGGTCTGCCTCTAAAACTCATTTAAATAAACTCTTAATTCTCCAAAAACGAGCTTTACGATTAATCTACTTTGCAAAGTCAAGAGATCATGCAGTTCCTCTTTTTATTAATGCAAATGTACTCCCTATCTCCTTTATATATTTTGAGCGTGTTTCTAATATGATGTGGGATATTTCTAATAATTCTGCTCCTGAAAACCTTACTCGTGCCTTTATTAAAACAACTGATATCCACAAATATAAAACGCGTTCTTCTACACAAGACGATTTCTTCGTTGAACATACCAGACTTGAAAAGATGAGACAAACGTTCTTGAGACTTGGACCACAAATATGGAATTCTTTGACTCCATCTATACGTACCTTACCAAAACGTACTTTTAAAACAGAATTGAAACACAGACTTTTTGATATTTTATTAAAAGCTGATGACTATCTTGAAGTCTCCCAGATAATTAATGAATGTAAATAATATATTTTTCCTTGAAAATATGTCATATAAGTAAATTAAATTATTGCTATGTTATCATTTAATAACACTATTTTTACTGGATATGTATATAATATAGTCACGCTCTTTCTCTTTCCTTTTCCTTCTCTACTTATACGTCACAGTCAGATCTGTGCTATAATTGATTAATTAACTCCATTTGTAATATAATCACCTTTTTCTTCCCCCGCCTCGATTAGTTTAACTATTTGCGGAAGGAAGTTTCTTGTAATCTATAATAGCGTCTCCTAATTGGAATAAATTATTGTATTGTCTAATTAATTGTCTATTTGCAGTATTCTGGTGTATAGAACATTGAGGTTTCTCGGTCTTAAGTTTAGAGTGGTACAAATTACTGTTAAAGTTCCATTTCGTCATGATTTCGGACTATTTTTCTTGTGTGACCTTTGGTATGCCGGGAGCTGCAGTAGGAGAGAATTTGGAGCGTTCAAAAGAAAGCAGAGAATTATATTCTGCTTCGTATAGTTCCGGTATCAACAGGTAAGCCACATTATAAACTTGTAATGCGACTGAAGTTGTTTTCTCTCTCAAATAAAATCGCATTTACTTCAAACGATGACCAATATCAAATGTCCTCTTCTGCATGTGTGCACTGCCTTTTTGATATGTTTATCCTCGATGTTTTGGTAATGTTTGGTCCATTTCCTTAATATAATTTGGGTGTCGATTTTTCTTAGTTACAGTTCGGTAGAGACCCAGGCCAGACATTACGAGATTGATAAATTTCAATGGTTTATTGTTATTATGGGAGCAATTTACCGAGTCTTTTATGTTCCAAAATCTGTCAGTCCAATGATAAAAAGTATCAATTTATGGAGGAATCCCACTTCACCCTATTAGTCTCCTTCGCACCCGTTCTTAACTTTACCTGAGCACGAGCCGTGACCTCCAATACTAATGATGCCTTAATTAATTGCGTGTTTTCTCAAACTGAAGCCATTTCACGAAAGTCGATAGAAACTTGTAGACTATTTGGCAATCGATAAATCGATATGTAAGGCCACATTGTTAGCCATCGATTGGTATTCGATTTCCGATATCAGTTGATTAATTGATAACGATTTTATCGATTAACGATCGATTGACTGCATTGTTGGCCAATTATTGGTTGGTGACGCCGGAACCGACAAGGTATAAAAACCATATAGTGGTAAAAGTTGCAACCAGCACAATTCATCACGGCAGTAAAATCTGAGTTTGGTCTACATGTGTTTTTCATAATAAAGAAGTCGGAGAAACAGTTTCCCGTATGTCAAGTAAATATAAAAGTTCAATTCTTCATTTCATTTTTTTTCTTCAAATATTGACCTAGAGCGACAGCTTTTTTTATATTTTAGGGGTCGGAGTAAATACCAAATTAACCTGTCTCATTACGGTTTTCTTCTGTACCGTAATTTCCCTAGATTCCCTAAACATAGAGACAAAGTGACAATTTGCCACAATTTCCCGAGGTATCAGTATATTTTCAGTACGTATTCTAAGAAAATCAGTGAAACAATTGCAACATTCGTGTAGCCACCCGCCGCAAAAAAATGGCGTCAAGGACCGTGGCATAGAACAATTATAGCCTTAATGATAAAATACAATAACTGCACGTGGAAATGCTCGCAGTCGCCTACATTTCAACCGTTGTCTGCAACGTAAAAACCCAAATTTTACGTTGTAAAGAGAACGCGAACGTAAGAAAGATTATCAATCCGTTTTTCGTTCGGCGTGAACGGTACTCTATAGTAATCATATTTTTCGAAACTCTGGTTGTGAGAAACAATTAAAAGCGAACAAAGGAAAGAGTAAACACCAAATTTCGGTACCTGAAACACTTCTCTACGTCCCGTCGTCACTGCCGCCGCTGTCCTGGTTGCTTAAGTTCCCTAAGCAGGACGCGATCTTGCTAAGGAAAAATACCAATGCACGAAGCCAAAACAATAATAATGTTGCCTTTAATCAAAATAAATGAAATACATTCAATCTTGTGTTCTTGAATCCCTTGTCCCAGCTAAACAAGGACGCACGGTTGGCCACTGAAGTATATACCATCCAACGCAATGTCCATCGGGAAGGAATCATACATTTTTATATCCACATTTATACCGTCCGCATTTATACATAACATTCAAACTAAACGATCGATTGTTTTCAACTCGGAAGTTTTGAACTCTAAAATTTTGAACTCGGAAATATTGAACTCGGAAATTTTGAACTCGGAAATTTTGAACTCGGAAGTCAAAAAGTACAACTCGGAAGTGAAGTGAGTGGCCCTTCTCGGCTTTCGTAGTCTTTTGCTGTTATGTCTGCGAATACCGCGTTTTATATTTAGATTGAATACTGTTGTGGGGGAATGATATTAAAATATTTATTTTCTTATTCAACAGAGTTATTATTCAATCCTTTTGCTGCTAAGAGCAATTTTTACATACCAAAACTCAGAACGAATTATGGCCGAAATTCATCTTTAAATACTCTGCTTCGAAAATATGATTGGGAAACAGTGTCAATTCAATTCAATTCAATTCAATTTTATTTCCACACTGTTTACATAATCAGGTAAGCAAAATCTAAAGTATTTTAAGATAAGTAATATAATAATATAGAATTAAAAGAGAGCTATGATAGGAATATGTGTGCAGTAGTCAAAGTAGCCGAGGCTTTCGAGTTGACTACGAGTTCGAGTTGTCCCTCTCAGACTTAAACTGACCTACCCAGCAAAGTATTTAAACAAAAATACAAAGCATGCCTTCTAAGTTGTCAGTCTGCTTGATATTAAATATTCATACTATCAATGCTCTTTTATAGTCAATATTTATTATGTCTCTCCACTTGTGTCAATATTATAGCTAATAATGCAGATAGTCTTTTTCTTAATATTTTCAGCTATATTTTTCAGTATTATATAATTATGTTCAATGTACATATAAATATTTATTTATGTCTAATAGATACAATATTAATATCAATTATTACTGTTTATTTACTTGTAGTATTATTTTAGTGATTAATTATTATCTACATCTAATTATTATCTAGCTATCACACAAATATGTGTATGTTTTGTTTTCTTTCCTTTTTCTCCTTTTCTGCAGTATATTGTATATACTCAGATATTCATAATCTACAATTACACATAGACAGTAGTCAACTCGAAAGCCTCGGCTACGCATACTTTGACTACTGCACACATATTCCTATGATATAGCTCTCTTTTAATTCTTTATTTTTATATTTACTTATCTTAAAATACTTTAGATTCTGCTTACCTGATATATGTAAACAGTGTGGAAATAAAAAAGTTGAAATTGAAATTTGACTCCATTGAATAATTTCTTCTAGATGTCAAGAACAGTATTGAGTTCCAGTGTAAACAAGATCATCATGTCACAGTGTCAACACAAAATTATACCGGTTTTACTTTAGTTCTGTCATAAACAAATCGAAGGATTCAGTCCTAGATCCGGTCACGATTAATACTAGTAGTAATCATGGATTATGACAGTGCGTTCGAAAGGTACCTAGGTATTATTCTCAGCTGTACATGTATTCACTCTTACATACTCTTATCACGATCTTGTTTACCATAGATATGAATTGGAATTTCCACCTCCTTAACACTAATAAATTATGCAAAACTTAATACCATATATATGCTCATTTTAATTACTAAAATAATGTTTACAGTTACTAAACAACTCTCAGTCACATATATTTTGTTTACAAAATATATTTTATGACTACTCTCCATAACACAATACTTTTACTTGCATACTGTGGTCCTTGCCTTTCCTTCAGAAACCATATACATGTCTCCTCTCCATAACTCTGACCTTGATAAGCCTCATACAGATACAAATCAATACAGAACCAGATACTAATAAACTGAGATAAATGAAAGTGTAATGGGCACACTGAAGGTAGCAATAAACAGTAAGTGCATTGGTAGATATGTGTTGAATTATCAGTTTTTAAAATACCCCATTTCCATGGCAACAGATGCTTATTGCAAAAATAAAAGTTGATAATTCCAAACAAAGAACTTCATATTTTGGATTTGTACTGAACATTTCACTTAAAAACATAAAATATTCTGCAAGTTATCACTGTATTAAATTACACCACCAAAATTAAGGCAACCGACATAGGGCTTAAAGTTTTTACTTTTACAATAGCCATTTTCACAGTTCCTGAAATTAAAAGTAACCAAGTTTTTATCTGGCACCGAGGCAGATTGTGAAACTGGTTAGCATAATAATAACACTTAGTTGGGAGGATTTTTTATCAATGCCAAGTTATCCTTAGTCTATATATATATTATATAGGAACCATGTGCATGGAAAAGTCTATGCAATTAAGAACTTCTTATTAACCGAGAGCGAGCCGGTCTGTACGGGAAAATATCAGACCGCGGTTTTTCTGTACAGACCGAGGCGTTACAGCGGTCTGATATTTTACCGTACAGACCGAGCGGACGAGGTTAATAAGAAGTTTATTATATGGCATTTGCGATAAACTAAGAATGAGAAAATAAGTGCCTCGCACCGTGACTCGCGCCCGTAACCGGCAACATGCGATATGTAATTTGCATAAATTTACATACCGAAAAAAGTGAATATGAATATGAAAGCGTAAATGAAGTAGTGTGCAAAAGTGAATCACAAGAAAATACAGTCATTGACTAATTGAGACCAAACGTGCTTGCGATACCACGTGCTGGCTCGGCGAAGAAAATCAGTCGTCTAATCCTTCATCGTCGCTTTCTATGACAACTCTTCACCTTTTATATCCATCTTGAACAACTTTTATAGGACCATTAAAGATTTGGAACTGGCAGTTGGAGATGCTGTTGTTCTCTGAACTTCCCTGGTTTATAGTGAGGGAATTTGACGTACTTCATGGCGAACTGGCACTGTTGCACCTGTTGGAGTAGATAACTGCGGTACAATAGCGGACTCTGAAGCCAGTTGGTTGTTTGCAGTGGAGGATGCTGATGGCTATCCTTGTGCTCGACTGAGAATGAAAGACATTTGTCGCTGATGCTGGAGGCTGGCGGTTTTGTACGATTGGAGGCTTTCCAATTTCTTGTGCCGACTTAGCTGCGCGACGTAATTTTCAGGAATATTAGCGTCAACAGTCGGGAAATACAGGTTTTTCTGACTGAATGGTTTGTTATCTTTCTTCCTGGACGCTGGATACCGGCTTGTGTGGCTGCTTTGGTGAGAAATTTACCGATTTCATTCTTTCCGAGCGGGGCTTTCTTGTACCAAATGTTATTTTTTTTTAGCCCGTGTATAATTTACAGCAAGGAAAAACGGCAAGGGCACCCAACGAAGTTTTCGGTTACATTTTTTTGACAACAAATGGTCGAGCTCGCTCGAAGGTAAGCTCTCTATGTTAACATTTGACTTTCCGATTGACTGTAAGTAGAGACGACCACCGGACGATTACGGGAAAATAATCGACTGCTAGAGAGACGCGAGAGCCAATCAGAATGCGCCATTTCACCGGAAGTAGCATGTACCATATAATAAAAACATATATTAAATTTTGATTGCAAACATAAATTTAAAATTAGGAGTTCAGCTTTATAGTTTATAGTTCAGCTTTATAGTTTGCACCATGAACATGCACAGTGTACAAAAAACAGGTCCTATACTTGTGAGACAGTCTCTATGCATCAATACAGGGGTTGACACAACCGGGATAGCATAGGGTTTGTTGGATACAGAACTTAGTATTAAAACATCAGTGTCTCTATCAGCGACACAAGTTCAGCAGTGTCAGTGATACAGATGTTGAAGTTTTATTAATCAGTGTCAATGTGTAAATGTATCGGATATGTTTTATCGATCAGTTCTGTATCAAACAAATGCTAGTGTCTGTCTAAGTTGGGGGTTTACAGAGGTACCCATGTGACTCAAATGCTGAATTTCGATTGGTTAGCACCCTCGTTTATAATTAATGAATGCAACAAAGTTAGGGCCAGTTAATGAGGATTGTACGTACTAGTTTTCCAAGTTTATCAATAAAACAGTGAAATACGAAATATTGACCTGCAGTTATTCTCGTTGGAACTTTACCAATAGGTATAACTAGTTTATAAATTAAATAATTAATTAATAGCGCATAGTTAATGGAGTGAAAACCAGTAATTTCACCGAAAAGCACAAAAGAAGTTCGGGGGGGGTTAAGACGTTTTGAAATTTTGTTTTCGCTCTCATATCTCCACCTTAAAGTCGATTTGAAACAAACTAAAAGGCCATCTGCAGTTTCAGTTCAGTATGGGTAACATTTTGGTGAAAATCCTATTTCGCTACGACGTTCCGTTCTACCCGCGTAAAAATGCATCGCCCTTTGTCTTGGCCGAGCGGGGCCTGGGTAACCATTGTAGTTCTTTCCTGCACTTGAAATTTTGGAAACCTATCAGCTTCACGCCGGGCACAAATGATGGTAAAAACGGCGGGTTTTATATATTTTTAAAAGTTTTCGACATAGAAGAATGAACTTTGGTAGGTACGTAAAGGAGTGTAAACAAAACATAGTCTGATAAGTTAAGCTAATATAGCCATCATTATGACGTCACAATGACGTCATATATCTTTTTCTAATAGATTTCTTCTAAATTTGTATTACCTCTAAAAACGTTTTATTATATCTTATACTTAATTTTTTTAATCTCTTGTTCATGAGAATGAAATAATCGAAAACCCGTTGTCGATCGGTTGAAGTAAACGTAAGTTATTGAATTTTGGATATAAAATAGCACAAAACTATTTACGAAAATGTCGCTTGTTTTAACTTTTACAGTTCGAAATCTGGTGCATCCTATTTTGCACAATAATACAGCGTTTTAGTAATAATTTTCTTTTTAGAATTTTGATTTTTTTCAGTATAGAATTGAAGCCTTATTTTTTGTATACGTCATTATATAACGTCATAAATATATTTGTGTACCCTCAGAAAATAGCCAGTTCAATGTTTTTGAATTCTATCGATGAAATGCATTTGGCTAACACTCACAAGTCATAGTATTCTCTTTAATAATATTTTTATAGTCGGCAATCTGATTTAAGCTTGAACTATGACGTCATAAAAATAGTAAATCGTCCATAACTTTGAATATATTTATTGTAGAAAGTTAAAATTTTCGCTAAATGAATATATTTCATAAAGGCATTCCGATGACGTAATTTTTCTGAAATGTGTTCTAAAGGTTAATTTTCACCAAAAAAGAAGGAACCCCTCATGACGTCACACATGAACAACGTCAGAATACAGAAACAATTGCTGGTTTTCACTTGACGTCATAGCCGCCATGTTGGTGCCCTTAAACAATAGATTCCTCGTTAGCTTCTTTTGTTGGGGCACCAACATGGCCGCCATGCCCTTTGTCATTTGAATCTCTGGGGATTGGGTGAAAACCAGCAATTGTCCCCAAAGATGTAGTCTTGCTTTGTTACCAAACAGCCAACATTTCCTCAAATGTAGAGTAGAAGTAAGGAAATGGCATTACTTTTACGTTTTCTGTCACACTCAACCCCGCCGTTTTTACGGTTATTCGTGCCCGGCGTGTTTGCCATTCCGAACACGTTTGCTAGCACACATGAAGTATACTTTACCATATCCAAGGGGTGGCGTAGGGAATATTTGTAATTAAGAGATCAGAGGCTTTAATGTTTGCTATGTGTAGCACATAGTCAAGGGAGTAAAAACCAGCCTATCTTATTTAATCGGTCACGCAACTAGATTAAATTTGATGTATAGACCAGGAGCCCATTATGGGCTCCTGTATAGACCTACCCCACGCGACGGCCATCTTGGAATGAACTATTGTTAATGCTTACCCAGCCTCGGTGTCAAATGTGTTTAACCGAGGCTGGGTAAGGATTAACCGTGATAGGTTTATTTCAAGATGGAGGCTACGTGGGATAGGACGTCTATTACTCGCGCAAACTCGGAAGTTCAGTGGGGTTAAGCAGTTTTGAAATTTTATTTTGGTTGTCATACCTCCTGAACTTTAATGTCAACCAAAGTAAGAAGACCCCCTGCAGTTTTCTATGGGTAACATTCGCCTTTTTCGTTTTGGCCGCAAAGCATGCTGGGACAGTTTGATTTTCTATTTCCCAGTCCAGAACTGGATTAAATAAAGTTGCAGCGTTAAACTCATAGTTTTTTGTACTAAGCACGACGAACACAACATGTTGTTCGCAAATTTAGGGTAAGATCTGGGGGGAGGGGTGGAAAATCATATGCATTGAAATCCTGTCATTTACGGTACCCTCCGCAATTAGAATTGGCTTGAATGAAGTTGCAGGTTAAACATCAGAGTTTTGGTACTTAACACGATGAACACAACATATTAAAATTGGTTGCAAATTTGGGTTAAGAGCTGCCGCCTTGCAAAACTGAGGAGAGAGGGGTGGGGAGCAACATCAGGCAGTTCCTATTAATAACCATACTCCTCGCCCATTAGAAATGGATTAAGTGTGTGGCAGAATTAAAACCATGGTTTCTGTACCGGATGTGATGAAATTCACTGTGATGAAATTCAGTGCGCTTTGATGGAAAATTTTGGGCACTTATTTGTACCGGCGAGAAATGGCCCAAAGTTCCATTTTATCCTTAGTAGGTGGAAAATAACCATAGACCTATGAACAATACCATGTTTGAGTATCGGCGTTTGCGGTATCTACTAGTATAATATAATAGATATAAGAAAATGAATATTAACAAGAGGTAAAGAAACACAAAATGCAATTGATGTCATCTGAAGTAGTTTTTGAAGTTGACATCGTTGTTATCGGTGTTATCGTTATTTACTTGTAATAATAATTATAATCAGTTGATTTTTATAACATACTCAACAAAATATCTGGATTCTGATTGGTCAATTCAATGACGAGTGCATAAGTTATATAGAGGGCAAAGTCGCACGCTCTCAGCAAATGCTTGCTCAGTTTATTATAAACGAAAAATCGCATGAACTGCTCGTGCAGCTCTACGGAATTTATAGGCACTGAGTGATATTTTGAAAATTCTCAAATTGCACTCGCCTAAAGGATCGTGCAATTATTATAACTTTCAAAATCATCACTCAGTTCCTATAAATCCCGTATAGAACTCACGGTCATGCGATTTCCTCTACATATTACAATGCGAATAAAATACGTATACTTACATTTTTTAAGCTGCAAGGACCACTGTTACAAACAAAAGTGTTAACGGATCTGTGGAGATCAGGATCAGCAAAAGTGATTGAAATATTGTTCAGGCGACGCTAATGAACTATGACCATGCACAATCAATTGTCTTACCCCCTTCCAACATAAATCGCAGCGCCTTGTTAGCCCCTTTGAAGTTTGCCGGGTTTCCTACTCTATTCACTCTTTTCACCTGATGGCCATCTTGGATTCAAAGCGAGGCAATCCTTTGTTTTTGCCAGGTTAGCCTCGTAGTGAGAGATAGTCAAAACGAGGGTAACCTGGCAAAAACAAAGGATTACCTCGCTTTGAATCCCAGATGGCAACCAGGTGAAAAGAGTGAATTATTAAACTTTAACATATAATTTTCGAAGAAATACCAGTGTATATTTCTTTCTAATAAGTGATATCTTCACACGTGAAGATATAAATGATATCTTCACACGTGAAGATATCACTTTTGAAAATATGACTCGATTTCAAAGATTTCTAGCCTTTTTAGTAAGAGATTGAAACTTGTATTTCATCAATAATTACTCGGGCTGCCTGTGGCAGCGCCGAGTCTGAAAATGCAAGTGGTTATTATTTTATTTTTTAATCAGTGTCAGACGGCTTCTGCGCATGCGTTAAAGGTCAAATTCGAACCAATCAGATTGCACTATGCTGGTCACGCAAACAAAGGTTAGATTTCCTCAGGCGCGCTCAGATAAGAAAATTCAAAGCTCAGACTAGGCGAGACAAGGAGATATCAATTTCAAATAGTCATTGTCAGAAATCTATTCCATCGTGGGCAATGATGCAATACAACCTAAATTTGGGTCAGGTCCATGTTTTACGACAGAATAACCAGAGTCTTTCTACTGGATTCGGAGAGCTCGAGACATTATACAAGTCTGCTAATATGGGGAAAACTGAAACAAAAAAATAACTTTGACGGCAGAAACCCTCATATTTCAGCCAAGCGGAATATTTACATGATCCGCTAAGATTTTTACAAATCTAATTAGTTAAGCAGATGTACGCAGTGTATGCCAACTGAAATGCTGTGCTCGTTTTGTGGTTACGGCTCAGTAGGGCAACTACCCGAACAAGAAGCATGAACTGCCAGCAAAGAGAGAGGAAAACTGAAAGAGGAAATCCTTGTGAGAAATCGACGTACATATGAAGCTATATACGTTATCATCGACTATATGGGAGTCAAACATCGAGCTGCTATGAAACCGCTTGTGACAGTTTGTTTACGCACTTTCATGACAAACGAACGTTTCTACTTTCGACACAACGGTCGCTAAACTGTACGAAATCTCCAAGGATATATCCCTAATGTCCAAACTAAAGGGAAAAACTGAAAGAGGAAATCATTGTGACCAATCGACATAAATATGAAGCTCCAGAAGTAATTATTGAATACATGAGAACCCATAGAGAAAACCGATAATAATGAACACGGTATTAGTTTCACCGACATTTGTGGCGTAACTGAACTCGCACTACAGCATAGCTTGAAATACTGTACGAAAACTCCCGTTTAAAAATTTCCTGATACCGAAAGGACAGTAGCATTTAAACAAGATATCCTTCTGACCAATCGACATACATATTAAGCTGTGAAAGTATGTTTCCATTCCATAACAGCCGATAGTGCAAACTAGTAAACTGCCACTAGTAAATTGACCTTGCGAGTACTGAACTTTCTAGCGTCAAATGCATGTGTTACGTTTCCAAACTTTAGGACAAGAAATCTTCCATAGAATGTTCTATTTTATTTACAGCTGAGAACTGTATTATTAAACATAAGAAATAAAACAATGGTGCCATTTGAAGAATTATATCATGTCAAAAGTGCAAACGAAGAAATATATATCTACGGACGCGAGCAGCTCGATCGTTTCACTTTGGTCAAACTCGGACTGTTTACGACTGGAACGGAAAAACAAAAAGTAAAACCTACTAAGTTACTAGGTCTGAACAGTACTAATTTATTAACTAGCTGCGAGTTGCTGACAGATATCTCAAGACTCTAGCTAGCTGCACGATAGTAGTCTGAACATACATACACACATGAATAAGTAGTGTTTTCAATAAAAGATCAACTACTTTAATTTACATACGAGAAAACAAAAATATTAAATTACATACATGTATATATATACTAGGGGAGCAGAGAATGAAAGTCACCGCGCTACCGGCCACTCCTAAAGACTGCTAATAATTTATATAAATGACATTCCAAATTCAATTAAGAACCTGAAATGTTTCCTATTTGCTGATGATACAAGTCTCTTTTACTCTAGTAATGACATTAAAGAACTGGAAACCACAATAAACTATGATCTTAGCCAAGTTCAGGAATGGCTCCTATCAAATAAGCTATCTCTTAATGTATCCAAGTCGAATCTAGTCAATTTTTATTCAAGACAAAAAAAAAGACATACCTCTCCAATCATAACAATAAATTCGGAAGTAATTAAGGAAAAAGATAATACCAAATACTTAGGAATAATACTCGATAAAAATCTGAACTGGAAAGACCACATTGCCTCAATTAGGATTAAACTTGCTAAAATACTAGGTATATTATATAAAACAAAACATTATGCTCCTCCAGAAGTTTTAAAACAATTATATTACTCCCTGTTTTACCCACATTTAAACTATTCAATTTTACTCTGGGGTAATACATACTCTTCTACAATCGAACCCCTTCGAATTCTTCAAAGAAAGGCAATTCGTATAATCTCAAATGCAAATTTCTATGCACATACCCCACCACTATTCTACAAATTAGGCACCCTGACTCTTGATGATCTACATAAATTACATTCAAGCCTATTCATGTATGACATATACCATAAAATAATAAACAGCACTTTCACTAAAATGTTTACTCCACTTTCAAACATTCATCACCATCAAACTCGCCAAACTAGTAAACAAACTTATTTTATTAACTTTGCCAGAACAAATCACAAATTGAGCTTCATCACATACCATGGTATCAAGATCTGGGAGAAAATCCCTCTAGAACTAAGAGATCTAAAAAGAAAAATCTTTAAGAAGAGACTAAAGGCCATATTTCTTGAAGGCTACCATTGAAAATAGATTGTCAATAAGTACTACAAAGATCCATAAAAAAATAATAATAATAAAAAAAAAAAACTTCATCGTATGTTACTCAGTAATACGTAATTAGTCTAACCTTATTTAACCTTATTTGATGTTATTATTTCCTGTCTCCTTTCGTCCGCCGAGTGTTCCTGACTTGACAGCCTATAGGGTTTTTTTCAGGTCCACCTCTCTCTTATTTTCCTTATTTTAGATTAATATCATAAATTGTAAATAGACTACCATCTAAGAGTAAATAAAAAATTGTTGTTGTTGTTGTTGTTCCCTTTGGTTATTACTAAGAGGATTTCAAATGAAAGTGTATTTCATCTTCAATCTCATGTGGCCCGAGTGAAAGCCCAGATGGGCTCTTGTTATATATTAAACAGAACATTACATGGCCACTTGGAGATACGGATTTTATCTTCTCGTGTTGATGAATATCTTACTCATTCGCTGCGCTCACTCGTAAGATATTTCATCAACACTCGAAGATAAAATCGGTATCTCCGCGCGGCCATGTAATATCCTCTATATGTTTTACATCATGTGATTACGATATAATATTGCTTTCCGTCACTAACTAATATCAAAAGTTATATAAATCGTATCCCTTTGTATGAATGCTGGCTGAAGACTAAATTAACTGATAAGCATATTATGTAGCCTGATTTTCAGACGGTCGAGGTCGTTCTCACTTCCTACATATTATGTGGAATGTGAACAATTTCGTCGGAGCTTCGGGGAGTCCTCGGGAAACGCGGGCTATTGTCACGTGGTAATGTCGAGAGGCGGGTTACGAGAAGAAGAAACGAGTCAACATGTTAGTGGTTCGTCTCATCTAAAACGAGGTAAGAAAGGATATGTACTCATTAATCAGTGATCTTACTACCTTAAATTCAACTTAATATCTTCACGTACTCACATATCATCTAAACTTTCTATATTTGAACGTCGGGCTCTTTAAGTTGGAGTTTCTGTGAACGGCTCTTGATCCTATAAATGGCGCGAAATTCTCGTACTTGAAATTATGCGATAACACGCTCTGAAACAAGGAATTGCCGTAATTGATCGACTTCTTGGTGAGCGATTTGAGTTATTGATTGTTTTGAGCAGGTTTATTTTAAAGATTTGATCAGTTTCGAGAATTTCACGAAGTGAGATTACAAATTTATTAAACTTGCATGTTGTTTGAATCGATGAACGATGCAGAAGGCATTTGCTTAAAATATTCAAATAATTTACATTTAGTGGTCTTTAATAGTCTAGGGAAGTTCTCTCGTTTAGTCCTTTCAGTTTCACGTACAAATTTAACTGGAAATACTACAACATAATGTATAGAAGTGCCGTTTATTTAAAGCAAAACATGGGCATGCAATGTGTGGTGATTTCTACAAAATCATACAGTAGTTGGTCATGGATGACAAATGTTAGAATTATAAGAAAATGCCAGTTTTACCTTAACTGTTCTTTAGTTTTAACGTTTTCTAATTCTATAGTATTTTTCAACAGACTGTACATCAAATGTTTCATATTTGTCAGTAATTTAATTGTTTTATTGATAACTTGGAGAATATTGTGTACTCTCTTCGTTATTTTATTGACATATTTGCTGTTTCACTACCAATTTTGTTTTGCCATATCACAATTTTGGCTAAACTACAGAATACAGGGCCACTTACCAAGGTCTACCCCAGAGCCACTTGCTCGGTGGCTCGGTAGTCATGATTATAATTAATATGCAAGTTACCTGTGGTATATATTGTTAGTGGCTCGGTGGCTCGGTAGTCGCATTGATGAGTAACTAATAATCAGATTCATTGGCAGTGAGGTCGGTAAAAACATAACTAGAAGAGTTTTGTTTTCTCAATATAGCTATTACAATCAAATAAACAATCGTGTGAGGTTAGGGTTAGGGTTAGGGTTAGGTCATTGAATATTCATTTAACGGCACGACTACCGAGCCACCGAACCACTAAAAATATACACTCCAGGGTCATTGAATATTCATTTAACGGCACGACTACCGAGCCACCGAGCCACCGAGCCACTAAAAATATACACTCCAGGGTCATTGAATATTCATTAATGATACTTCGTTCTTTTAAAGACGATGATATAGACTACCGAGCCGAAATCATTGAATATTCATTAATTATATTTCGTTCTTTTAAAGACGAATAGACTACCGAGCCACCGAACAAAATAGATGGAGCTTCAAAAGTGGCCCTGCATTCTGTAGTTGCTCCACAATTTTTTTTACAGCGGTATTTATATGTTGTTATAAAATGGTAAATAAGTAATTAAATAAGTATTAAATATATTGTAATTGAATCTCAATGTTAATAGAAAAATACAGTAATAATGATTCAAAAAAGAGGGGACATGGATGGCTGACTGGCTAAAAACCCCAAAGAGCTTGTAAGCACAACTTTAATGATTGCAATAATATGGCAATAAAACCATTAAATGTAACAAATAATTCATAAAATGTAGGACTAAATCCTTCATTTTTTTATGACAAAACTAAAGTGAAACATGTATAAGTTTGCGATGACCTGATTTTGTTGACATTATAGTATATTGGAACTTGATTTAATTAATGTCTTGTCATTTACAGTTCTGTAGAATAAATTATTCAATATGGTGTCAGACAAAATGATGATTTCCCTGTTGAATAAGAAAATTTCTGTGAATGGATCTTGATCCGATAAATGGCGCGAAATTCTCGTACTTGAAATTATGCGATAACACGCTCTGAAACAAGGAATTGCCGTAATTGATCGACTTCTTGGTGAGCGATTTGAGTTATTGATTGTTTTGAGCAGGTTTATATTTAAAGATTTGATTCAGTTTCGAGAATTTCACCAAGTGAGATTACAAATTTATTAAACTTGCATGTTGTTTGAATCGATGAATGATGCAGAAGGCATTTGCTTAAAATACTCAAATAATTTACATTTAGTGGTCATTAATAGTCTAGAGAAGTTCTCTCGTTTAGTCCTTTCATTTTCACATACAAATTTAACTGGAAATACTACAACATAATGTATAGAAGTGCCATTTATTTAAAGCAAAACATGGGTATGCAATGTGTGGTGATTTCTACAAAATCATGTATGTACAGTAGTTGGTCATGGATGACAAATGTTAGAATTATAAGAAAATGCCAGTTTTACCTTAACTGTTCTTTAGTTTTAACTTTTTCTAATTCTATAGTATTTTTCAACAGACTGAACATCAAATGCTTACAAACAATACATTTGATATGCATTCACATACATACTGTTTTTTGAATTATGAATACCTAGTGCAAGTTAAAACTGAGAGCACACTCTAACTGAACAACCACTTTTCTTTATTTTTAATAAGATACTAAATTCCAGTTAACTCCTTGGTTGTAAAAAACATTGTCATCTAAATCTTCTTGCGAGCTCTAGCAAGCAGACTGGGAGCAACCTAATCGGAAAGGAACCTCCAAATTATTTCACCCATCCTCAAATCTGTGGCCTACAAGAGCTTGGTTCGACTAATTGAAGGGGTCTACAATGTATGCAAGAACAGAGTAAGTGACTACTGATCAAATTCCAAATTCTTCTTGATATTCTTTGTTTTATGAGGGGGAATTTAGAAATTGATCAAAAGTCACTTACACTGTTCTTGCATGGACTCCTTAAATTTGGAATACTCATCTACGGTCTGGGATCCACATACAAGAGAGAACATTGACAAACTTGAAATGGTGCAGAGGCAAGCAGCACGATTTGCTCTAAATCGTTACCACAACACTTCCAGTGTTAGTGGGACGTTGAAGGAACTTGGATGGGACACCCTCGAAAGCAGAAGGAAAATGTGGAAACTGACTATGCTACTGTAAATTAGATCCATAATGGCCTAGTTGATGTTGAAAATGAGAAATACTTTACCCCAGTGGGATGGATAAGTCGTCATCTTCACGAAGTCATTCATATAAAATTCCACAATCAGTAACAGATTATCATAAATTTTCGTTTTTCTCGAAAACTTTAAAGGAATGGAATACTTTGCCATCTACAATACCTTAGTTAAGGCAGACTGTTGTTTATTTAGAGCAAAGCTTGATTGTGTTTTTTGCTAGTAATTACATGTAACTCATATCACCGACTGCCGTACAAGAGCAACAGCAATTTTATATGTCATAAATGATCATTAATTAGCCCAAATGCAAAAATTGAAAACAGCTCTTATCTTATCATACATGTACATGTACATGTACATGTAGGTACGAAATGAAAAAGAAATGACAAGCCTTAGAGGACCTTGCATACTATAGTACATTATAAAAGGATATAGTGTTTCCTGTATTCAAGGAAAATGGTGTTTTTACTGCTTGTCCTAAAGCATATTTTCCTCTCTGTGGCAAAGATACAATGTAGGTAAAAAAGTTTAATATTTTCAAAGAAAGTCTGGAAAATTTAACTATATTCTGTAAACCTCTATTTTTAGGTTTACGTTTTTAGTAGAGATAGCAAATATTGTATATTTGCTTCAAACTGTCTGGATTTGGAGCAAGAGAAGAAGGGGAAAAATATATCACAGAGGGGCATTCTTCTGATACATGTATTAATAAAGAAAACAGTTTTAAACTATTTAGAAATTGCAAGAACATTGGGTTTTATACATAAAACATTTAAAAATTGTTTACAACCCACCTAATCTCCCATTGAGCAAAGAGGATCACAGGAGCAATGCATTGTGGGGGAAAATTGCCATCATTATGTGCTGAACTTGCACAAGAAATCTATTTCATCACATCCCTGAAAAGTTCATGTTCTCAGAATAACTTTTATTTCATTACAGAAGTCACATGTATATTCCAGTGTAGAAGAGAGGAAGAAGTTATTGATTTTTGTTGGACAATAGGCATAGCCAGGATTTTTTCGGAGTGATGCACAATTGTGAAATTTCAACACAAAGGGCCATACCCCGCTCCACCCCCTCCCTCCAATACACACACTACCACCCCCCCCCCCCCCCCCCCCCCCCCAACCAACCAAGAAAAAGTAAAACGTAACATTTTTGAGATGGCATCTGGCCGTACGTGTAGCTACGCCCCTGCCTCTGCGACACTGGTCCTTTCCAGTTTGCAACTTGTGAGGGATGATCAAAAGAGGAAACATTTCATTATTTCATGTCATTTGTTTGTTGATATACTTATATTAAATAAATATAAAAATGTGTACAAATATGTGGCTTTTACATTTGTACATATACCGTATTTACGGGTAAATACGGTATATATATTTTACATTGTATTCACAGGAAATTGAGATTGCTTTTCTAATTCTGATAATATTGTGATTTTCCTGTTGCCCTCCCTATAATAACGATACATGTACTTATTTTTATAGCACCATTATCCACTAATAATAATAATTGTTCATGGCACTTCACAATACCAAGGTAGTTATATAAATTAATAATATTGATATACAAATTTAAGTATGTCAATTAAAATTACAATGTTACTACAATGTAGATAGATTGCTTTATTTACCCTTGGTCTTTACTGACGCTGATTAAGCCTCAAGCAAAATACATACTAATATGTAAGTACCTAGAAAATGACCATAATAATAATAATGACAATTACAGTTAATAATATTCAAAAAAAAGATAAAATGCAATATATAAATACAGATTTCCTTTCCTAAATGGAGAACCGATTAGCATACACAGACTGATCTGGGACTATTGCAGAGCCAGGTACCACTATTGTACAAGGAAGTGGAAACAGAACACACTGCCCTCTTAAATGTTCTCCAGCTGCACAACAATCTCAAATCATCTTGAAGGGAGTTCCATGCCTGAGATGCAGTGTCCACAGTAGATTTTAAACCAAACCATGTTGATCTTACTTTTGGGAGAGCTAACTTGTTTATAGTGCCTCTGAAGTTCTTGATGTTATCCCTCGGGATAAATAATGATTTCACATAAGATGGAAGTCTGTTAGTCAGAGCTTTGAAAATAATAACAAGCATGTCCTGAATGGGCCTATCAACTAATGTGTAACCTATTCTGCCTGCCAGGGTATTATAATTGGAAGAATAAACATCTCAGAGCTCTGTAGTTGAACTTCTCCAAATTATCACTGACAGACTTTAGACAGTTAGTCCATACAGAGGAACAATATTGAATAAGTAAGGTATGCCATAACAAAGGACTTATAAATATTCATTTTGGATGAAAATTAAAGAATGCTCTTAAGTCTATTAAGAACATCTAACTGTTTACTTACTTTCTTGATTATTTTAGTTATGTATAAGTTAAGATGCAAGTTGTTACAATTATAACAACTAATGTAGTTGAAAATAAGAATAAATATAAATAATGTATAACTTTTACCATGTGTAACTTTTACCATCATTTCTTAGTCTATAAAATACTATAGTACATGTAATTAAGTTCAGTTTTTGGTAATAAAGTCGAGTTATTATTATTATTATTGTTATTATTATTATAACGATAAAAATACAATGTCAAAATATAACAAAATTCCTAATTATAAAAAGCTTTCTTAAAAGGTACAACGAACATGTAGGTCTTAAGCTTAGTTTTAAATAGAGTATTTTTATTAAATATATTATTGTTATTGCTACAGTACATGTACATTGTAAACTAGTTATACATGTACCTATGACATGGTTAGCATGTGCCTTGAAAAGTCCTTAAATATTTCCAGGTCCTTGGAAAGTCCTTGCATATTGGCAAATTAGGTTTTACATGTATCCTTGAAAAGTCCTTGAATTTTTACTAAAAACTCCTTGAATTTTGTTTAAAATCTTGTATGTTTGAGAAGACAGTAAAACAGTCTCATTATTGCCTCCAAAAGATTGTTAGAGTAGCAATGAATGATTCATTGTGCAAACAAGTCAGATAAAGGGTCTTGCATTGGGTCTAAATTGCGTTGAATTTTGAGGTCATTTACATTTGTATGTGTGAACCTGTAGAAAACAAGTCCTTCAAAAGTGTGGAAAGTCAGTGTTTCATATTTGTCAGTAATTTAATTGTTTTATTGATAACTTGGAGAATAATGTGTACTCTCTTCATTATTTTATTGACCATATTTGCTGTTTCACTACCAATTTTTTTTGCCATATCATTTTTTTACAGCGGTATTTATATGTACATGTAGTTATAAAATGATAAATAAGTAATTACATAAGTATTTAATATATTGTAATTGAATCTGAATGTTAATTGAAAAATACAGTAATAATGATTCAAAAAAGAGAGGACATGGATGGCTGACTGGCTAAAAACTCCAAAGAGCTTGTAAGCACAACTTTAACGATTGCAATAATATGGCAATAAAACCATTAAATGTAACAAATAATTCATAAAATGGAAGACTAAATCCTTCATTTTTTTATGGCAAAACTAAAGTGAAACACATAAGTTTGCGTTGGAACTTGATAATTAATTTCTTGTCATTTACAGTTCTGTAGAATAAATTATTCAATATGGTGTCAGACAAAATGATGATTTCCCTGTTGAATAAGAAAATAAAATAAATCTTGACTTGACTTTGAACTAGACTTTGAACTGATCAAATGAAATTTCATGGTTAAATTGAACTCTTACATTTTGTAATTACTGGCAAGTGTTTCAAGATGTCTGTTAATTTTGGCATGTAACAAGCTTACTTTAATTTAATTGGTGACATCCCTACAATAGCTAGCAGCTTCAAATCTGCTTTAGGTACTCACCTACATGTACATGTAAGCAATGACCAATGACTCAATATAATTTTCTTATCTTATTTTGTTTATTATTGCACCTGCACTTGTAACTAAATTAAAGTTTACTTTAAGCACCTGCACAACATATTCACAGTGATGCCAAACCTTTGCAAATTATCATATGGTACATGAATACATTGTACAGTAACTTCCAGGAAGCCCTGATGATAATCTGAATAATTATTACAATGTATTTCCCTCTTTACAACATAATAGTTGCATTTACATGTCATATAATATTATAATATTACTAATCTCACCAATTTATTTTTATTTTCTAAAACTAGACATCAGAAAAGCAAACTGATTGTCTGGACAATAACAGGACAATGATACTAATGGCAATTCCAATGGTCTTTGTTTCCATATGCAAATACAATGTAGCTAATTCCATTGTTATATGTCAAAGGAGACATTTTTTCCCAAACTTAATATTTTAAGGAACATACAATGTATTTCCCATTTGTTTTGATCCATCTTTGCTATCTGAAAATGGATTGAAACAGAACATGACACATCTAATTATAATCTAATAATGAACAATTGTATGCATTCTTGAAAGTGGTCACATGCTAAAGCAAGAACACAATCAGGGTACATTGTACATACACAAGTGTTGCACAAAGGATCAAAAACAATGTTATTGTTAAAGGTTAAACTGTTGGTTGGTTTATTTCCATTTTTTTCTGAACAATCAGCTTTAGTTTTAAAGTTATTGATGACAAGAAAGTTCTGTGTAAAATATCTATGGACACTAAAGGCACCCTTAAACAGGTATTCTCACACTTCTTTTTGTGGAAGGGGAGAGGGTTTATTCAAAACACAATGCTACACCATCAAGAAAAATAGGGAAAAGACAATGCTTCGGTTGGTTTAATAAAAATATAATTATTTTAATGGTTTATCTTTACCTGCCCTTCAAGTTCCTGAATCACCTTTGAGTGTACAATTGTCATGTTATTAAAGGAACTGTGAACTTCAACCAAGAGTAATTATGGTTTCTGGATGCTTGAAACCACAATAAACTTGTATCTAACTTAAAGTGCAACTAACCCCTTTTGCAATTTTTATGCATACATGTATGAATCTTTGAAAGGTTTTGAGTACTTCTGTGAAGAAATTTTTGGCTTACATAGAATACTCTATGTTCTATGCTTGTTTGAAATGGTGAAAATTTGACCTTTCCTGACCCATGACCGCGTAAGAAAAAGACTGGGTCGATTCTTGATCTTACGTCATCTACATTTGTAATTCATTCCACTTTGCAATAATTTGAATAAATATTTAGCATTTTGTCTAAAATAACTGTTTTCTTTACTAACAACTCACAGACTGTGTATATTATCTATATATTGATGTTGTTGTGATAGAAAGGCGACATGGAGAATAATGCATTAATGAGGTGACGTAATATCAAGAATCAACCCAGTCTTTTTCTTACACGGTCATGGGTCAGGAAAGGTCAAATTTTCACCATTTCAAACAAGCATAGAACATAGAGTATTCTATGTAAGCCAAAAATTTCTTCGCAGAAGTCTCAAAAACCTTTCAAAGATTCATATGTATAAAAATTGCAAAAGGGGTTAGTTGCACTTTAAGTCGTAGCTCATCAGCCTTATACCTTAACTGTAGTTCTAGTTTAAGTCATGTAGATCTACAGACACTACAGATCTACATTGTATGGACACTACTCATTTAAAGTGCATATGAAGCAAACATTAAGTTGATCTAATGTTAAAATGCTTTCAAAATGAGGAATAACAACATTATCCGTTTGTCAAAATCTCGTCTCATTTCAGAGATACATGTATTCAGGTTTTTGTAATATGCAAATGAGATTACCTACATTTTTGTATGATGTCATAATTATTGTTTGCACAGCCTGGAGACAAATCACAAAATGAAGAATATCTCTATAAGTATTGAATAAAAATTACTGAAACTTTGCACATGTATGACACTATGAAAAGTACACATCATTTTGCAAATTATGGTGTTGCCATGGAAACTCTCATGGCCCCACACACCTTTCACCTTGAACATAAAATTCCAATTTATTTCCTTAATTGTTACAAAAAATAAGTTGCTTAAACTACTCACATATAATGCCTACATTGTTCCAAATCTTATTTTGGACCCACACCAAAATAATTGTTTGACAAACGAGAATTTAGACAGGGCATCTGGAAAAGTGCGGCAGTGCGGATCCGCACTTTTGACCCAAAACCGCACTAAATTGCACTTTTACACTTTTCCCGCACCTTTCCGCACTTTTCAAGGAAAATCACTAAATATTGCATGTAAATACCTTTTAAACACGACGATTATGAAGTATCACATGTAAATACTTAGTTAAATACGTTGATGTTGAAGTATTAAAGTAAAAAAGCATCGAAAATCTAACATTTTCTTTGAGTTACAGTCGGAACGAGTCGGAACCGAAGCAAAAAAATACCAGGCGTCCCGACAACAAACCGCAAGAGAATGAGTACGAGTAGCCGTCAAGTACAATAACTGGGATTGGATAGAAATTAGCGAATAGCTGATCTTGTAAGAAATGTGTCAAAATGTGGCGGCTTTTTGTCATGCCTTTCTTAGATGATCCGCAATGGACAGCTTCGTGGTCAAAGGGAAACCATCCGCAAAAAACGCGACGAATATAACAGCACACGATAGAGCTCGCCGTTATCCACATGGAGAAAAACCTTCTATTTTGTTCCACGTGCAACGTGGTTGTCGATCACTTGAGGAAATTTATTGTCGATCGCCATCTTGACACCGCCTTGCACAAAGATAAGAGCTCGCCGAGGTGGAACAGGTGCAGCAGTTCCTCAAGAAGGACATGAAAGTGTCTTAGTGCAGTGTCCATATTACGCCGGTCCCGCTTTGAAAAGTCTAGGACGTTTATTTGTTTAGCTGTGCATTGCTCAAGAGGAACAAAAGCATGAACATAGCGAGAAAATGTTATGCATATCATGTACACCACTGGATGGTTTCTCCTGTTGATTTTAAATAAAAAGAGTTAATAAATAAAACTGTCTACCATGACTACTGTGCAAATAAAAAAAAACAATAGAAAATAAACAGAAACGACTCGCTAGGATCCCAAAACAAAAGTAAACGGCGAAATAAAAATATATATTACCGCACCTTTTCCGCACTTTTGACCGTTTTTTGCACTTTTTCCGCACTTTTGACCGTTTTTGCCGCACTCTTTCCGCACTTTCTTGGGGGGAAAATCGCACTTTTCCGCACTTTTTGCGGGATTTTTACCGCACTTTTCCAGATGCCCTGTTTAGAGAAGTTTGTGTTATTTGTAGTGGAAGCCTGGGGCCAGAGTGTTTCCATGGCAACATCATAATTTGCACAATGACGTGCATTTTCCAAAGTACCACATATATGCAAAGTTTCGATAGTTTTATCCAGTACTTGTAAAGATATTCTTCATTTTGTGATTTGTCTCCAAGGCTGTGCAAACAAAATGATGTCATACATGTAGGTCATCTGATTTGCATATTACAAAAACCTGAATATCTCTGAAACGAGATGAGATGTTGACAAACGAAAACTTATTTTTCGCTTCATATGCATTTTAAGTAAAATTGTGCATTTTCATGTGGTATGTGATATATTTTCATTTTTCTGTTATATTTCACCTGACTCTCTAATTTATTGCCTGTGCTACGCTGCCAGTGAATGACCAGTGTTTTAAACATGTGATGCTGAATAATAGTATTCTGACTACCAATTTTAGCTGAATAACCACATACAGTACCGTGCAAAAAGATTTCAACGCTAATTGGGGATATATCCCTGGGGATGTATCCCTGGGGATATATCCTTTAAAAGGGATATATCCCTTTTTCGTGAAGTGAAATAACCCCTTTTGAAAAGGATATATCCCCTGAAACTTCCCCCAAAAGGGAAATATCCTTTTTTCAGGGGATATATCTCTTTTTCAGAGGATATATCACTTCCCCTGTTGAAATCTTTTTGCACGGTACTGTAAATGAGAATTTGTATCTTGGGTACACCTAACATAAAATTATCTAAATTATTGTAATAACCTTAAAGGGACTGTGTCATGGTGAGAAACCATTACATTAGACGTCTGGGCTGGACACGGTCATTATCAGCGATTCTCATATAAACTGACGAACCTCACACACATGTGGTATGGTAAAAATCAAAGCAAATATTCAAAAATTACTAATAAACTGTGTAAATATAAGTCTTCAAGTACAATATTGAAAATACTTTCAATCAAGCATTGAAGGAGTGGAGTTTAACTGCTTGTAATCAATTAACAGCCACCAAATTGAACACTGACTCCATACATGCATAGTACCATGACATAGCCCATTTAAAGTATGGCTATTGTAAAAATATTTTGTATTTCAAACCATGATAAACAATGATTTGGTGTAATTTACTTTGGAACTACGGGCACTACATTTGACACTTTAAATGCATATAACTCTGTAGCTTTTTTCATTACTTTTCAAAATAATTGCTTTATTAGTATTAAATGCATACTTACTAGTTGTTTCACCAGGCAATGAAATGAATGCCATACTATTTATTATGTGGTATACCAGGCATGATCTTCAGACACTACAACAATCTTTGGACATCATAAAATTGTATTTCAATGCCCAAATTCATCAAATATCAATACATCAAATATTTTGCTGAAGTGGCTTTTTTTTAAACTAAGCATGTAATGACCTTTTGAAAAATGAAAATGAAAAACATAAAATCAGATTATATTCCAAAATATTTTTTTTGCACCACTTCGTTAGTAAGTCCAATAAATTTGGTCATATTGGGTTAACATCCATTAAAACTTACCACAAATCTTGACAAAGACCTTTTCGACATTTCAGAGATTTAAAAACATCGAGCTTTTGCATTTTATACACTGAAATCTATTGAAGCCTTTAGCTATTTTTTGGTTTGGAACCTAACGCTTCAAAATGGATATATTTTGTCATTATTAATAAGCACAACTCAAGAATGACTGAGAATCAAAGTCTCAAATTGTTTGCAGGTACATGTATAAAACGTCTGTTACAAATGTAGATGTGTTTAAAGGTACAATGTATATTTAACAAGATTTTAATACATTGCAGGAAGTTGCAGTATGATAACATAGGTCTGTTATGTTTGTATACCCTGATTGTGTTCTTGCCATTTAAAATATTATTGTGGTAATACAATACCATGATTGCCTCGGTTTTCTTTGTTCCAATAGGGACAGTTAATGTCTAAATTCCCTCATCAGTATGCATACCTGCTCTACCGGTAAATCTCCCTAGAATTATGTATTAAAAATGAGGGAAATTTCAAATTTTCCCTCAAATGACGTCAAATGCGGGAAAATTAGAAATTTCCCTGTTTACAGGGAAATGTACAGCAGGCATGCTGATGAGGAGATGACTTGGGTAATGTCCCCTGATGCATTGGGGGTAGAGTAGGTATTTAGCCTTTTAGCATACCCCTGTGCACACACCTTTATTTTGGCTGCGCACTGTGCTATCTAGATAACTTCTGATGCATCCTTCCATGTGGGATATATATGCAACAATAGGTACACATGCTCTACAGACACTAATGATGATTATCATGACGTATACATGTACATATATGTTTAATTTTCGTTCATTTTTTGTTTTATTTTCTTGACAACATTGATATTTGAATTGCATTTTACAGGATTTACATAGCAATATGGCACCTTATTACATGTACTTAAGAATCATTGTAAATGATAATAAACTGATATTCTGAGTTACAATATTTACTTATTAATATTGATATTTATGGTGACATTTTGCATACTTGCTCCTTGCAATAGATTCATTCCATACCATAGCCCACTCCTTATACACACTGGCACTCCACAATGTGTGCTTTTTAGTATTATCAGGGATTCTGTTTTCCCTTACTTCTTGGACAGCTCGATCACTGACAAACGTAAAATGCTTCTCCACCATTCTCTCTTCAAAAGAAACTGATTTTGCTTTTTAGAATATAAATGACTCAACTTATTTTGTCTAGCTACATGTTCAAGTTCATTTTATTCGCATTTATTTTTTTAGATAATTATGTACATGTATATTTACAACAGCCATTAAAAAGAATTGTAAGGTATAAAGATTTTGTAGGAGGAGTGTGTAGTAGCCAAAGGAGCAGAGCTTTCGAGTTGGCCACTACAATGTTGAAATTGATGAGGGAAGGAAGGTGCTTAGCTTACATGTATATGGCTTAGGTGTAGATTTAAGAAAAGAAAGAAAGAAAGGAAGGAGTCAAAAGAAAAGTATTTGATAATAATTTACAAGTAAAGTACATGTACATGTATATAGACTTACATATTTAAAGATTAACAGATAAATGTTACACTAGAGTTATTACGTATACGATAACATCAGTATTTTGAAAAACACAGGAGAATACAGGTGACTATGACTGGCTGCCAAGGAGGTATATTTTATATCGATTTTTAAAACCATTATGAGGCAAACATTTAATCTCGAGTAGTATTTTCCCCAATATTTTTGCTGACAGAGCTCTAAATCTTGTAAGGCCATAATTTGTTCTGGAGGCTGGTCTGTGTAGGTTTTATTTAGCAGCATATCTAGTATTATGTTTGTGTACATCAGAGGCAGACACAATCAAGTCAGAAAAGTGGCTGGAATTCTATGTTTCACATATATTATTTTATGTACAAGAGTAAATATTTTAAAGTTAACAATGTTCTCAAGTTTAAGGATTTCTAGAATTCTATAATATGGGGTGGCACTTTCAGTTTTCTTTGCAAAGAAAGTACAATGGATGCATTTGTTTTGCTTAGTTTTGATCTTATTTAGTCTGGATTGGCATGCAGTTCCCCAGCTCATTAGAGCATAATTTAGATATGGGTAAATAAGAGTATAATAGAGTTGTTTTTGTGTATTAATAGAAATAATTATAATGTCTAACTTTGAAAAGAATTCCTACATTTTTTGTCAATTTGTTGTTAATATGTTTGAGTTGAGCATCCCATTGTATGTGCTGATCAATAAAGACACCTAAATATTTTATTTGTGTTTTTTTCTCTATATTACAGGTTATTGTTATATTAGTTTTTTTTCTGGGTGTGGTTATTAGCATATAGTTGGTCTTTTTAAAATTGATGGATAGCTTATTTGCAGCACAATACTTTAAAACATTCTTAAGCTCATCATTAACAACTTTTCCTAACTCATCAAGGTCATTAGAGGAATAAAAAAATATTTGTATCATCGGCAAAGATTCTAAAGATAATTTTCTTTGAAGAGTTTGGGAGATCATTGATATAGAGAAGAAAAAGTAGAGGTCCTAAGGTGGATCATTGGGGGATACCTGGATTCCGTGTCACCAATTTTGACATATTGTTGACGGTTACTTAATATGTAGCTCAAGAACCATGCATGGGGTAGTCGTCGAATGCCATATTTATTCATTTTTGTTAAGAGAATATCGTGATTAATTGTGTCAAATGCTTTAGAAAAATCCAGAAAGATCCCACATGTTATTTTGTTTTCATCTATAGCTGTTTTTAGGTTTTCCAAAGTTTCAAGAATGGCATATTCAGTTGAATATCCTTTTCTAAATCCAAACTGGTAATTAAAGAGTATGTTTTGCTTTTCGAGAATTTTTTTTTGTTGATCATACATAAGTCTTTCTAATACTTTACTAAAGGGGGAAATAATTGCAATTGGCCTATAGTTCCCAAGCTCTGTTACATTGCCATTCTTAAATATAGGGGTTACCCTTGATATTTTAAAGACATCATGCAGGAACCATTCCTGTTGAAATTGATTCATTGTATATTTTTGTGAAGGGTATAGATAGTGGTCCGCTTGCGAGTTTGATAAGTTTGTTTGGGATGTTAATATATGCCTTATTTTCATCCAGTCCAGCAAATAGTGTATAAACTTGTGGTTCAGTTAGTGGAGATATGCGAAAGTTATTAGCTGGTGAGGAAGTTACCAATATATTGAATAGGATTGGTATTATCAGTTTCGATTTTCTTTGCTAGAGTTGGGCCTACATGTATGTTTACAAAGAAATTATTAAATAACTCAGCGTTATCCGCCTGTTGTGTAAAAGTCTTGTTATTATGAACAATTCTAGTAGGGAAAGACTGGCCTTTTGTTTTACATTTAATAAGGGTTCCAATAATTTTCCAAGTGTGCGTAAAGTTGTCCTTGTACATTGTATTTTAGAAATTGTGTACTATAATAATCTTTTTTGCTTCTTTGTTTTAATAATGTTAGCTTATTTGCATATTGTTTGTATTCATCAATTCTTTGTGGGTCTTTACTTAAGAAATGTGTGTGGTACACTTTTTGTTTCTTTTTTATCGAGTTTAGGATTCCGGCTGTAAGCTGTATACAAACAACATTACTATATGCAATTTCATGTGTGAATAAACTCAATAATATGCAGTTGAATAACCAAAGGTTTTCTGATTACCATTCTAAAATGGTAGCTCAAAACTCAATAATAATTATAGTTCGCTTCCTCGTCGATCATGGTATTATGAGGGAAAATAGTGATTAAATGTCCCCTCAGCCCTTAGGAGAATTTTACAAATTCAGGGACAATAAATCACTAATTTCCCTCTTGTCATGGTATTACTTACATGTATACCAGGTAATAATACCAGTTGGCTATGCAGGATTTTTTGTCACAAAAGCCGATATTCATGTGAACAAAAGTCCTTCTACAATAATATTAACAATCGGCCATTTAAGGAAGATAATAGAGTGCTGTTTTTTTTTATCAAACTACCCCCCCAAATGTTGGTCCAACATGAGGTGCTACAATATTTGATCATTTAGCCCTGGTTTAATGGTTCCCTGGACTTAGACTTACAGCTATAAATATTACTACCACATTGTTTTTGCACAGGCAATCAGTCAAAGCATAAACAATAAAATTATTGCAAAATCACAGCCGAGGATAAACTCTGTACATGATTGAATAGATACCGTAATTGATCGGGTATAAGCCACACACCCACTTTAGACTTAATTGTGATCTTACCTTGAGCTCAAATTGAAAACTTTAAGGAAAATACTGCTTATACAGTGTACATGTAAACTGCATCCCAACTTTAGCGAACATACATGTAAGTATTTTTTTTACTTAAACATGTAGTTACACTACAGCTTAGAAGTATGTTTAGCATATTAAGTGATATGCAAGAAAATTAGTCAAATCTACGTGAGCAAGCATATACATTGTAAACAAAAATGTCTCGGATATCTGAATTTCTAATGAGACCTGAAACAACCACGGGGACTGATCAAAGTCAGGACCTGGCTAATCCTCATGTTGAATTGGAATTTAGTATGTTGGTTTTTACAGATAAATTATGCTCGTTCAGATTCCAGCCTGTCTGCCTTTTCACACAACACTGGGTGCACAAGTCAAACTTCCTTGGGAACTGTGGTTTTATTGCTTTTCAACTTTACTTTCAAGGTTAAATGTTTACTAAATAAAATATTCAAGTTATGTTAATTAATTTGAGTCCACTTTCAAAGGTGGGAAAGTCAGTCTCATAAATTGCTGTGACCAGTGCATAATATTGAAGTGTTAAGTTTTCTGTGAACTGATTCAACTATCAATACACCTTACTCACACGCTGATTTTTGAGATTAGGAAACTGGGATCTCACATGGAAATAACCACTGTCACCTATAAATCAACAATTTTGGAAAATTTTAATACTTTTGGGATGAAATTTCGAAAATATATAGAGCATGGAATTTATAGACTTGTATGGGATTTTGCAGTCTTGCATACACCAAATTTGCATACTGTCAAAGTCAAGTCTTAAAGTGCTACTGAAGCAAAATTTCATCATTAAAGTTAAGATCTCACTTGAAAATCCTTTCGAAATGAGGAAGAATAGCATTTTCTGTTTGTCAATATCTCATCTCGTTCCAGAGATATTCAGGTTTTTGGAATATGCAAATTAGATGGTCTGTGACGTCATAAGGTTGACACAGCCACGAAGACAAATCACAAAATGAAGAATATCTCTGCAAATAGTGGGTAAAAACAATTGACACTTTTCACACATATGGTACGAAGGAAAATACGCGTCATTATGCAAATTAAGATGTTACCATGGTAACACTCTCGGCCCCAGGCTCCTTCAATGAGGAAAATAATTTTCCTAATTTCTCCTTTGCCAAACAATTTTTTTCTACTGTTGGCATATCAGAAGGTTTGGAACAGTGTAGGCATTGTTTGTGAGTGGCTTAAAGTAAATTATTTTCTGTAACAGAGTTAAAAACTACAATTTTATGTTCAAGGTGAAAGGAGCCTGGGGCCAAGAGTGTTTCCCATGGCAACATCATGATTTCCACATTGATGTGTATTTTCCTTAGTACTATACATGTGCAAAGTTTCAATTGTTTTTACCCACTATTTGCAGAGATATTCTTCATTTTGTGATTGTCTTAATGGCTGTGTCAACCTTATGACGTCACAGATCATCTAATTTGCATATTCCAAAAACCTTAATATCTCTGGAACGAGATGAGATATTGACAAACAGAAAATGCTATTCTTCCTCATTTCGAAAGGACTTTCAAGTGAGATCTTAATTTTAATGATGAAATTTTGCTTCAGTAGCACTTTAAAGAGAATTCTAGCTCATTAATATTCAACAAGAGGCCCTGAGTGGCCTTAACTCGGGCCACCTAGAAATAGGTTAATTTATAATACATGGAGTTCTAGCATATTTTTGTGCCATAACATGGTTTGTGCTAGGGGAACTGGATAATTGATTCACTACTCATGCTCGTGATAATTTACATATAATGGCATGGACCTTTTACAGGACTGCAATCACATGGTTGTACTAGATGGCAAACAAATCTTAATTCATATATTTAAAGGCACTTGTATGAGATTGGTAGTGTTATTAACAAAACCTGTTTGTAAATGCTATTTTTCACCTTCTTCCAATTCTCAACCCCCAAAGGTGGTCATGGTCCCTTACGGGAGCTTCTAATTACAAAGTTTTACTGATAATAGGCCCTTTGCAGGACAAGAGCAAGCCAAAATTAGTAAAAAGCCCAAGTTTTAGGTTCATATCTTTAAAAATGGCAATTTTTTGAAAACTCTATAATTTAGCTTACTTTAACAGACTTTGTGAGGCTTTTTTTTGCTGACTGACAAGACCCCCCCACCCTGCATCTCTCCTGCTAGTTTTTGACTAGTCCCTAATGTTTAATAAAATATTGTGTGTTGATTTCATGCATGTAAACCACTTGGAAAATAACTATTTAAAGAGTTTTCTATTGTTGGGTAGGCCAATACTATCGCTCGTTTCGAGAAGTTCAACCAGACTCCTTTCCTGCCGCCGAAAAACGATGTCGAGAAAAACGAGACGGTAAACATTTGAGGTTCATTGTAGATTTCAGATTGTCCATTTCCTATTGTTAACGGAAAGAGAAGGCGAAGTGAAGAAAGTAAAATAAATTCCTTCTTCGAGAGTATATAAAATCAAAAGTTTCTTTAGGATAAATAAGGTAGATTTATTGAACGGTAATTTCAAGGTCTTCTGTGCAGTCCAGAAAAATAAGATGAAGACAAAGCCGGAGTTTGAAGCCCGTTCGTATCAATCGTCGGCAAACAAAAAACTGCGTGACGCGAAGCGAGGACAAAGTGTCGAGGAGCAAGCGTCGCTTCGCTCCTCGGTGGAAAAGCTTCGTGCTTAAGCTTTGCGAAGTGAGAACCTCTGGTACCCAGGGTAGAGTTCACGCCATATCCTGCTAGATTTTCGTTCCCGAATTTATAAAAACATGTGCATATAAATTATAATATTTTAAAAGGACCCTGTCAGATCGAGAACTGAGAAATCGCGAGAAATCGGGTCATTTCTACTATACTTTCCAAGAGGTTAATAACAATGAATAACAACACAACCACAGTCAATTGGTATAAAAGTTATCATGTTCGGTTTAGCTACTTACATTTACTTAGTCTTAGTCCTAGCCATCTACATGTAATAATGTCACGAGTGGATCCTTGAGTGGATCTGGATATGTGATAAATTCCCGTCCAAAGCCCGTGAAACACCTCTCAGATTTAGAAAAGACAAAAATCTTGGTATTGCACTTGAAGGAACCTTTGGTTTACACAAAAAAACAGCTGATATTAAAGGTTTTGCTAAGTCAGAACTCCCACTCGTCGCCATCTTGAAAAACCTGAAAATTTTCCACATGTCACATGGCTGGCGCAACGTACGTGTCACGTGACCAGTCGAAATCTGATTGGTCGACGGCGCCAACCAGCGACACAAATAAAAAATAAAAGATAAACACTTGCGATTTCTGACTCGCGCCAGCCGAAGGCCTGGCCCGAGTAATTAGTGAGATGCCAATCTGGTACAAAAGATTATACCATGGGATTTTGCAGTCTTGCATACACCAAATTTGCATACTGTCAAAGTCAAGTGTTACAGAGAATTCTAACTCAATATTCAATTAGTGAGATGCCAATCTGGTACAAAAGATTATACCATGCGATGACCTCTATAAACGACAGTACAAAAGTCTTGATTATCAAACTCAGACACATACAGAACTCTTGCTTATAATCAACTGGAACACTTTAGAACTACATTACCTTGCCAGTTCTATAACTGTTCCAGTTGAATAACCTAGAATGTTGTACGCATTCCAATTTGATAACCTAAGAGTTTTGTAAATGTTCTACATGTAGTTCAGTAGGCACTAATGTGAGCCCCATACTCCCCTGAAATATTCAAACCTATTCCCAAATGTTAGCCTTCAAATAAAATAAATAAATTATGTATTGAATAAAATCATTTGTTATTTGATTTACTAAAATGACTTTACCTAGCTATACAGTACATGTATACACTGTATGTAGCTAATAGTTGACTCCCAGTTTTAGTGACCGGGTATATTCCAAATTTGCGCCTTTATTCCTGCGAGTAGATTGCCAGCTCTGGAATGCCCTGGAATATGTTAATATGTTTACACCCCATTTCATCATTGAATATGAAGTACAATGTATACTGGCTGGAATACTAGATTTATATTCGGGCAACTCTTGTTTCTCCTTTGATGTTTTTGGCTTTCAAAATCACGCCATGTTACAATGTAGGTTAGAAGAGATGAACCTCTCCCTGCAAACTCAACCTCACAACTGACTGAACTAGTGAAATTTGTAATGCAAATTTGTTTTGAGCTAGAAGTGATAGATTAAAAACATTGTTTTAAAAGTACATGTACAAAGGAATTCTTCCAGATTATCATTCAGTGAAATAAATATTGCACTCATCTACAACACAGGAAGCCTTACTAAATTTATAGAAATGTTACTCTTTTTAATGTAAATATTGACTTATTTGGTTGTTTTGCATTTGAATAGTTATGTTTGAGTTTTAGAAGTAATTTACAAAATTTAAGTCTCTGTTGTATTGGAGATTTCTTGGATCTGTATATACATGTACCGATATGATAAATTATAGCCTCTCATTCACTCTCCTCTCAGGCTTTCCTCTAAAAGAGAATGTTTACATAAGTAAACTGTAGAAGTTTGGAAATGAAATGATACTTCTCTGCATAGTTATTGAGGTTTTGAAACTGAAAAAACAACAACATCAAAACGAGGCTACATGTATGTATGCATGACTGCAAAAAATCCCATATACCGGTAACTGTCTATAAATTCATCTTTAATATCTTTTTGGGGATTTCATCCTACAGAATTAACTTCATTTCCAAATAAAATTGATTTGTACATGTTGGTGCTCTTTGAGATGACATTGGATATTTTCATGTTACAGATCCAAGTTTACATGTGTGAATAAGGTGTATTTTAAGCTGTGAATAAGGTGTCTTATTGTTTTGATTTGAAAGCAAACATTCTCTATAGACTCTTTCTTCGTTTTAGAAATTGAGATAACCGTCAAAACAAATGTTTACTTCATGGGCAGTTTTCACCGTTATGCAAAAAGTGCTTGAGTTAGTCAATCTCTCAAATCAAAATGCTGAGGTGTGAATTTTAGGATTTGTTGACAATATTATAATTTGCTGTATGTTGCAACTGTACTTGTGAGATTGCACAAATAACTTTCCAGGAATCGTTCAATTTTAGTCTTTCGACAAGCACAGAAGTCCAATATAATGTACGTTAAAGAACAAGATTCAAACCAGTGGAATTTTCACAAAATGTGAACTTTAATGGAACCACAATATTAATTAAACAGATTGTGAAGAGCCCTTTTTGATTTACATGTACTATAAACAGTGGGCCAGGAATGTTACAAGAAAACAATTTTGTTATAAAAGGTTATCAGGGCTCACTTTGGGGGTCTTACTCGAAATAAATCTGAGAAAGTCCATCCATAAGCTGCACCTGGACTTTTAGCAAAAAAAAAAACTAGTCAAAAATTAAATCAAAAATACCCTATGGCTTACATTATATGCGGTAACATGTGGGTACATAGATTATATATATCTGCTATAAAAATGTGATGCATCTCTTGAGGAAATACATTTATGAAAATTAATGGTTGTACCATTATAATTGGAAGTAAATTATGGAAGGGGTATGGGATTTATTCACCGAAGGTTCCACACAAGGGTGCAATATAATGCTTATTTTCAGAATGGTGAGGTTTTCTTCTGCTACACAATAACAATATCTCTTTTCATAAATCATTAGGACCATTGTCTGCCTTGTGCATAATTGCATTAAATTAATGTTCACCTTTCAACCAATGTAGCTTGTAGTGTAGTGGATTACCGCCTCACTGGTTAGCTCAGTTGGTAGAGCACGGTCTAGAGTGCGGGAGGTCGGGGGTTCGAATCCCGGCCGCGTCCTTGGGCAGGGACGTTTATAAGCCGTTGGCCTTGTCTCCTTCTACTTCTAATCAGTATTTGAAGGGGACGTGAAAGAACCTGTTGTACTACTCGAAAAAGAGCAGGGGATTGTCACCCGGTACAGCGGCCTGGCCATTGCACTAACCACACTCAACATTGTAAACTGCGTGGCAGCTATTAGCGCCGTGAAGCAGTCCGAAATAATTCACTGACGGGATATGTCAGTCATATGTAAAGCGCCATGAAACTGTGGTTGATATGGCGCTATATAAATATGGCCATTATTATTATTATTATTATTAAGGACAGAGGACTAGAAATCAAGAGAGCAAGGGTTCGAGTTCGATTCTGGGCTGTAACATTCCAATTTCTATCTTCTTCTTACAATTTTGTTACTTCTCTGTAGGTAGAAAGTACATGTAAGTCAGTAGTTCTAGGTTACTAGGAGATGTGTGAGGGAATAAGTAGAGAGGAATATACATTAAAATGCAAGGTGGAATATGTTGTGTTAAAGCATTGATAATATGCAATAATATGCAAGGGGGAGACAGTATGTGTTAAATCATTGATAATATGCAAGGGGAATATATAGGACAAAGAAAGTGAGGGGGTATGGGATATACAGTATTGGTTTTAGTACAACAATTAGGAAACAGAGCCAAAGTGACTATAAGTATGGTACAATGTATATCCACATACCGGTCAGGGGTTTCAATGGAAGGCGGCTACCGGCGATAAACCGCCGGTTACTTTGCTTCTTACCGCCGGCTACTTCACACGATCGTTTTTTTTTTTTGTTAAGTGTTGAGTAAAGTTTACTAGGTAAACCACCGCCTCTAACATCAGGACCGCCAGTTGCATAAAAACTTATAAAAAGAGCAACATGTACAAAATATGGTAATTATGTTTTTTTAATAAGAACATTTTGACCATTGTAACATAATTTATTTTATTTTATCTTTACATCTTTAACTCTGTCCATCCAATAGATTTAGTTAATAATATTATTGCATAAATGTAACCAAATAAAAACAAAATTAAGTATAATAAAAAAAGACCAGCAGAGTGCATTTCTATTGGATTTTTAGTTATTATATTATTATATGTCGATCGACATTCTTGAAATTAGGTACATGTATATGAACAAAGAAATAACAGAAGTACATGTACCAACTACTGGGTAAAGAGTTCTCTTCATAAGATATGTTGTGATCATATTATATGATCTACTGTATTAACGAATAAAACCAGGTTAAAACAGTACAGTATTTATATGTACATCTTTGTATTATCCCACTGTTACCAAAATGGGGAATATATATTTGTGTCTTATAAAAGGCTAGTCAGATTAATTATTAGATATACCACCCAGCATTAGCAATAAGGTGAAAAGTAGTAGTAACACCGTATTTTCAATATCATCGCAGATGCCATACTGTGTCAGCTTTATAAAAAAATAAATCACAAATGAGGTTAAGGGGGGGTAAGCCATTTTGACATTTTATTTCCACTCATTTCTCCAGTTTTTTTATGGGTAACATTTTGGTCAAAATTCCACGTCACTCCATTTTTTGGGGGCAAGTGAGGCCTTGAGCCTTTCAATTTTCAAAACTTGAAATCTTAGAAACTGATCATGCAGCTTTGTCATCAAATAAGACATACACATGTACTGGTAAATTTTTAGTAGGGAGGGGTAGAGAATATTTCTCATCCCCCTTTCTCTGGATGATATAATAAATTCGACACAATTAGCAAGGATAGATGTACATGTATATGTGGTGGATTGGAGATTGATCGATTTTTATGATCTACACTTTGGTGCAAATCTTGTCTCACTATGACCCTCCATGCAGATACATGTATATTGATTTGTCATTTCACCACAGGGAACCCAACTGTAAAATTGCTCATAATTTCTAATGATTATCATACAAATAATATATTAAGTATTTCTTCAACCCATCCAGTTTGTTTCCACAGACTGAACAAATCCACTGCAAGCCATGCCTTTTTTCACCATAGGCCATTTTCGATCACTCAACTCCAAATGCATTGTGGGTAATGGACAAGAATTTGAGAAGAGTCCACCTATGTTACTCATGTCCATGTAGGTGTTTTTCATAAGTCTTTTCTCCCTACAGCAGAGTTTGTTTTTGTCTTAAACAAACACTCAACCCCACGGCTGCTACTAGGCAGGGAAAGAAACCACCATTGCAGAGATTATTTTGGTGTTTCATTCAAAACATTTTCTCAGGTCAAACACAAAAACACAAGAAAAAAAGGTACCCAAAGGATACATGTGTCTAGTGCTGATATGTTGTGAAATTTTGGGGCACAGAGTTAAATGTACATGTACAGTATTAGTTTAAAATGTCCAGATAACCCACCTCCTGCAGTCACTCAATCAAGCCTGACCAAAACTGTTGGGCATTTTATTAGAGAATAAAATATAATCTCGTAAATAATATAATTATGGCATGCTAGTCATTTGTTCACAGAACATTTCAAGTGTATAAAGCTCATCCACAGGTTGGGGCATTTGTGTCTCAGGGAAACAACCAACATTAGGTCATTTGAACAGGGACATTGCATGACCACAAAAATACCCATTGCGATACATGTACATGCCCATGTAAAAATCAAAGGCGGGATCTCGCCAATCCCACCTTGATCCCACCTGGGATCCCACCTGGGATTATGGAACGTCCCAGGTGGGATCCCGCCATCCAATCCCGTGTGGGATCCCATCCAGGATCCCACCCTCCCACCCGGGATCCCGCCCTCCCACCCGGGATTATGGAACATCCCAGGTGGGATCCCGCCTACATCCATCCCAGACAGGATCCCGCCTACATCCATCCCAGGACAGCATACAGTACATATCACAAATTAATGAAGCAAATTTGTTTTATTATTATGAAATGGACTCCTTAGCTGGTACATAATGCATTCACAAAATGTCAATACATTTCAACACATTGTCTGTTGAACTGCAAAAATGTAGATTTTGAAAATGATATCTTAATATTCTTTTCATTGTTGCACATATATAATAATAAATATTGATAATAATTATAATATCCAAGGTTGCAGATAGTATTAAGAGCAGGTAAGATTTTTTTCTGCTGCCCTGGGCCCGGTTGTTCAAAGCAAGGTTAAGCGCTAACCCAGGGTTAAATCGCTAACCCAGGGTTAAACTGTACAGATTGCAATTACAGATTTAGTGCTAACCTAGGGTTAAAGTTAACCTTGCTTCGAACAACCCGGCCCTGGTATATATATAATTATAATAAATCCTGTTTATACTCTCTTCTGGTATGATTAAGCCCCTGGCTATAGACTGGTAACATAAAATCTAATAAAAGACCTCTACCACAAAACATGGCAGAATTATTGCAAACTAACTTGATATCCATTATAGTTCATGGTCTCATACTGCACTGGCTCACTAAAATTGAATCCACACAATTTCTAGCTCATGTACACATGTACTTGATCTCATCTGCAAATCGATAGACCTCTCCTTGTTCAAGCACTTGCGAGAGATCAAGTGACAAAGTGCTGTGCCGAATCCGCTGTGCCTATGATGGAAGACAGTAGAGTGTTATAATTGATTTTATTGAATACGAGGGATGTACGTAGCACTAGTTATTTTCTAAAATTGTAGTGTTCTATTTATACACACACTGTTCGAAAAGATTGCAATGTGGTGAAGTGAAATAAACCTTAAAAAGTGAAATTTTACTTTTGTCAAGTTTTGAGGTGAAATTGTATTTCCCCTCGAAGTGCAATTTCACGATGCCACTAATTTACAGAAGAACTTAAAGTATTGACTGAATTTGTTTGAATTGCAATGTATAAACATGTGCAATTTCACTTCTAAAAAGCAATATTACCTTTTGTTGTATGAACTAATGAAGTGTGAAATATCACTGACACTCAGCGACACTGTCTTAAATTAAAAGTGAGACATTTCACTCTCTTCGAACGGATTCCTTCGAATAGTAGTACTCCATGACTACAAGATTTCGATTGATCTTTTAGCTAAAAGATTCACTCTACATAAACTTGGTAAACTTTTTCTATGGATTTCGTCATTGAAAATGGATAAGATACAACTACAAGCAGACCACGTGCACGAGGCATGATCGAACCCGTTCAAACAGCTGAACTAAAAGTATGATAACCAAGCGCTATATAAGTACAGTGTGTTGCCCTAATTCCGGCCAGTTTTTACATTTATCGTTATAACTTACCTTAGAATAAAAGCAGCGATCTGGAAATTTCCCACAGATTAGCTTCTTCCTTCATTAACCCTATTGTAAAGTTTTGATTCGTTTTTCTTCACGATTTAACCAAGTTATTTCTAAAAATATTGTTCAAATTGGTTGCCCTAATTCCGGTAGGGTTGCCCTAATTCCGGCCGATAAGAATAAAGATGTGTACTTGAAGTTTTGGCGATATTTTCTCAGCTTATTTCAACTAGAAACTCCTGTGGCTGCTTGTCAAGGTATTTGAGATGAAAAAATTGAATCAGGATCCCTGTATTACAACAACTGCACCCACGATGACAACTGCGCCCACGATGACAACTGCTGACTTGTTCGTTCAGTCGCAGTCATTTTGAATGCGGTGGAGAGGGCTATCATGAATTTCAGATACGCCCACCTGTTTCTATCCTCAGTGTAACGAGAGTATGGCAATAAACACGATAAAAACGCTTGTTTACAGTTTAGTATGAGCTCCAAAATTAGAAACCATACCGCCATGCCGGAATTAGGCACACCAAACGAAAATACAGGCAGACTTTTAATTGAAGTTGCACTCCGTAATTTGAAACCGTTCAGACTAATTTTTCCTCTCAGAACTGAGGTAATCTTTAGAGTTTCATCAATGCCAAAAATCAACATTTCACATACCCTACTTTGCGAGAAAACGCTTCTGTTGCTTTATTGCCTAATTCATAGTGCAGTCAAAAGACACACTTGGAGAAATTGAGACTCAACTTACCTTTACAAAAGCTTGGATTTCCCCGCCTAAAAAGACGACAAGAAGCCCACAACAATAGTTTACGAAAGCAAACTAATCAATAATTTATCGGATTGTGTCATTTGTTATTTACTTATAGTTTACGGAGAATAATCGAGTTTCAAAGACAAAGTGGCTGGAATTAGGACCGGCCGGAATTAGGGCAACATACTGTATATTCCCTTTTCTTGTTACAATCCACACAATTGAATGATCACATCTTACCTTTATAGTTTTCTTATCTCCCATGTGTTTTGAAAACCCTTTGCTCAGTCTGGAAGCCATATTATACAAGAGATCGCATGTTGTGCCGCCGAGTTTTGAAAATGGCGCGATGTGCCCGCACAATTCAGATCAGTGTTCTTTAGATAAGCAATGCATCCTGGGATTATTTCACAGCCGCCATCTTTGTTTGTTGTTGAGAATTAACATTACCTGAGCTTCATTCATCTGAGGATTAATTTGCGAAATGGTCTGGCTATAATATTCAAGGAATCTGCTAAATGCTAATGAACTGGTCAACCAACTGACCTCTTCATCTGTTTTGCTGTGTCTGCCTGGGAAAGCATGTAAGTCATAAGGCCATTTTAACAGCTAGCTGGGCCTGTCAGAACTGGTTCTCACTTTTATATTAGTTTTACACAAACACCAACCTATATGTTTTCTTCTCCTTTTCTGGTTGCATGAAACTTTGACATATAGTGCAACCAGCAATGAGTTGTATCAGGACTTTGCTGTTTCTAACGGAAATTATTATACATGTGTTATAAGTCGAGTCCACTCGATTAATCGCTGCATGAGCATGTACCTGTAGACATCGAGTTTAAATATACTGCCAATTACTCACACAACTTGTACTTCATTTCTGTATAAATCTCATAATGTTTTAGCCAGTCACCAGCGTTCCTCTTTCCCGGAGAAAGTTATGAAATCTGCGCTTCTGTAAGTAACTTTAGATCGTTTGAAAGCCAATTTATTATTGGTTGGAGTTCCAATTTGTTCTATTAAGAATTGTTTCGGTGTATGTTTCCTCTGGACATGGATTTGTCAGGTGCCAAACAAACTATCCACAACAATTTTTACCATGTGATGGTTTATAAGGGTGTTCATGAATGTTTAGCTGCATGCAAATTTGGAAGCAAGTGCTGCATATAACTTTGCATACATGTACAGTACAGCCGTAAAATAATGCACGCGCAAGAACTTCTTTTTGCGTCCGCAAGCCAACAGGTTCTTGCGTGCCGCATGCGCTTGAAATTACTGAACTAACGCAAGAACTTAAGACCCGCAAGAAGTTCTTTCCGCAAGAAGATCAACCCGCAAGAAGTTCATTCCGCAAGAAGATCAACCCGCAAGAAGATGCAAGAAGGTATACTTTAAGAAGACCCGCAAGAATGCTGAAGAACACGCAAGACGTGGCATATGAGAACATGTTTGTGTGTATGTGTGAGATCGCTAAGAAACGGAACCTTTGAGAACCATGAAAGTCTACTAATATCTTAAACTTTTTGAGAGATCAAACACCGCGTTCTACGGCAAACGGGAAACGTCAGCCCGCCGTCAAAATACGAAATAAATATATGAGAAAAGTGGAAAAGAATTCCAACGTAAACAACAAACGCGGATCTACTCGACCTTACGTAAAAACTGAAAATGTCAAGCAGCAAACGCGCGAAAATTGTGGTCATGTTTTCATTTCTGCCGTTCGCGGGAAGGAGCTAATAGAGAGATTAAGCATCGCGTACTTCGATACCCGCAGACTTGAATATTTTATTAACTCGTCACAAAGAAACTGAAATCAAAACTCCAGAAGATTCGGTACGATCTCATGCAAATTTGCAAATTACCATGCATTAATCAGACAATTAACAAATTAAAATATCCAAAAAGCTTATTCACCAGTGTATCGATTTGACAGAATAGACTCAAGCCAGTTTTCACATCAGGTGGAAACTATTCAGATCCGTAAGTAAAATGAAACTTTCAAAACATTTGGTTTGGTAGGAAGACATTTTAGTGCGATCTCAAAGCAAAACAAACACTGCGGAGCTCATTGATTATTCAAATCAGTTCGCGGAAAATGTCACACATTCAAGACTCGGACTTTGAAAACGGAGCCACATTAGATAAAAAAATAAACTCCAGAATATTTATTTGGTAGAATTAATCATTTTCCAGTAAAGCTGAGAAGCTTGTGTTGCATTTTCAACTACAACGCAATAAAATCACACTTTCCTCAAAGTTCGCGGTACTCTTGATCTTGTGTCAAAAACCAGACAATCAGTCTCCACGGCTGAAAGCGCACGTGAACTCGGAGAATCGTTGTATCACCAAAAAGCTGGCTTCTCGAATTGAAAACATATGCAATAAATGACTTTTAAAAATACTGAACGATTGACGGATCTATTAATCTACAAAAGCTAAAGTTTATCAGATGAAATAAAAACACCGAACTAACGATAGGACGGTGTTTAGTAACGCAATCCCACGCAACCTTTCTTTTGGCGACCCTGCGATAATTATCAATTTGGTCAATGGTGAGCCATTCATTATAACGTTTTGGTAGCCATTCCATAGTCAAGACCATCAAGGAACATTCATTATGGATTCGAAGACTGATAGCTTCAAAAGCTTAGTTTAATACCGCCGTTTCCTTGCTACACGATAGCGTGAGACGTACATTCCCGCCGCGCCAGATTTTTGCCGCTCATCTTTAATACTATCAGTAAATGAATATCCTGGAACTCGCGGTATCTCAAACATTTTTTCCCTTCCCTTGAGTGTATCAATATTTATTCTACTTGCCTGCTAAAACAGCCGAGTGCTTGAGATACATATATTTGCTTTTCGATTATCGTACTCTAGAAAACCTTTAGATTCAAGAGGGAAATAAAAGGCGAACGTCGATATCTGAAGTTAGAAACATAAATCTTAGCGTACGAAAACAGCCGCGTCTTCCCGAGCTCAAAGAAGCGACCAGTTCTTGCGTTAAGACTTCAACTTCTTGCGTTTCATCTTCTTGCGGATAAGCTCAAAATATTTAGTTCTTGCGCTTCAGCCTGAACTTCTTGCGGTTCAGTAGTTCTTGCGTCTAAAGCGCAAAAAGTTGGTTTAGGCCTTCTTGCGGCAGCTTGCGTGTTCTTGCGTCGCAAGAAGTTGCTTGCGCCACTTCTTGCGCGTGCATTATTTTACGGCTGTACTGTATGTAAAATGTGTATCCTATGAAAAGATTTATATTAGTATTTACACTGTAACATACAGTTTTCATAGTACCTTAATTTCATAGCCTCTTGTTAAAGGCTTCCAGGTGTGATCCTGCCATTCCCACCTGGTATAGAAGGGATTTTCTAAGGCTTCCAGGTGGGATTGGCAGGATTTTACTTTCCCACCTGAGATCCCACTCGGGATACCAGGTGGGAGTACGTAGGTCCACAAGGTGGCCTGTCTGGTAGAGAGGATCGATCATTGTCTAAGGATTCATGGTGGGATTCCGCTTTCCTACCTGGGATCCTGCTATTTCCACACGGGATCCTTTTAGTGGCAGTACATAGATCCCGCCTGATAGGTGGGATCATCTAAGGATCCCGGCTGGGATTCCACTTTCCCACCTGAGATCCAGCCATTCCCACCTGGGATCCTGGGTGGGAGTACATAGATCTCACCTCATAGGCGGGATCCCAGGTGGGGTTGTCTAAGGATCCCAGGTGGGATTGGTGGGATTCCACTTTCCTACCTGGGATCCCGCCATTCCAACCCGGGATCCCGGGTGGGAGTACATATATCCCACCTGATAGGCGGGATCCCAGATGGGATTGCCGGGATCCTGCCATCCCACCTGGGATCCCGCCATTCCCACCCAGGATCCCGGGTGGGAGTACATAAATTATCTCACCTCATAGGCGGGATCCCAGGTGGGGTTGTCTAAGGATCCCAGGTGGGACTGATGGGATTCCACTTTCCTACCTGGGATCCCGCCATTCCAACCCGGGATCCCGGGTGGGAGTACATATATCCCACCTGATAGGCGGGATCCCAGGTGGGATTGCCGGGATCCTGCCATCCCACCTGGGATCCCGCCATTCCCACCCAGGATCCCGGGTGGGAGTACATAAATTATCCCACCTGATAGGCGGGATCCCAGGTGGGATTGCCTAAGGATCCCAGGTGGGATTGGCGGGATCCCACCTGGGATCCCACCATTCCCACCCGGGATCCCGGGTGGGACAGGTGGGATCCTGCCTCGGTCCCACCTTTATTTTTACATGGGGCATACTTTGAAAGCAGTAGCAGGAAAGTTGGTAAATAATAATAAAAAAAAAATGAAGATATTATTTTACTTACATGTACCAATTAATTTCTGGACTTACTGTGTGAAACACATAACTAAGATGAGATTATATTATTAATCCATGGCCAATTTAAACCATGTGGCTGAGTTTATGATTGAGCCTTCAGGACATTTTGACTCATGTATTTGTTTGCCATTTGAAACCAAGCTGCAAATGGGGTATTCTGGTACTTCATAACATACAATGTAAGATATGCCACCAATAACAGCTAGACAAGCCTAGACAAGTTTTTCTGAATTCTTGATCTAACTTTCCACACTGACTATGAATTGAGCTAGTAAAAACAGTCTATTTACTGGTTATCGAATTATTGGCCACCATCGTGTTTTTGAAAGAGATGTCATACAGGCATGTAAAGACCCCTGGGAAAATGTTTCTTAACTAACTTGACAGCATGATGACAGAGAGTCTGCTTGTGCAAGCACAGTGGCCACAAGAACTGAATGAAAATACCTCACAATGGGCATTACAGTAGTATTAGCAAAGCACTTCTTATGTCAGTTTCAGATGTAATGTCCTCTGGCTCTCTTCTAGTGGGTTGTTTTATGCAGATTGGAGCACTTTTCATTCAAAATCCTAAAGAGAAATGTGGCAAACGTTGCCAACACTGTAGCACCCTCTTGAATGGCATTCTGGGAAGAACTTGAGCCCTTGATGTTATGGCTCAGCAGTCTGTACTTGGCTGTAGGGTTACTGAGGATTTGACTAATATCACCTAAAATTGACCAGGAGTCCATGTATGGGTTAAAATTATTGTTATTATTATTATCTGGAAAAAAAGCCTGGATCCCATGTTCACATTTCCTTAAATTATGTTAAATTTGTGCATACATGTACAAGGTGCATACCTACATTGTATATGAAATGATAATAATAATAATAAGTAATATTTATGTACATGTACAATGTAGCACCATATAAAATACTAATTAATTATATGAGGCACATTAACACAAAAACAGCCTTAGACAGGAGGACTCCTTTCACGTTAACATGCTTCATTGTGTGTGCTTGTTCACTTTAAGAGGTAACACACTTTCCAATTGATTATGAATATCTGAAATATACCCAAGAGTAAAACCTCACATTGTATTAACAATTTTGCTGGGTGAAACTGTTAAAATAATGTTATTGTTAAAATATTTATCCTCAGAGGAATTGATTAGGCCTCTAGCAAGATATGCTAATGTCTCTGAGACTCATTCCACACACACTCCATACTACATTCATATATTCTCTGCACTCAATACTCAACTCACATGGGGAAGCTTCCCCCTGTCGACCACCTGTAGATAGAACCCACCCCTGCCTAATGGCTCAGCAGTACATAAGCCTTAAATGAAGCTATTGCACCATCCATATTAAAAAGGTATGAACTTAAACATGTATTTGTCTTTTTACCAGTTTTGTTGGAATGGAGGAGTGGTCAGCAGTGGAAAATGGTCGACATCAGAAAACAGCAGATCAGTTGACACAAAGTGATTCAGAAGATGGTCTTGACCCTGAAACAACATTACTATGCAGTGACATAGTGATCAAACAAGAACCAGCATGGAGTGAAGAAGGGGAAGAGTACATGTATCCAGAGCAAAACACAGGATTGGGATATGGTTCAGCTGTGGTGGGAAGTCAAGAAGTGGTTTGGTATGCCTATCAGTGTAGATCTGGAGAGACTCTCTTCTACTACAATATTCTTACTGGGGAGCACATCTTGACAAGAAATTCCTGCACAGTAAGTTTTTTTGCTGACCCTTCCAGCTGTATATGCAATATGTAGGAACTCTCATTTTGCTGTGCTCTAATATTTTAATACATGTACAATTAATGACATGTCTGCAAAATATTTGTGCATCACCTGGGAAATTGCACTTGTGCACTGTCATCATTTTGGTTGCAATTTCACTTGAAATTTGAATTTCAAAGCAGAACAAAAATTACATAGGTACATACAATTAATATAAGATCATTTAGAGCTGCTCCTGTGATTTCAACTGCTGACTTTGCATGTGATACATATTGTAGACCTGTCGAAACTCAAGACACTGGCCTCCCCCTAAATGCCACATCTTGTTCAGTCAAGCTAAACAACCAATTAAGCTTTCCTAGGCAAAAGCTAAAATACTTAGGCTTTGTATAGAATATTAGCCTTAGACTCTGCAGGCATCTCTAAACCAGAACACTGGAAACAGGATTCCTATTTTTTCCTCTTACATCCAGAATAGTACTTTGTCTTTCTTACACTTTTTTGGTGGAATAACAACATGAGTTCCCTGTGATATACCTTGGCTAATATCAAACATTGTAACTCCTGCTGTAGTTATGAATGTTCTTGCCAAGCACATGCCAAGACTTAACTTTTTTTAAACTTATCATTAACATAAAATACCATGTTCATATTCCTGAATAAATAACTATATTTTGGCTAAAGTGAACAATCTGCACCGAAAAAAAGTGGTCGGTAAGTGGTCGGTAAGTGGTCGGTAAGTGGTCGGTAAGTGGTCGGTAAGTGGTCGGTAAGTGGTCGGTAAGTGGTCGGTAAGTGGTCGGTAAGTGGTCGGTAAGTGGTCGGTAAGTGGTCGGTAAGTGGTCGGTAAGTGGTCGGTAAAACTGTGTCGGTAAGTGGTCGGTAAGTGGTCGGTAAGTGGTCGGTAAGTGGTTGGTAAGTGGTTGGTAAGTGGTTGGTAAGTGGTCGGTAACTTGCGAACTCGAAAATTACGTGTTTGTCATCTCTTCACTAGGTCCAGTTGAAATATAATACCATATAAGAACACTTCAAAGCTTCTAAAGATAGTTTCACAACACTTTAGTGTTCTTGCAACAATGAGGGCCAACAATAACATCGATAGTTCTTCACGAGCGTAAACCCGACGCCATTTTGTTTTGACCGCATGGCATCACTTGTTACCAGTCCTAACGGAACTAAAGCTCTCAGTGCTTCTCCGTTGTTCTTCGAGAAGCTAATAATACGCTAATAATAAACGGCCTCTTGTCGGCACGCTGGCGCTACTAATTAGCTGGCGCTACTGAGGGACGGGCCGACAAACAAAATAATTGGCATCTTGTTGGCACGCTATTCTTCGCTACATGCTTACGCTAATAATAAATGGCCTCTTCTCGACACGCCAAACTTGTAGTTTGCAATAATTATAGTCTATAATGAATAAAGTCGATCACTGTTAGCACCAGCTGCTATCGATATCTCTAATCCAGATCGATAGCAGTATGTTTATTTGCTGCGGGCTGCCTGTGTTGTTAAATGGCAAGATAGGAATCCAAGATGGCGCGGGTTCGCTAATTCACGGAGTGAATGCTGCAAAGAAGAAGATCAAAGAAGAAGAGACAAGTACACTATTTTCATCAATATCCAACTGTCTACAACATTGTAAGCGTATGTTCCAATGCATAAATGGCAGAGGAAACCATCTAAACTGCAGTTCTCAAGTATTTGTCGGGTTCGCTAATTCACGGAGTTGAGTGTGACCATTTTTGGCATTTAATACTGAGAAAATGCTGCAAAGAAGAACAGACAAATATAATGAGTACACTATTTTAATCAATATCCAACTGTCTACAACATAGTAAGCGTATGTTCCAATGCATAAATGACGGGAAACCATCGAAACTGCAGTTCTCAAGTATTGTCGGTAAGTGGTCGGTAAGTGGTTGGTAAGTGGTTGGTAAGTGGTCGGTAAGTGGTCGGCCGACCACTTACCGACCACTTTTTTTCGGTGCAGATTGTTCACTTTAGCCCTATATTTTTATGTACATGTAGCTACTTAAAAAAACAGTTCAATTTCTGAAAAGAATAAAGTGCAAGTTGCATAAAGTAATACCAAGACAGAAAGGAACTATGGGTAAAGTAAACAGTAACTAAGTTAATCAGCTCATGGCAGCACCTGTACGTTTTCAAGAATGAATTGTGAAATCAGTGTTAAATTGAGGTCTAATTTGTGAAAGGAGTTTTGAAAGAGCTGAATACATATGAGAAATGCTGTACATATTTCAATAAATAGAGGTTATTAGTCGGCAAAGCATCTAATATGGCTGTGTATGTGTATGAGCCATTCAACTGCGAGCCAAAATATGAATGACAAAAATACACAGCCATATGCTTAGCCAACTAATAAGTTGTTGTTTAATATAAATCACAACGTATGCCAATTTGCATGTTCGCTTGTGAAATGGGATTTACCATAATAGGGTGTTGGGAAGCCATTTGATTGCCGGTAACTACCTGACAGAAATACAATCTCACATTTGGTGCATTATTGTGCATAATATTTCATGCTTTCTTGGCAGGATGATATACATGTAATACATTGTAAATATTGCTATTTCAGTTTCCTCAACTGTTGCATTATTGTCCATTGATTTTAGTGCAACAAGATCAAAAAGCAACAGAGTATCATGCCAACTTCAACGCCACAGATAAACACCAAGAAAGAATGTGGCCTTACAATCAGAATACCTTTTGATTACAACTTACCACTATTCTCTGAAGAGTCAGTACATTACAAGAACCAGAGAAGCGTAGGAACAGAAACAGATGTTGGTTTCGTCCTAGTTAGTAATGCTAAGTGGAAATCTGTTAGGACTGTTGGTACTGAAACAGAGTTTACTCTCATTGATCAAAAGAAATCCTTCAGGTCAATGGGAACTATGACGGATTCAACATTTCTAGATGATGAGACCTATCCTAGGAATGATTACAGAGAGAATACTGGTGTGGAAAGTAACCAGGGTGATTCTGAAGTGAGTTCTCACACAACCATGTGCTTGAACGTTGGCCAAAGTGGTACGAAGATTGGAATAGGCGAGAAGTTTGAATTAGGTTATACACAATCAGACTATTTTAATTATAACACAAACTGCTCCAATGATTCACCACAAGATACATGTATGAACGTACATGTAGAAGAGGACATTCCACCAAGAAATGGTAACTCCGAGGAAGGAATCCCTTCTAGCAGTGACAGTATTAATCAGCAGAAAATCAAAGAAGATGAGTGCAGTGGTGAAACTGAACTCCACCCAAAACCGGACTCTTACAACAAAGGGCTAAGTGAATCACTGGAAAACATACAGAAAGTGCCATTGCAAAACAGTAGTTCGTCTTCTGAGAATGAAAACAACCCGAACTGTACTGATAACGAAAATCAAGATGCAGAGTACATGTTCCTTGGCTCAGTTTTGACCAGTTATCCTGCTTCAGATGAAAACTCGGAGAAAAAATTATGCAGGGTCCTAAATGTAGCTACAAGGTTTGGTTCAGTGTCTGAGAGCGATGAGCTCTGCACATTAAACGAAAGCAACACCGAAATTAATGATTCCACAACTGGAGATTTTGGTGACTCGTGTAGCTATACAACAAGATCAAGTACACAAACAGACATTACTAATGACGATGGCAGTTTGGAGGATTTAGATGCTGAACCAGAGAGAACGTCTCAAAATAGCGCTGAAGAAAATGAGTACTTCGAGGACGTGGTACATTCTACGTGTTTGACCAACACTGGAGATGTTCACGATGAGGAGGGCAAAGCAGTTTCACAGCAGTCATGTACTGTTGTGTCTGGAACAACAGCACGAGGGTCACCGTGGAAGCTGACGGTTGTTCGTGAGGCTGATGAGCAAGTAGAACAGCAGGGAACTAAACCAAGTGTTACAGTTTGTGATGACAGTGAAGTGCTAGATGAACACACTGTACCCATGGTAAATCAGTAATTTTCATTTTTTATGCGTTTTAAGGGGGTGGGATTGCAATACCATTCTTGTATAGATAATTAGGATCAAAGTATCCGCCTGTTGTTTTGCTTGAAAGCACAAGTCTTTTTGTGAGGACAGTTTTAATTTTACGAAACTGTACATGTATATTTCAATGTACCTGTACCGTGCAAGGAAGTGATAAAGTTACATTTATACAGGCTCTTTTTTTTGGAGGGAGGGGAGGGGGAGTTTAATTACAAATCCTCTCAGAAATTCCACTGCGATCTGAGGGTTGTAAATGTACATGGATCTCCTTTTTTTTTGTATAAAACGTTGTTGTTGGTGGTGTTAAGAATTCTTAGTTGAGGTGATATGTATATGTTGTAGGTCAAATTGACCCTTCAGGTCAAATTGACCCCAAGTCAATTTAACTTAGGTCAAATTGACCCGAGTCAATTCAACCTACATGTAGGTCAAATTGATTCAACCTGGTGTTTGTGTTGAAGGTAATGTTTTCTTCAGGTAATCTTTTCAAGATTCTAAAAAGGGAACTTACTGGTACATTGAACGTTCATTGATATTAAGGTTTTTCAATGTAAGGGTTTGGGTCAGTTCACAATGAACATTTAAGAAGTATTATATTTCTGTGTTGTTTAGTGATTAATAGCCCTAAAGACCCCTACATTGGTGAGCACCTGTTGTTGATGGTTAGGGTCTTCGTAAATGTAGGGGAAGGGTTTGGATTAATTCACAGGACCACTGCAGAAGGATTACAGTCTGTATTATATAGTGACTAGCTGTAAACAGCCTAAATAATATTAGTGAGCACACGTTGTTGACGGTTAGGGTGTTTTTAAATGTAGGGTTAGGATTTGTATTAGTTCTCAGCATCATAGTAGAAGGATTACAGTCTGTATTGTTTAGTAACTAATAGTTCTAAACACCCTGAAGGGTCAATTTGACCTGCAACATATACCCCAGAAAGGGAAAATTGACCCAAAGTGGAAAATGACATATGGAAGCTCACAATACCTCGCAGTCTGTGGTACAACTTTGAAATGTAAAGTTCAACAAACTAACTTCTTATTAACCGAGAGCGAGGTCAACAGGAAAATATCAGACCGAGGTCTTGACAGTACGGAACGAGCGATAGCGATGTCCATACATAAAATACAGAGGCTTGATATTTCCCGTAAAGACCGAGCGGACGAGGTCAATAAGATGTTTATTATTTGGCACTTTTTTGGTTGGAAAACAAAAATATAAAGTTAAAATTTTACATCCGGTTGGGGTGCATGCGTCTTGATTGTAGTTTTCGTGCACAGTCATGGAAGGTTCTAATCGAAGGCTCAAATCAACTTTATTTTGAAGAATTTATCCGTATGATTAGATTTAGAACTAAACTTAATTTCAGAAGGCAACACTGTTTTTTGTTGATGAATTGAGACGGAATACTTATTCTAAAGAAAACATGAGGGCGAAAGGACGAAAAGAATATATCAAAACTGAAGTTGTTCACTATAACGTTGCTTTCTATTTCAGTAAGGTAATAAATTTCACTTTCGGAATATTCCTTGCTTAATTTTACACTTTCTCTACGTTTTTCTTTAAAATTATGACAGTTCAACTGTTTTTAGGGCTATCAACGTTTGCCTGGCATTAACATACAATGTATCTCATAATCGGGAAAATCTCGACCGCTAAACAGCCAATAAGAACGCGCGCTTTTACCGGAAGTAGCACTTCCCACATAATTTTGTTGTTTTAACTAGTTTAAGTGTACATGCACGATGCAGGTCACGTACAGATGTGGGTAGTATGAAACATTCCGCAAAAATGATACCATAATTATTATCACTCTGTATTGTATACAGGCAGGCTCCTGCGCATCTATTGTTGAGAGAGATTTTCACTGTTGCGTTTTCCTCTACACGCGTGAATTTTTACGCGCGTAAAACCGCGGTTGACTATCCGTTATTTTTCACTACCGCGGGTTTTCACGTCTGTGAAGCAAAACTTACGCAACTGGAAAAATGTAACTATTTACAGACTTTGAAGAACAATGTTTCAACGTTTTGTTGCGACCGTCTGCGTTTACGTAAGGATTATTTGAGTTTTACCACGTGATATATCCGGAGCATTGACGCCATGTTTGTTTTGAGCTGGATTGCGATATCAAAACTGATTTTGGCTAGTGTCTTTATTTCATATCGGATATGGGAAAATACTCGGCGATTGAGGAGCTTCTAATCGACGAGGCTAGGAAGTTTTGTGGAAAAGGACATAACCAACTGAACCGAGACGTCGTCCGCTAACGTAAACTCATCTTTCACCACAGAGTAATTAGTCGTGCATGGTAAACGGCGAGGCGGGTATAATTACTTAACAAGTATTGCAGCGTTTATAATTATAACCTTTAAATGCGACATTGGGAATTGTTTACATACATTTTCTTTACGCACGTTTTGCGTATATGTACGTAAAACCTCGCGACAGTAGAAACCATCTGCAATGTAAATGTAACCTGATACGAATTAATTAGCAACGACTAGCTTATTTCAACATTAACAGACTTAGCAGCACAGCATCAAAATAAATGAGTTCTTCCAAACTACATGTATATATTCTTTCTTGATAAGAACTGAAAACAGCAATATGTATACAAACCTCCTTAGCCTCTACATATACAGTAATGATTTTCTGCCAGACTGGAGTTCTGACGTATGTCGTTCTTTGCTTCCGATTGGCCAGGAACTAGCGTTGCATGATGACCCTAAGATCGGCTGCAAATGAAACTACATATATATATACTGTAGAAATCTAGAGATTGTGAAGGACTGCTTTCTCTCAACAGCTAATCACAGAGGGAGAGATGACGTACACATTGCTGCAAGAGAACGACATCGAGGAAGCGTCCGAGTCATCAGCAATCGAAGGTGAGAATGGTAAAGCGGTAAATTGAAATTTAAAAAAAAATGAATTTATAATAAACTTGAAACAAGCAGGCTGATCGAAGTCAGACACTGGTATGTAATCAACTAAAGTCGATTGAGGTATGCTAACCGCCGTGGAAAGCGAGTAGCAGCTGACGTTTCGAGGACCCGGCTAATCCATAAGATCCATAATCCTAAGATTCTCGTTGTCCAAAGAACTACATGTGCGCGGTTTCAAAGAAAACGTGTTAAGAATATGACGTGTTTCATACCGCATTAATAAAGCACGACTATATTTATTTTATGAAACTTAATGAGTAAATATCCTCAATTACTATAAAGACCATATCAAAGCCAGTGACACGGAAACATGTTGAGAGCTGTTATGTGATTAATCAAAGCAATTAGGAATTGAATTTGTTCAAAATGACATTGGCTTCAGCAAAGCCCCACTCTTCTATGTTCCCCCTTCTAAGTCTGTAATATCAGAAATTTCCGTTCGTTAAAAACAGATTTATAGACCTTTGTGCAAAAATTGTGATTTCCTTTTAAATCGGATGTAGTGCCATTTGTCGTTGTTTTACTGTGAAGTTTGTTTGTGATAATATAACATTGTAATAAGTTAATGAGATCTTAAATGAGCTGTGTCACGATGAGAGACCACTACATTCAACCATATACACTCTGAACAACTATAAAAAAGTATGTTAAATATCATCATTTTCCAGTATTTGTAAATTGTTTCAAATGTACAAATAAGTAGTAGTAAATGTAGAGAATTGTACTAAAAGTTTGTAAAGCGTATTTTAGCGTTACTGTGGTGTACTCTCTTACTATGGTGTACTCTAATAAATGGGGATTTTTTTTACCACATAACAAAGTTTCTTGCAGTATGCAAAAAAGGGTTTGCCATTATTGCATGCCGTAAGATAAATTACGTCTATTACGTGTACTTTGTTTTAAATTTCTGATTTGTTGTTGAACAGGAGGTTCGGTATAAAAGGGTTAGCCCTTCTTTTCACACCTCTGGTACTCTAAATTTGAAATTCAAATTGTAAGTAAGCGACTATATCAGTCCTGTTAGAATGCTATATTTTGAAACGTTTAAATTTAAATTAAACAAACCATAAAACGTTGAACAGAGGGAAGATAGTTGTCCATTAACGACTCCCGGCGGTATTTTATTGATGTTTACGAACTCTGTAACCCTTACTCTGAAATTTGACACATTTTATTTTTGATTTAAATTTCGCATTATAAGCAATTAATAAGAAACACTCAATTCAAAAATCACAGTTATGTTTACTCCAGAACCAGCCCATGACCCTTTTATACCGGAACTTTATGAACATCGTTTGTGCGGTGCCTTTTTCGTAATCTTCATGTTCATGAAGGCTGCCTTTTTTCAACAGATTACAAAGAAATCACCAACGGCAATCATGTTACAAGCAATGTAAAAAATGGAGAACTGCAAACTCAAAATAGGAATACTACGTTAAACATAAGTGGCGTTACTGATATTCCAGAATATCAAAACAGTGATAGTATTCAGGGGAATGATGTCATAATAGCAAACGAAAGTCTGGAAGCCACTGAAAACATAGATCATTTTCGTCAAAGTGATGTTGCTAAGGAGATTGGTGAGAATGAATATTTGGAATTCGTTGGCGATGTTAGTTCAACCGAGGAACAACTACAACTCAACATTCCTTCAATGACCACTGCTCGAATTGCAAGTTGTAATGGCATGATTGATAAAGGAATCAATGACAGTGAACTTTATGGATTCGACAGTGATGATGCCTCAATCATCGAAGTACTACAACTCAAAATTCATTCAGTGACCACTGCTCGAAGTGCAAGTTATAATCGCGTGATCGAGGAAGGAACCAATGACAGTGAGCTTTCTGGATTCGACTGTGATGGTCCTGCAACAGCGAAAGAGTCAGATCTCAGCATTCCTTCAATGACCACTGCTCGAATTTCTAATGGCATGATTGACGAAAGAACCAATGACAGTGAGCTTTGTGGATTCGACTGTGATGGTGCTGCAACAGCGGAAAAGTCAGAACTCAGCATTCCTTCAATGACCACAGCTCCAAGTGCATGTTCTAATGGCGTGATTGATGAAGGAACAGATACTATTGCATTTTGTGGATTCAACAGTGATGTCACTTCAATTGGTGCTTCAACCGAAGAAGTACTACAACTCAATGTTCCTTCAGTGACCACTACTCGAAGTGCAAGTTCTAATGGCATGATGGATAACGGAACCAATGATGCTTCAACAGAGGAAGAGCTACAACTCAACATTACTTCAACGACCACTCCTCGAAGTGCAAGTTCTAATGGCAAATTACAACTCAACATCGCTTCTATGACCACAGCTCCAAGTGCAAGTTCTAATGGCGTGATTGATGAAGGAACGGATAATATTGAACTTTGTAGATTCAACAGTGATAACACTTCAATCGAAGAAGTACTAAAACTCAATGTTCCTTCAGTGACCACTACTCGAAGTGCAAGTTCTAATGGCATTATGGATAAGGGAACCAATGATGATTCAACAGAGGAAGAGCTACAACTCAACATTACTTCAACGACCACTGCTCGAAGTGCAAGTTCTAATAGCATGATTGATGAAGGAACAAATGATAGTGAACTTTGTGGATTCAACAGTGATGGTGCTTCAACCGAGGAAGTACCACAACTCAGAGTTCCTTCAGTGACCACTGCTCGAAGTGCAAGTTCTAATGGCATTGTGGATAAAGGAACCGATAATGCTTTAACAGAGGAAGAACTACAACTCAACATTACTTCAAAGACCACTGCTGGAAGTACAAGTTCTAATGGCATTATGGATAAGGGAACCAATAATGATTCAACAGAGGAAGAGCTACAACTCAACATTACTTCAACGACCACTGCTCGAAGTGCAAGTTCTAATAGCATGATTGATGAAGGAACAAATGATAGTGAACTTTGTGGATTCAACAGTGATGGTGCTTCAACCGAGGAAGTACTACAACTCAGTGTTCCTTCAGTGACCACTGCTCGAAGTGCAAGTTCTAATGGCATCGATAAAGTAACCAATGACAGCAAACTGTATGTATTCAACAGTGATGTTACTTCAACCAAGGAAGAACTACAACTCAACAATCCTTCAATAACCACTGATCCAAGGGGAAGTTCTAATGGCATAATTGATGAAGGAACGAATGACAGTGAACTTTATGGATTCAACAGTGATAGCACTTCGACCGACAAAGTATTACAACTCAATGCTCCTTCAGTGACCACTGCTCGAAGTGCAGGATCTAATGGCATAATCCATAAAGGAACCAATGACAGTGAACATTTTGGATTCGGCTGTGATGGTGCTGCAACAGTGGAAGAGCCAGAACTCAGCATTTCTTCAATGACCACTGCTCCAAGTGGGAGTTCTAATGGCATGATCGATGAAGGAACCAATGACAGTGAACATTGTGGATTCAACAGTGACGATGCTGTAACAGTCGAAGAGTCAGAACTCGGCATTTCTGCAATGCCCACTGCTCCAAGTGGGAGTTCTAATGTCATGATCGATGAAGGAACCAATGACATTGAAAATTATGGGTTGAATAGTGGTGGTGCTTCAACCGAGGAAGAACTACAAATCAACATTATTTCAATGACCACTGCTCGAAGTTCTAATGGCTTGATTGATGAAGGAACCAATGACAGTGAAGTTTCTGGATTCGACTGTGATCGTGCTGCCACAGCGGACGAGTCATCTGTCAGCATTTCTTCAGTGACCACTGCTGGAAGTGCAAGTTCTAATGGCATGATGGATGAAGGAATAAATGATAGTGATCTTTGTGGATTCAACAGTGATGGTGCTTCAACCGAGGAAGTACTACAACTCAATGTTCCTTCAGTGACCACTTCTCGAAGTGCAAGTTCTAATGGCATTATGGATAAAGGAACCAATGATGATTCAACAGAGGAAGAGCTACAACTCAACGTTACTTCAACAACCACTGCTCGAAGTGCAAGTTCTAGTGGCATCAATAAAGTAACCAATGACAGCAAACTTTGTGTATTCAACAGTGATTTTCCTTCAACGAAGGAAGAACGACAACTTAACGTCCCTTCAGCTCCAAGGGGAAGTTCTAATGGCATAATTGATGAAGGAACGAATGACAGTGAAGTTTGTGGATTCAACGGTGATGGCACTTCAACCAACAAAGTACTACAACTCGATGCTCCTTCAGTGACCACTGCTCGAAGTGCAGGATCTAATGGCATGATCCATAACGTAACCGATGACATTGAAAATTGTGGATTCGGCTGTGATGTTGCTGAAACAGCGGAAGTGTCAGAACTCGGCAAACCTTCAATGACCACTGCTCCAAGTGCCAGTTCTAATGCCATGATCGATAAAGGAATCAATGACAGTGAACATTGTGGATTCAACAGTGATAATGCTACAACAATGGAAGAGTCAGAACTCCGCATTTCTTCAATAACCACTGCTCCAAGTGGGAGTTCTAATGGCATGATCGACGAAGGAACCAATGACATTAAAACTTGTGGATTCAGTAGTGGTGGTGCTTCAACCGAGGAAGAACTACAAATAAACATTCTTTCAATGAGCATTGCTCGAAGTTCTAATGGCTTGATTGATGAGGGAACCAATGACAGTGAAGTTTCTGGATTCGACTGTGTTGGTGCTGCCACAGCGGAAGAGTCATCTCTCAGCATTCCTTCAGTGACCACTGCTGGCAGTGCAAGTTCTAATTGCATGATTGATGAGGGAACCAATGACAGTGAAGTTTCTGGATTCGACTGTGTTGGTGCTGCCACAGCGGAAGAGTCATCTCTCAGCATTCCTTCAGTGACCACTGCTGGCAGTGCAAGTTCTAATTGCATGATCGATGAGGGAACCAATGACAGTAAACTCTGTGGATTCGACAGTGTTGGTGCTGTGACAGCGGAAGAGTCGGAACTTGGAATGTCTTCAATGACCACTGCTCCAAGTGCAAATTCTAATGGCATGATCGATGAGGGAACCAATGACAGTGAGCTTTGTGGATTCGACTGTGATGGTGCTGCGACAGCAGTAGAGTCGGATCTGAGCATTCCTTCACTGACCACTGCTCGACGTTTTAATAGGATGATTGATGAAGGAACCAGTGACAGTGAACTTTGTGGATTCGACAATGATGGTGATTCAAGCGAGGACATACTACGACTCAATGTTCCTTTAGTGATCACTGCTCAAAGTGCACGTTTTAATGCCATGATTGATGTTGCAAGTACTGGTGATATTGGAGCCTCTGACGTTCAGGGCTTTGAGCAATCGACAAATACATGTTCCAGCAAAATTAAGCCCACATACAGTGAATATGGTGAGGATGAATTTCTAGCAAGTAACTTCAATTGTAAGAGGAAGTTTAATTCTCAACAAGGACTTGGTGTTCATCTCGAGGCTCATGTTAGAGAAAGTAATTCTTTAACAAAGTTAGATGAACATTTCAGTACAAATACAGATAAGGAAACTAACGAGTGTGATCCTTCAAAATTTGCAAGTAATCAATCGTCCATTGGAGAGGAATTGGGTTTGGATACAATGGAAACGACTTCTTACAAGCATGTTTCAGACACTGATGAAATTGAAGCCTCTGACACTGAGGGCAGTGTGCAAACACCAAATTCCTGTACCAACAAGAATGAAGCCAGTGAACATGACAAGGCTACCGTCCTAGCAAGTAACTACAAGTGTAGACACTGTAAGAGGAAATTTACTACGCCGAAAGCGCTTGGTGTTCATTTCCATTCTCATCTTAAAAGAAGAAGGACTTCTTTAAGGAAGCAGTTAAAATGTTTAGCAGAACCTAAAAGGCAAGTAACTGTGAGAGCAATTAAAGGAAAGACGAAACCAATTATCAAACGTATCAAGAGGATTCAAGAGCATCAAGGACAAACAAGTTCTCCTTCCAATGCAAGCAAGATGACAAACGAAAAACAAATTTTGGAGAACACATATGAAAGTTTGTCCGAAAATCATTTAGTCAAGACGTTCGTGGACAGAGTTAAGAAACGATCTTTAGGCCGTAGAAACAAGTCTGGTCGTGTCGCGTGCAAGTGGTGTGGCAAGAAATATCGTTATCCTGCATTATTGGTGAAACATATTGCTACCCATAACAGTGCTCAGGCACAGGTAGACATAAGGATTGACCCTGACAAGATTGGAATTGCTGGAGAATCTTCTGGATGCATCGATGCACCCAAAGAACACCAGGATGTGGACTCTAAGGTACGCCATTTCTTTCAACCTGGTGAGGCAAAAGAAAAAGAAATTAATAACATGGATTGTGCTGATCACCACAAAAGGTCCCAGCCTTTAAATTCTGTGAAATCGAGTTTTTCAGAAAACGCAGAAGATGGCAATAAAACATTCACATGCAGAGTTTCTGGCGAGGCGGTTTCCCCTTTTAGTGAACATGCATCGCACACATGCCTGGAGAAAGAGATAAGTGACGGTAGTGATACAGAGGCTGTAGAAGAGAGCTTGGGAGTCAACTCTCAAGCATTTAGTTCTAGTGAAAGTGGTTTAAACAGATCTAAATCTTCAAGAAAAAGAAAGAACCCGTATTATCGCAAGAAAATGCGTAAGTTCCGTTGCAAAGTGTGCAATAAGCGTTACCACATTGCGGCAAGACTAGAACGACATTATTTATCTGTCCATGGCGGTTACAAAATAGATGAGACTGAAGGGTATGATGCCGACATGAATGGAGAGAAGGAACATGAGAAACGTAATGTCCTGGAAATACCTCCCACCACAGCACGTCCTGAATTTCCCAGTCGTCCCTTTTATGACGAGAATGACGATATGATCGTACCTTATGATAATGTTTCAGGCACCAGTTCGAGTAACAAAAATGCAGAGGAAATGAGACAGGAGAATGGGATGCAGACTGATTGTACAGATGACTACAGTCTGGATCGAGATAACTTTGGAAACGTGCAATTGGAATGTAACAATGATAGCAGTACATCTGAGTGTAATCCTGTATCATCACCTGAATCAAAAAACAAAAGGGAAAGCAACCTCGTCAATAATGATTTTGATAGAAGAGATGTTGTTCAGGAAAATGTTGCAGAACAAACTGAGGGCCTGCGTAATGATACCGAAGGAAAAGCAGTTGGATGCACCCACTGCAACAACATATTTGATTCTCCTCTTAAGTTAGCCATTCATAGATGTACGAAAGAACTGAAAGTTCACAATCAGGTTCCTGAAAACAGCGACAACACTGTTGAGTTATCCATTTCTGAGTGCCCAGATAAAGGAGAAAAACAACCAATTGTACAGGAAAACGTTAATAATTCGTCTTTGTCCACATTGACATCACGCAAATACAGTGCCAAGTCTTCTCAAGAATACCAAGCCAATGAGACCTCCCCTATGAGCGCCGCAACTGGTCAAACTCACCAAAATTCCAAAGCATTACAATGCAGATTGTGTTTCAAGAAATTCAGAAAACATACCACGCTTCTTGATCACCTTAAGAAACACAAGAAGATGAAAAGACATATTTGCCGTCACTGCAGTAAAACATTTCAAAGTTATTCATACCTCATAAGTCATCTCGACGCTCACGAAGGCATGAAGTATACATGCAAAGAGTGCGGAAAACAATTTTCATACGCGAGCAATTTGTATGCACACAAACGTCAATGGCATAGCAGCGGTTTCTTTTGCAGGTCATGTTCTAACGTTTTTCTGTCGAAAGCCAGTTTTCAAAATCACAAATGTAAATCTGATCCCAAAGGAAAAAGGTACATCTACTGTAAAGACTGTGGTATTCCATATCAACGATTTTCTGCATTAGAGAAACACATGGCAGTTCATAAGTCACACAGCAGTACTTTGAATGATGGCAAGTGTCCGCCTAAAGAGAAAGTCAGTTCTAGGTGTAACAGTACCAGCACCGAGTCTTTGGACGATGGCTTGGCAAAGAAGGAACGATTCAGCTGTCATCTTTGCGAGTTTTCATATGCATCTTGGGAAAGTTTGCAGAGTCATTTGGTGAAGCACAAGGAAAGGAGCAGTTCCTCAATGCCGTTGCATTCGTCAGTAGCAACGGGTTTGCCAAACGATGATTCCTTTCACAAATCAGAAATTGTAGAGGATGAGAGTAGCATTGAAGAAAATATTGAGACTGCTTCAGATATCGTAAGCCCAAGTGTGAAAAAACGGAAATGTGATTTCTGCCCAGCGACATACAGAACACCTGGTAATTTAGCGAAACATTTAAACACACACGGGCAAAATAAAAAGAAATTTCAGTGCGATTACTGTGGCATATCGTATGTTTACCAAGGTAGACTTGAGAATCATATGAGATCGCACATGGCAGTAGTAAAATCACCATTGAAACGGAGACGAGGTCAAGAAAGGATACCCAGTACTCACCAAAGTGCTATGAACAAGTCAGGTAATGTTTTCTCGTCTGATTCCGAATTCGCTTCCACTCGTCATGACAGTTTGATGGCTCAGAAGTCAATTAAATCATCACTGACTGAGGAATCTCAAAAAGTTGAGTCATACTTCAAGGAGTTTCTTCCTTGTGAGGAATCTGAGGAGAGTGCTTCAGATGATGGGCCTTTGAAAAAGAAGAGAAAGAAATTCAAATGTGATCAGTGTGATGCGGCATATGTCTACCAAGGTTGTCTAGACAACCATATGAATACCCACGAGACTAATACAAGTACACAAAGTACATTAAAGTCCAGACGCTCAAATGGAAAAAGCCCTAAGGCTAACCCGCCAGGTGTAGATACCACTTCTTTGAATTCTGAACTTTTGGATTCGAGTAGAATTAGTGGAAGTAAGACTGAGTCATTGCCCGACTTGGTAAACACCTCTCAAACACAAGAGGTGGAACGTGATGCAACAGCAAATTGCATCGAGGAGAGTACTTTGAATAATCAGAGTCCAAAGAAGTTCAAGTGCTCGTTTTGTGACATGTCGTATGTTTATGCAGGCCGTCTCAAAAACCATTTGAAAATCCACCATGTAGTAACTGATACTCCATTAGAAACCAAAAACCTGCATTCGGAGACTGAGGAATCCACAACCAGGTCATTACAGGAATCCGAAGACGTGCCTTCAAACCACTACGTAGTGAAAGATACCCCATATAAAACCAAACCTAGCCCTTTGGAGCCTGAAGAGTCTGCAACCAGGTCATTACAGGATACCCTTTTAGAAACCAGACACACCTATTTGGAGCCTGAAGAGTCCGTAACAAAGTCACCTAAAGAGTTAAAAAATAAATTTCAGTGCGATTACTGTGGGGTGTCGTATGTTTACCAAGGTAGACTTGTGAATCATATGAGATCGCACATGGCAGTAGTAAAATCACCATTGAAACGGAGACGAGGTCAAGAAAGGATACCCAGTACTCGCCAAAGTGCTATGAACAAGTCGGGTAATGCTTTCTCTTCTGATTCCGAATTCGCTTTCACCCGTCATAACAGTTTGAAGGCTCGGAAGTCAATTAAATCATCACTGACTGAGGAATCTCAAAACGTTGAGTCTGACTTCAAGGAGTTTTTTTCTGGTGAGGAATCTGAGGAGAGTGCTTCAGATGATGGGCCTTTGAAAAAGAAGAGAAATAAATTCAAATGCGATCAGTGTGATGCGGAATATGTCTACGAAGGTTGTCTAGACAACCATATGAATACCCACGAGACTAATACAAGTACACAAAGTATATTAAAGTCCAGACGTTCAAATGGGAAAAGCCCTAAGGCTAACCCGCCAGTTGTAGATACCACTGCTTTGAATTCTGAACTTTTAGATTCGAGTAGAATTAGTGAAAGTAAGACTGAGTCATTGCCCAACTTGGTAAACACCTCTCAAACACAAGAGGTGGAAAGTGACGCAACAGCAAATTGCATCGAGGACAGCACTTCTTTGAATAATCAGAGTCCAAAGAAGTTCAAGTGCTCGTTTTGTGACATGTCGTATGTTTATGCAGGCCGTCTCAAAAACCATTTGAAAATCCACCATGTAGTAACTGATACTCCATTAGAAACCAAAAACCTGCATTCGGAGACTGAGGAATCCACAACCAGGTCATTACAGGAATCTGAAGACGTGCCTTCAAACCATCACGTAGTGAAAGATACGCCATATAAAACCAGACCTAGCCCTTTGGAGCCTGAAGAGTCTGCAACCAGGTCATTACAGGAATCTGAAGATTTGACTTCAAATCACCACGGAGTAAACGATACCCCATTAGAAACCAGACACACCTATTTGGGGCCTGAAGTGTCCATAACAAAGTCACCTCGAGAGTTAAAAAAGGTGAAATTAGTCATGGAGAGAGGTGTCTCTGAAGAACACTATGAAAATACTTCATCGGATGATACTTCAGACGAAAATTTGGTCAAAAAATATAGATGCGATCATTGTGACGTGGCATATGCCAATGAAGGCTCGCTACGTGATCATTTGACGAAACACGATGAACCATGTTCTGAATCCTCATTGCACGGTTGTGTTGACAGCTCAGTTACACAAGCTGAACCAGAAGCTGAAGTCTGTCTGGAATCTGGGGGACAGGAAGGTGATCCTAATGATTCGACCAAGAGAAAACCGTTTAGGTGCCATTTTTGTAGCGTGGCATACGTTTTTCCGGGCGCTCTAAACTACCACGTAAAAACGCAGCATTCGGAGCTCCCCCCACCACTTGCTCCACGCAGTTGTAGAGAGAAGAAACCTGTTGCTATTGGTGATTCCTTAGAGGAGGAAGATGTCGTAAGATTTTTAAATACGAAGCTTACGGAAGAAAAGCAATTCAAGTGTGAATTTTGTGGCATGACCTATTCTTATGCTGGCATTCTTCAAAAACATTTGTTGGTACACAAGTCCATGGCCAAAACCTCGCCTAAACCCAATGGGTCTAAGGATGAAGATGTCGTAAGTTCTGTTGATATGAAGCTTCCAGAAGAAAAGCAATTCACGTGTGAATTTTGTGGTGTGTCATATTCTTATGCTGCCAGTCTCCAAAACCATTTGTTAATACACAAGTCCACGATCAAAACCTCCTCTAAACCTAATGTTTCTAAAGACAAAACAACAGACATTGACCTCGAGAAACAGTACCAGTGTAAATTGTGTGACAAATCTTATGTGAATCGGATCCGTTTTCTAAAGCATATGGATGCCCACGTTTCTCCTTCAAAGTATCCAAAACAGAAGAAAGCTACAGTGGACGGTGTATTGGATGTAGACTACGATTGTGCGACTTGTGGGGAGACATTCGATCATCCTGACGACCTCCAGAAGCACGCTGAAGAGTTTCATACTGTTTTCGTCTGTAAACAGTGCCAACGTTCTTTTTCATCTGCTGTGGAACTAACAAAACACCTGCGAACACACACTACAACCTCTCGGAAAATGAAGCTGTTTTGTCAGATTTGCGGCAAAGGTTTCAACTCCACGGGCCAACTGATTCTACACTTTCGTTCTCACGGAAAAGGTAAAAAAAAAAGTATTCGTAAGAAGATAAGAAATATTAAGAGAATATAAAAGTAGTACCAACAACATACTGTTAACAATTATTAACCACTTAACAATGACGTTAACCCGGCAACCACTTTCCAATAACTTATGACCACTTTCCAAGTACTTACGGCCACTTACCTTGAAGTGTTTCCTGAAAGTTGACCGCCTCCCGGTTAGCTCAGTGGTTAAGCGCCGGTCTGTTGTGCGGGTGGTCGCGGGTTCAAACCCAGGCCGGACCAACACTCAGGGTCTTAAAATAACTGAGTAGAAGGTGCTGCCTTTGTGAAACAATCTCGTTCACGAACTGCAAATGGTTAGACCTTCACGTCTTCTCGGATAAGGACGTTAAATCAGTCGTAGGTATCCCGTCGGCCTCAAGTTTATCAGTCTTTCAAGACTGTTACGAGTTACCGACGTTAAATAAAGTCGCTTTACCTTTAAAGTGTATTTGCAGGGTTTTAATGGTTGCACGCATATCCATTTCAGATAATTCAAGTAGTACACGGTTGGACCACACGACGCCTCAACATCAGCCAGAGAAAGGTCCATACACTTGTGCTCATTGTGGATTGCGTTTTCCAAAACATACCAAATTAGGAACTCACGTACGGTATGTGCACGGAAAAGAACGTAAAAAGAATGGTGCTCCTTCAAACGATGTGAACGAATCTCGTCAAGCCATCACCGATGAACCAACCAATGAAAACGATAGTTTGAATGGAACGGCCAATCACGTTTCGTGCACTGCAACTGGATCTCAGTCAGTCGCGGTAGTCCAGTCACCATGTGAGACTAAAGAGCAGTTTCCTTGCTACTACTGCGATATGTCTTTTATGAATCCAGCACAAAGGTCAGCGCATGCGCAGGACATGCATCAGGCTATGGTCACCAACTGCGATGTTTCCGAAACGTTTTCTCCAAATGGGAGTGTCGTGTCATCGAACGAAATGAACTTGTCTTGTAGCACGAGTGACTGTTATTTCGGAGCTACGAGTGAAACTCGAACGGCTTCCACGTCCGAAGACATGTTTGAAGCTCAGCAAGATTCCCCGAATCCTCCACAAGCAGAGGAGGAAGGCCCTTATTCGTGTTACGACTGTGGACTGCTTTTCAAGGAGCTTTCAAAAATGAATGTCCATGCGGAGTACACACACAAAGATCCCAAGTACGAGTGTAATATCTGTACCAGAAAATTTGGAGGTATTCTCGCCTTTCTTTCCCATAAGAAGACGTGTGGCAAAATGGAAGAGCAAGCGCCACCCGAGGTTCTGGTCCACCAAGTTGAAGGACTGGCAGAGCGAGGGAATATTTTTGATACCGTGGCGTCACTTCAACGAAATCCGCCCTACTTGGTTGCTGCTGGTTCAGTACAGTCTCAAGGGATCTCTCAGGAGTTCTACCAAACCTGAGTGGGGTGTGGTGGGGGTTTGCGCCAATTGAAACTGTCCTTACCAATCACTCTCGTCATGTTATGTTAAAGGGGTTTCAATTAAATTTAGCAATATAGAGATTTTTCGTTTCACGTTCTCTAGTTGGGATTACCTATTACCTTGTTAAAGTAGCTACAACAGAACAAGTCAAAGAAGTGGTATAACATTGTGTCTAATTGTAGAATTAGAATTTTGAGGTCATTAATGTGTGATTCTGTGGGAAAAAGTCCTTGAAAAAGAATTTCTGAAGTTTTGTATGAACCTTGTTTAAATTGTCGATTAAACGAATATAGCAATGACCAAACACTTGAAATTACGAAATATTCTAGCTCAGTTGTAAGATTTGTACTCACGCGTATATTACGTTTCAAGAGCAAAAACAATTCACATCCGATGACGACAGAAGGTTGACTCGCGCTAAAATCTCATACAAAGTCTTTATTAAGGTTACCGGATACCTTCAGGGTGCGTTTCCAGTCTAAATTATGTAGCGCCTCGAGAAAACATCGTAGATAAATCATTCATGTATCATTTTAAAGCTTATAAAATTGGCTACAAGAATACATAAAAAGTTTTGAGTTCTTTAAAAATCTCGAATTTTCCGCCATCCCGTTTCTCCGATCTAGTGAGATGGCTTTCAGAAGCTCCGACTCCGAAAATATTTTAAAGTTTAAAAATCTATTTGCTTTGTCGCATTTCAGAGGAATCGTATTACGAAACCATGTCGGGGAATTTCGAAATTCGATTTAGTTCAAAAGTTATCATGCTTTCCGTGAAAAGGCGAAAAATAATCCGAGTAGATATGCGGGAAACGTCGTCAAGAGCTCTCTTCTTAGAATTTCCCAATTCCCCGACACGGTTTTGCAGCAGAGATATCAATTAACAAATATTCTCTCGGCTGGCTCTTATCAATTCTTCTTTATGTTCAGATGTGGACCACTCGGCACTCCGTCTGAAAGTGAAAATACGAACACTTGTCGGGTTTTGCGAGGACTCCTATTTGGCTTTGTAGTCGTATGCATTGTTTGGCCTCGTTTTGCTTTGCTTTTTTCTTTGTTTTTCAAGCTAAAGGCATCCTGCTTGCTTTTTGTAAGATATAAGGCCAACAACCGATGGAATTGTGGAATCGTGTGTGGAAAAACGTTTCTCAATAAACGTAAACATTGGTATATGAAATGAATTTAATATGTGCTATTCCCCTCACGGTCGTTACGGGCGAGTGAGCACTTGTCGTGTTTATTGATCTGCTGTCAATCAAAAAGAACCTTTCACTTCCGGTTAAAAACTTCCTTTTGGTATTTCTCCGTCAATATTAATTTTTTTTTGAACGGAGTTTTTGATATATGAGACACTACTACTAAAACTACATTTCTGTGCGTAAAAAATATTTTCCCATCTTTTTCGTTTTGAAGGTATCCGGTAACCTTAAGACAACATATCAGAAGGCAAAATGGAAAATAAATAATACAATACAAGGAAGCAGTAGAATATTTTAGCGTCATCAGGTTTGAATTGTTTTGCTCTTGGAGCAGTTTTCGATTGAGTTTCGAAAGTGATTGCTTTGCTTTTGCGTTTGCTTAGCTTTTCTATTAGCTATGAGAATGTAATGTAATTATCAGCCAATCTAGTTCATTGTTTGGTCCTTTACGCGATCTACTTTCGTTTTAGCGAATTATCCACGAGTGTGTTTACTCGTCATCATGATTGGTTCAAGTGAAACCAATCACGAATTACTTCAGTTCGTGATTGGCTTATTGTGTTCTGACTTGCTGCTGTGATTGGCTCATTGTGTTCTCACTTGCTGCTGTGATTGGCTCATTGTGTTCTCACTTGCTGCTGTGATTGGCTCTGTAATTACTTTTGTTTTGATTTTACGACACTCAATCGAAAACCGCTCTAAAATGTAAAATACGCGAGTACAAATGTTACCACTGAACTCTTCCAGGCTATACATTTAAAAGGTGTTTTGGTCATTGTCATCATTCGTTTCATTGGCACAAACAACGAATACAAACAAGCAAAAGAGCAACGAAAAAGGCAGTTTTTTAAATACAAATTAACACTTCATAAGTAAATTAAATGTATATTATGTAAAATATGGTCGGTCCGAGCAACAGCCAATCAGAACGTCTTGCTCGAGGGTGTCTTAACATGTAATAATACAGAGTTTTTTATTATTTGATTTTTAAAATTTCATACAGTAGATCCCTAAAGAGTGACAGCCAATCAGATAACTTGATTTGACCTCGAAAGGGTGTTTCAGGCACGGATAAAAAAACTACGAGAGCTGTTCTTTGTTATTTTATTTTTTAGGATTGTGAGAATTAAGATTTACACGATATATCGATGTCGAATTCATTCATTGTAGGACTAATCCAATAATATAAATAGTTACTCTTCGAGAAATGGTACGGATTATATTACATAATAGCCAATATAATGTATTATAATACAACTATGTACTGATCCTAAATGAAATGGTCCTGGTATTAAATGGTGATTTTTTTTTCAAAGCCCTTAGTTTTGGGCATAATAGGTGTCACAGAAGTGTGGTCAGCACGCAAATTATAATGATGCCGAATAGTATGACGCGGCACAAGAGACTGAATCAGAACGGAGATGAGGTACAAGGGCGGGTAATGAACTTCACGCAAGCATCTTCTCTCCTTTGATAAACCGTGGAGAGACCTGATGCAGACAAAGCATCGGCGTAAGACTGACAAGGGAGGATAACACGTAACGCACGCTTCTGAACTGATTCTATTGTGTCAGATATACAGGCAACGCAGCGCAGACAGGATGCGTATTCTAAAACAGGTCTAATGATAGTACAATAAACGCGCACTAACTGCCGTACTTCTAAGCCGCATTTTCTTGACGTGCGCAAGGCATAGTCGCGTATTAGCCTTCTTTACAATGTAGGAGACATGTTCGTTCTAGGTAAGATCCTTAGAAGTGTACACCCCAAGCAATTTATAATTAACAAGAGGCCCTGAGTGGCCTTAACTCGGGCCACCTTAAATTAATACATGGAGTTCCAGCATATTTTTGTGTCATACATGGTTTGTGCTAGGATAATCGATTCACTACTCATGCTTGTCATAATTGACATTACAATCACATGGTTGTACTAGATAGCAAACAAATCTTAATAGACCAGTTTCGTATTCGAAAATTACCGCTGAATGCAATGACTACAGACGCATGTACTCGGGGTTAGCCTCATTCTGAAGTTAAACACGAGAAGGTGCAAAATGTGAAACTACAACAATACGCAGAGTTGTGAATAGCCCACCTTCTCGCTGGTATTTAAGAATGTTTAACTTCAGAATGAGGCTAACCCTGAGTACATGCGTCTGTAGTCATTGCATTCAGCGGTAATCTTCGAATAGGAAACTGGAGTATTCATATATTTAAAGGTACTTGTAGGAGATCAGTAGTGTTATTAACAAAACCTGTTTGTAAATGCTATTTTCCACCTTCTTCCAATTCTTTAAAACCACCAAAGGTGGTCACAGTCCCTTACAGGAGCTTCTAATTACAAAGTTTTACTGATAAATAAATTGGGGTTTCATCAGGGTTGTCGCTGAAGGGACTGGTCAGAAATTAGCAGGGGTAGACGGTTGAGATGGACGGTCATATTTTTTTGAATCCCCAAAAATGGAAGGTCATAAATCATGGGGAACTGAAAAAGGGGTGGTTTTTGGGGAGAAAGGGTCAAAAGATTTCATACTCATTGTCCAGGGAGGGTTACCGTATATATTGTTTATACTCCCTGCAAATTTTTGACTAGTCCCTAATGTTTAATAAAATATTGTGTGCGTTGATTTCATGCATGTACACCACTTGGGAAATAACATTAGAGTAACACTAACTAGTATACACAGAGAAGTGTGTGGCCCTGCTACCCTGCGAGCAGGTTTCTCATCTCTTTGCCTTTCCTCCAAGTAGCATGGAACCTCTCAAGACCTGTATGCTGATTGCACCCATAATACTATACTTCTATGGTTTTTGTACTGCACTTTCTAATGGGTTAGGGTGTTTTCTATTTTTGCGTAGGCCAATACTATCGCTTGTTTCGAGAAGTTCCACCTGGCCCCTTTCCTGCCGCCAAGAGGAAACGATTACATGCGCCACGGTATCTCGATTTCCATTGGCCGAGAAAAACGAGACGGTAAACATTACAGATTCAATGTAGATTTCAGATTATCCATTTCCTATTGTTAACGGCAAGGGAAGGCGAAGTGGAGAAAATCAAATGCATTTCCTTCTTCGAGGGTATAAATCAAAGCTTTCTTTAGGATAAATTAAGGTAGATTTATTGAACGGTTTATATTTCAAGGTCTTCTGTGCAGCAGCAAAATGAGAAAACAAAGCTGGAGTTTGAAGCCCGTTCGTATCAATCGTCGGCAAACAAAAAACTGCGTGACGACATAATATAATACTGTGGGCAGAGCCATAATTTATACTCTCCAGTTCTTGTTTTATGACAGTTCGGTTACTAGTTACGGCTTTCCACGACAAATCCTGCTAATCTTTTGACAGATCCAATTCAATTTTAATACGGTATTCTCGGATCCAGTTCTGTTTATGGGTATAATTCGTGGTCAATTCTATCTTCTGAGTTCTGTTATTCTTTTGACGATTTTAAATATTTTTTTTGGTCTCTATAAAGTCACATACAGTTCAACTTATGGACGATTTCATTTCCAGTTCGAATTACTGTCACCATTACACTTAATATAATTCTAAAAGTAGGGAACAAGTAAGATTTGTGTGCGTATATAAACACAAATATTTCAACCTCACCAGTTCTGATTTCCGTTCGCGTTCAAAGGCAAGGGTCAATCACTATTCACTTCCAGGTTTTGTGACTCTTGAGTTGAAGTCTTTGTAAAGCTCGGCATTGGTTGACTGGTTTAGTCAAGACTTCCCAGTTGTATAATCTCAAGAGTATTTCAGGAGAGTAATTGGCGGGGTAAACACAGCCAACATTGCAAACAATCAAAATCCCTCATTGACCTCCTCACAGTGTGTGATCGTAATGAAGAGCATTTCAACAATATCAACACCGCAACACTGCAATCCTATGGCATTTAGATGCAGCAGTTCAGGCATTTTCTTTCCGTGTCCGTGGATTATTGGACCAAAACCATCGAAACCAAACCATCACTCCTCCTCCGGCCGGCCAGACTGGATCGCCACATCCCTTTCGTAAATGTAAGAATTTTCCATTGAAAGCCCCTAAAAGTCCTGTCAGCCCTAGAATAACTGAACATCTTGGTATTTCATTCGAAGAAACCTTTGGTTTCAGCAAAATAATGGTTAAGAATGGCCACGAATCTTCGCTCCGTTGCTGACTTGGCACACAAAGTATAAACGCAAGACAGACCACAACCAAGATCGGGCGGGTGTCGAATCTGATTGGTTGATCCTGTCACGTGTTGGGATCGAACAATGGGCTCCTGTGTGATCTGATTGGTTGCTGGCGCATTTCAGCGACACAAAAAATAATAATAACAAGAGGCCCTGATTGGCCTTAACTCGGGCCACCTATAAATAGGTTAATACATGGAATTTTAGCATATTTTTGTGTCATACATGGTTTGTACTAGGGGACCGGATAATTGATTCACTTCTGATGCTTGTGATAATTTATATATAATGGATTGGACCTTTTGCAGGAATGCAATAATGTGGCTGTACTAGATGGCAAACAAATATTTAAAGGCACTTGTACGAGATTGGTAGTGTTATTAGCAAAACCTGTTTGTAAATGCTATTTTCCACCTTCTTACAATTCTCAACCTCCAAAGGTGGTCACGGTCACTTACAGGAGCTTCTAATTACAAAGTTTTACTGATAATTAAAACCAGGTTGCATAAGGGTGGTCGCTGAAGGGACTGGTCAGAAATTAGCAGGGGAAGGGGATGTGAAAGGGGGAGGATCATATTGTTTTGAATCCCCAAAACTGGATGGTCATAAATATTGGGCAACTGAAAAAGGTTTGGTTATAGGGGAGAAAGGGTCAAAATATTTCATACTAATTGTCCAGGGAGGGTTATACATTTTTAGACTTCTTTATCTCCACCCCACCCCCTTTACACCTCTGCTAATTTTTGACCAGTCCCTAATGTTTAATAACATATTGTGTGCATTTATTTCATGCATGTAGACCACTTGGAAAATAAAATTAACTTTATTTAAAGAAGGTAACACCAACTAGTACACACAGAGAAATGCGTAGCCTCCACCACAGTCGTTTTTAGGGATAGGTATGACCCCCTAAAGATTACTGCGGGGGAGGCTAAGAAATGCATGGCCCTCCTTGTAATTAAAAATTCGAAACAAATGTAGAACATGATTTAGATTAATATCAATTAAAATATGTCACTAATTAAAGTGCCTATAACCCCAAAAAAGTTACGATTTCATATCAATCTTATAAGTATTCTAAGCAACTTCCCGAAAAAATTAATGCTTTTAAAGCATTTGTAAATTTTTTACGCCTTTTGAAAGATGAGAGCCGTGAACTTTTACCGTCAGCTTAGCGACTTGGTGGGGTCTGGGACTAGTTACGTCATAGTAGGGAGCCATGTCACGTGATAAAGGCTTCTGTCATATACTTCTGGTTCGTTCTTTCTTATTTGCGTCGCAAGTTCTGTAATTTTCTGCTGGACTTTTTGACAAAATGTCTTCGTCAGGCTCCGAATCTGAAGACAGTTGTTCATCGGACAATTCCGAGCTAAATTGTATCAACTATGAGCTTGAAGCAGAAGAATCTGCCGGCGAAGAGAGCGGACGGCGCGGTGAGCCACTCGCCGATGAAGAATGGGTTAACAGAGCGCAGACGGAGACCTCCAGAATCGGTTGGAAGGCCTCGAACGAAGGAAAAGCTGGTGAGTTAAACTGTCCAAAATGAAAATAAGTTATCATAGCCCTTCATGGGCTTCCCGTGGCCGTGGTCTCCCCAAAAAACATTGCAAAATGCCAAAAGAATCCAGTGATCCTTGCAATCGCAACAATCATATAACTTATAAGCCTTTATTTACTTGTAAGAATCGCTAAAAATGAAGATACGATAAACAGTTTCCTAATATCGATTTTACAGGAACTAGTTGCCTATCGTATCCTAATATCGTAATTCCTCTTATATTTACCCTTTTCGGAATTTACTTTTTTGATAATATTTTACAGTTCGTGGAAATTCAGTGTGCACCATATTGGCCCTCTCAATTGAGAAACAATGCACCAACTATATATGTTTTAGCGGGAAACATCCCACAATGGCACATCCTAGATCCAACACTGCATATTAATATGTAAGCAAAGATTTATACCAGGCATTAATAATGCTCAATAATGACCAAGGTATGAATTGAAATCCCGTGTTTAGTCTGACCAGGAAAGTGGAAGGTTTATCAGAGTATTTTGATCTATCGTGCATGTTAATTAAAAATAGTAGCTCTCGCAAGCAACCACACTGGGAATCAGGAAAAGGTGCTCATAACTAGTCAGAACTGGAATCAGCAGTAGTTGCTCGCTTATGAGAGCTTGCACACACCACACCCATGGGGATACGTATATAGTGCGACTGATATCACAGTATACAATACTGTACTACTCTACTGTAACAGCATGAGTGTGAGATATAATAAGACTATTGTTGCAAAATGCTAGTGCATATTTATATTTAGTTGACTCATTGCACAGTCTGGGATCATGTCTCTGGAGTGGTTACTTACAAGAGTTTAAAAACAAAGAAAAATTCCAAAGGTGGTGGTATGCGCGGTGGTCACTTATGAGAGTGGCTGGTTACTACAGAGCACAAGAGTGGTCTCCGAGGGGAGCTGGTCACCTACAAGGGCAGTTTCACAAAGGGCTTCAACTGTATCAAACAAGTAATTGGTGCTAACATATAAACTTCTTTATTTACAGATTTCTACGAGTTGTCTCATACAGAGAGTACATCCAGTTAGTCTACGGTTATCTGGGCAACAATAGAATTCCTCTACTAGCATGTGCATATGACACAATCAAAAATTCAATGCTGGGAAAGAAACCTTCACTGGATTTGAAGAAGATGAAGATGGAAGTACTTCATAACTTATATAAACTTTAAGGAGAACAACAATGAACAGTCAAACTTTCAGTGCCATTGGCCACTTTTGATATAGGGCTTCACTGGTCACATACAAATGATTCAATACATGTACAAGGCTCTGGGTAATAATGTGCAGTGATTAATGAAATAACAATAATGAATTTAATTATGCTCCAGAACCTTTGTGTGTGAGAAGTGAAGCATATATCGAATGTGGGCTATTAACCTACATGTATGTCCATATTGCCATTCATAACTACCAGTATTATTTTCAATGGTTTATTGCATCACTATTATGTATACATTTTATTTGTACTGTATACAATGTACATGCAAATTTTATGTTCCAGGGCACGACAAATGAAAAAAAGCAGTGTGCTTGCTGGGTTTAGTAGCCTAAAGCTCTAGGGAGCTGGTCCGAATTAGGAAGCTTTTAAATTGCAAAGTAAATTACCTGAGTCATACAAAAAGAGCAAAATGTTACTTTCCCATTCAGGCAACCTGTGAACAGGAATCACTACCCTGACAACCAAAATTGCTAGCCCTGGGCTATTGGAAAGCACTTGCATCGCACCCTGTGTTCCTTTCTATAATTTTACACAAATTTTGAAAATAGGATTATAATATTAAAATTTAAATGTTTGAGTAGTAAATTGGAAAACAGTAAAATCTGACTAACCCCTTTTACAAGATGGACATGTTTTCAATGCTCTGGCCTAACCTTAAAGGAACCGTGTCATGGTGAGAGACCATTGCATTAGATGTCCGGGCCGGACACACTCATTATCAGAGATTCTCATATGAAGTGACGAACCTTGTGCACATGTGGGATGGTAAAAATCAAAGCAAATATTCAAAAATGACTAATAAACTGTGTAAATATACATTATTCAAGTGAAATAATGAACATACTTTCAATCAAGCATTGAAGGAGGGGGTTGAACTGTTTTAACCCACCAATCGAACACTGACTCCATACATGCATAGTACCGTGACATAGCCCCTTTAAGCCTCAAATTCAATTGCCCTATTTAATTATGGTGTCACATGATAGACACAGCTGCCATCTTAGGGGGTCAAAACACTCCTCTTTAACAACAATACAATACAAAATAAAGCTGTTCTGCCATAGATTGCCTTCCTTCAAATTGGCTAATTTTCCCAATATAATAAGAATGGTGGCTTTCATCTATTTGTTTTGATGTGATGTCAATGAAATAGGGCAATCGATTTCACTGAGCTGGTCACAGGAGTGATTAGCCTATGGAAGTTGACAGTATAATATATTGCTACCTAGATTGTCCATTGATAAAATATCAAATCACTGAGATAGCTGGTAGACATTTCTGGTTCACTCTGTACTAATAAGGGGACAAGGGTTGTTCTTTGGACAATCAATAACACCTTTATGCTCTTTCATAGGTTTACACAATACAATACTTTCTTTAACAAGGAGGACATACTTAGCTACAAGCTAGTTTACAGAGTTCCACAAATAAATTTAAAAAAAGAAACATAATATATAATTTAGAGATTAACAATTTAATTAATTTTAATTTAATAGGTTTCTTGCACACTGAGCAATGGGGTTTTGCCTTGGTTTTTGTGGGCCTTACAGCAGGTGGAACTGGAATTTCTGGCCTTACAGCAAGTGGAACTGGAACTTCTGGCACTAAAATTCAAAAATAACAATTATTATTAAGTTAGTTATGGGTATATATATATTGGTTTATGGTAAATAAAGCACTGGTTTCGTTTCAAATACAAACTTACAGTGTAATAATATATGTTTCCAGCTGGTATTTTAATATTTTGTTTGGTCTCGAAAGACTAAACAAGCAGTATACCTTTATATTACATGTCCAACAGTTTGATACGTGTGGTGTTATTGGAGGACAAACACAGAAGGTGTGATTAGCACAGACTCGATTTTGTTTGAATATTTTCAGAATTTGAATAGTTTCTTTTGTGCAAAAAAATATTTTATACAAAACAATTTGAATTACCTGGAGCTGAAGGGGGAACATCTATAACAGTCATCCTTTGTTGTCTCTTCTGGGTTGCTTCTGCCCTTGGCTGCTTGTTGAGCATGGTGTCCTGTCCATAGGTGCAGGTGTCATCTAAAGAAAGTTGTCTGATTTATTCACGGTTATTTCCCTTATACTAAATAACAATATATTAAACATGCACTCTCTTAGTTTAAACACTTGTGGTGAAAAAATGTTCAGTACGTGGAACCCGGTCATAATGAAGTTTTCTTCCTTTCCCTAGGAACTTCTTTATACATGCAGGTTCCACTGTATTGCTAGCCTCCTATAGACTATAGTAGCCGTTTTGTAGCGCTTCAATTTCACTCCATTCCGGGGAATGGAGTGAACGGAAGCGCTACATAACGGCTGCTATAGGACTAGAAGGCTACTGCAATCTGTATTGCCATGCAAACTAAATACAAAAGCACTTACCAAAATCGGTGAATGGCTTATCGGTTTCGATGGCAAGGACTGATGGAATAGGAACAACTCAATATTCAACCGACTTCAGTCTTGGCGTAGAGTCAAGGACTAAAGAAAATCTTATAAAGTCTTCCGGCTTGGAGTGGGTCCCACTTCGATCGCTTTGTTCGCACGAACCTCAACTACTGGCGTCTTCTCTTCTTTGCTTCTGGCCGATCATCGCTAAAAACGGGACCTTGTGTTAGAGCTACCTTTTTTGAGTCTGGCTCATTCCTACAGCCCCCAAATACACATCTGTTTGGCATTTCAAATCGAGTTATTCGCTCGGTTCACTATGTTTTTATCTATCTTTGTTGTTGGTTGTTCGCTTTCTCTCACTACTATGACGTTTTCGTTCCCAGGCTACTTCCAGACTCCAGCTGACGGCCATTTGGGACAGGGTGCCCAAATCGGGTTGTTTTACAATGTTTGACCCCAGAAATAAGGTCGAACTCTTACTTCTTTCCTTTTTTTCTCTTCGAATTATTGATAAGAAGGATGTAAAGAATTTATTTAAAATACTTCAAATTTGGGGTTATAGGCACTTTAAGCTAAATATTGTCTGTTCATGACTCTAATAATAATATCAGTATACAAGTGAATGCATATAAATTATATATCACTTCAATTCGTTATCTGAAAACATAAATACTTGACTTTTTCGACATATTTTTCAGGGCAACAGTGTTCGCTTGGTAAATAAATCTCCACACCCAATTCTATTTATGATTGTTCTAATCAGTTCCAGTATCTGTGTATAGCTCTACCAATTCCAAACCTGCCCATCCCCCAAGGGTGGGGGGCATAAGTGGGGCATTTGACTGAGTTTTTGTCCCAAGCAGTTGGCAGAGTGAGGAATTCATTTGTAGAAAGAGTCAAAATAGCGAATTTGATAAGAGATTTGCACCCGTACCAAAGCCCCACCGTCACGGCACCGTGGAGCACTTGACCCCACAGTGGGGCATTTGATGCTCTACAAATATCGGGGGGGGGGGGTTTAAGGGGCAGGTTTGGAATTGATAGAGCCATAACTTATATAATTGTACTCTCCAGTATGGCTTTACACAACAAATCCTGCTCTTCTTTTGACAGTTTCGCATCCAATTCAATTTTAATTCGGTATTCTCGGTTTGTAAGTCATACCAGTTCTGTTTATGGGTATAATTCGTAGTAAATTCGAATGCTTCTCTGTATCTTCCGAGTTCTGTTATTGTTTTGACGATCGATTTTAACTTTTTACTTCTTGGTCTCTATAAAGTCACATACAGTTCAACTTACGGACGATTTCATTTCCAGTTCGAATTACAGTCACCATTACATTTACACTTAATAAAATTTTAAAAGTAGGGAACAAGTAAGATTTGTGTGCGCATATATAAACACATAATTTCAACCTCACCAGTTCTGATTTCCGTTCGCGTTCAAAGCCAAGGGTCAATCACTGTTCACTTCCAGCTTTTGCGACTCTTGAATTGAAGTCTTAGTAAAGTTCGGCATTGGTTGACTGGTTTAGTCAAGACTTCCCAGTTGTATAATCTCAAGAGTATTTCATTTTCAGGAGAGGACTTCGCAGTAAACAATTACAGCCAACATTGCAAACAATCAATCCTCCTCACAGTGTGTGATGGTAATGAAGAGCATTTCAACAATATCAACAACGCAACACTGCAATCGTATGGCACTTAGATGCAGCAGTACAGGCATTTTCTTTCAGTTTTCGTGGATTATTGGATTTGGACCAAAACCATCACTCCTCCGGCCGGCTAGACTAGCTTACTGTGCAATATTTGGATCGCCACATCCCTTTCGTAAATGTGAGAATTTTCCATCGAAAGCCCCTAAAAGTCCTGTCAGCCCTAGAATAACTGAATATCTTGATATTTCATTCGAAGAAACCTTTGGTTTCAGCAAAATAATGGTTCAGAATGAACCCAAACCTTCGCTACGTATACGTTGATGGTCGTTGATGGCTTTGCTTTCCACAACCAAGATCTGGCGGGTGTCTGATCTGATTGGTTGATCCTGTCACGTGTTGGGATCGAACAATGGGCTCCTGTGTAATCTGATTGGTTACTGGCGCCAAACAGCGACACAACAAATAATAATAATAATAAACGGCTTGCATTTTCTGACTCGTGCCTCGGCCGAAGGCCTGGCCCGAGTAATAACTCTAAGGTGTTATTGTTTATAACGAGAGGACCAGGGGTAGATGGCATGTACTGTAAAAAAATTGATTCACCGTTTTTTTGCACTTCTTGGGGTTCAAATTCATGCCTCTTAAGAGGCATAACTATACACATCTGCCACTGTAAAGGGCAGGTACGACGGTAGTACGACGGCGAACATCTGGGAATGACTTTGCTATGGTAGCATCATCGATGTGTTTATTTCTAAAGTTAGAAGTGCAAAGTAATAGTGCGGCGAGTGTAGTCCGGTGCGGGCAAATTTTTTTTGGGGCCCCAGTTCACTTTACCATGAGGCCTTGCGCGCCCAATCCAAGATGGCGGACTTGGGGAAAGGAAATTGTTCTCGGGGTGGTGCTAGTAAAATTTTGACAACTGCGTTGACGTAATTCAAGAAACCACGTGATGTTGCCATAATAAAGGGAGGAGTGGGTCAGTAAGAAATAATACGCAGTGGGTGGCTGGCGGCGTTTCATTTTCACGGAAGATTACGAATTCGGCACCGGCTTTTGTGCGGGATCGTGGGATTTTCAGTATTCTTTAATACTATTAAACCTGGATTTTTCTAACCGCCGGAGCCGAATATGGGTTTAAAAAATCTCGACAACCCTTGTTTCCTGAACAGTGCAATTCAGTACTTGTTCAGACATTTTTGCGTAGTTTCCGGACATGTCATCAATCGAAAAGTTGAAAATTTTAAGTTTCCTAATTAAAAATTATACAAAAACATTAGGCTTTGTTTTTATAATTTTGTTGGTTGTGCGAAGCGATTATATATATCTCGGTATATATTCAGAGAGATGACAAGGGGATCTTCTCAAATATGAAAGGTAATAAATACTCCTAAGTGCTAATATAAAATAAACAAATTTCCTTATGCAAGGCACAACGATCAACGCGCATTACTCATTCGTGTTCGCCTTTCACGACTTTATGATTTACGCGAACTTGGCGAGACTTTTTCGGACGCTAAAAAATATTTTCGGGACCGCAAGTAGCTCAATTTATAAAGGGAAGACACACCGTCTTCGGAAGAATGATAGAATCCCCAACTGTCGTGATATCATAATAAAATATATTATTTTGCAGAGTTATAAAACAACATTCATATATATGTATGTATTTGTTACATTTGTACCAGGTCAGAGAAAGGTACTAATTTATAATTTAAATTTCTTCAGGGAAATTATGAGTTATCCAACCATTTTTGTTTTTTGGGTGGTCATTTTCAATCAAAATATTGGAGGTGGGGTACTTGTGAATTTTACAGAATTATGAATATATTTTGTGTATGGTTTTGGTATTCTTTATGAGGGTGGGGGAGGGAAAGTAGGGTTATGCAGGTTATATGTTTATAAAGACTACCCGTTCCTAGGTTATACTGATTTGTTTAATTTCCACCCCTTTCCTTAGAGTTGAAGTCTAGTATTTCTTTACAGTAACAATATTTGCAATAAATACAACAAAATGTACTTCTTTATTATCCAATACATGCAGGCTTGAACCCATTATTTATTTGTGCCTCAGGCCAACAAGAGAATGTACATGATTTCATGCCTTCCTTTATAAATATAATTAGCTGTCCCATGGAGCTTTTGAACTTTTCAGTTGTGATATTGGAAGTAAATTAAAGGCTGCATTGATTATGACTATACCACATACAGGGGGGCAGGTTATTTATTCAGATTACGTCATATTTTTATGACTCCCCCAAGAATAAACTGCTTATTTAAATAATTTTAGCAACCCTCCTCCATCCTTTCAAAAATTTAATACACCGCCGCCCCTAGCCCTCCCCTAGTCCATTTCCATATGCAAACTAGCATTATTTAACAAGCATACCTTTACAGAACTGTCATTTCGGGCCGTGAAACTCTATTTAATACTACAATATGTAGAAAAGCTAAGAATAAACCATAAAATTAACTGTTATTAACTACCACTACTTTGGTGTCTGTAAAAAGTATTTGTTGCTGCATGGTATTCCAAAACTACACAAGAATATATTGTCCTTTAATTGATATAAAACATCATTAATTCCTTACATCAGGCATTCCTAGCTGCATGCAACCTTAAGAAAAAGTGTTCTGGGGGGGGGGGGGGGGGGACTGGGAAGGTTTTTAGATTTTAGATTATTGCAAGTGCATTCTCCTGCATTTCTTAAGCTAGCTCTATTTAGTGCATTAATTAGCCATTCTGTGCACCTACCATTTTAAGTGGATATACGTAGGTCTTTGTTTGACAAACATTAAAAAAATTAACATTAATCCACCCAACCTTACATAAATAAATTTTAAGATTCCCCCTTCTAAAGCCTGTTAAAACAAATTGGGATCCCCTTAAAAATCACCTGCCCCCCTCCCCCTGTCAGGTATACATATTATGAATACAGCCTAAAGGAATAAAAAGAACCCTGTAATTCTTGGGTTCCAATTTTGTTCCAATTGTTTTATCAGAAAACCTAACACAGTATTTTTCAAGTGTTTAGAAGCAGTGTGAATTAAGGCTATACCAATTATTTGTAATTGTTACCATTTACATAAAATTATATATATACTACCACACTAGTTGTTATATAAAAGCTAGCTCAGAATTATGCTTGTACATGCATTTTTATTCGCTTATGAAACACTCACATTTACAATAATGTGTGGCTGTGTTTAAAGGTTTTTTCTACAATAAACAGCTAGTGCACAACCTTCCGATTAATTAGTCAATTAAGCTTTAATAAATAATAGTGTTATCAGAGTATATAATTGATCATTATTATTTAAAACAACTTTTAAATTTAAAATGCATGTAAGTGTGTGCTCAGTATATTATAATATGATATATAAATGGGCAATATACATGCATGACTGGTCTACTACTGACACTTGAAAAATACTGTGTTTTAATAGTTAATATGTTTTCTGACAATTACAATATTACAGCTAGGGTTTTTTATTTCTTTAATCCACCTAATTTACCTTTTACATGTACTTCAAATTCCAATATCACAACTAGAAAAGTTCAAAAGCTCCAAGGGGTAGCTTATTTATGAAGGAAGTCATGAGGTCATGACTACATCCTCTTGTTGGCTGGCACAAAATAATGGGTTCAAGCCTGTGTTGGTTAATAATTAAAGTAAGTACATTTTAATATATGTATTGTAATTATATTGTTACTCAGTAACGAAATATGAGACTTCAACTAAGGAAAGGGGTTGAACTGAAACAAATCAGCATACCTAGGAAGGGATAGGGTAGGGTTATGATTAAGTGCAATTGTTAAAGTCACCCAAAATTACAATCAAAATACCCTTACTCTTTCTCTACCAGGTACAAATGTAACAATGTATACATAGTACATATATATGATTTTTTTTATATAACTCTGCATAAAGTATTGGAAAAGTAAAAAAAATATTTAAGAACTAAGGGGGGGAGGGGGGTGCTATACTTTTTAAAATTATATTAATTATATTTAATATACAAATTAAAAATAATATTTTCTTATGAAATTACGACAAAATTTTATAAAATATACTGTTTTTTTAACATTCACTTTGTTTTACCACTTATAATTAGGGTATTTGTTACCTTTCATATTTGAGAAGATCCAATTGATCCCTCTGAAGAGAATAATCGCTTTGCACAATCGGGAAAAGAATCATAAGTAATTAAAGATTACAATTAAAGGTCTTACAATTTTTAATAAGGAACTTAAAATTCTCACCTTTCATCAACTTGCAGCTTTTCTAATACATGTCCGGAAACTACGCAAAAATGTCTCAAAGGTATAAACGCTTACGAGCAAGTACTGAATTGCACTTACTTTCGTGATCACTGTTCAGGAAACAAGAGTTGTCGAGATTTTTCAAACCCTTATTCGGCTCCGGCGGTTAGAAAAATCCAGGTTTAATAGTATTAAAGAATACTGAAAATCCCACGATCCCGCACAAAAGCCGGTGCCGAATTCGTAATCTTCCGTGAAAATGAAACGCCGCCAGCCACCCACTGCGTATTACTTCTTACTGACCCACTCCTCCCTTTATTATGGCAACATCACGTGGTTTCTTGAATTACGTCAACGCAGTTGTCAAAATTTTACTAGCACCACCCCGAGAACAATTTCCTTTCCCCAAGTCCGCCATCTTTGTCCGCCATCTTGGATTGGGCGCGCAAGGCCTCATGGTAAAGTTGCTTATTGATCTGAACTGGGGCCCAAAAAAAATTTTTGCCCGGTGCGGGGGACTACCGTTCACCACGGTGAGAGGTACCCCCCAACTCTGATCTACATCTAAGGAAGGAGGCAATCCATCTTATAATATGTGGTCTACATCTAGATAGTACAGCTGGAAACCTTTACTAAAATATGCGAAAAATAATCGAACGTAATTCACTATTATCGAGAGATTCTAGGATTGAATGCATGAAACTGTTTGTGATCCATCTTATCAATAACTTTGGGCCTTTATTTATTCGAGAGGACAACGTGAAAACGAGGAGCTATCAAAACCCACGAGATTTGAAACATTTCTTGAGACTACCAATTCGAAAATAGATTTAGCGATGAATAAAAGACTACATGTTAATACTGCAAAGTGTTAATAAATATTATATTACGTCTATTCGCTGGTCATTCTTTCATAGTCTGTCATAACAGGTAGTAGACTGCAACAACGGGGAAAAGAACGTGAACTATGTCAAATTCCCCACCATGGGAAAGAAAAAAATGGTAAATTGCTGAGACAGTGGTAACTGGAGGTTATCCCAGATAAATGTGAAGCGTTCTTTTTAACTTGATGAAAACAGACGAAAACGTCAGTATTTTTGAAATTCATACCTTCCAAGATGGCGACTCGGGGGAAACAGACTAGGACCCGGTCCTGAAGCGGTTGAATTCAAATGTCCACACCTTGGGGCAAAGCTTGTAATCAAATTCCCCAGGGTGGGGACACCAAGATTGATCAAATGCCGCACATCTACCCGAGGACCTTCTCCTGCGGCTTAACATTGATACAGGCATTACTCTACATTGGGGAAAAAATAAAGAGGGGGTAGATTACGTACCGTCCGATAATAACAAGGTTTCATGGTGTAAACTAAAACGGAGTTTCTTTAACATGGAAAAGGACATTTATCTCGGCACCGCATATTTCAGTCCTAGTGGCTATGAGCAGGCGAAGAATAAAGACTGATCTCGTGTCCGATATCGAAGATGATATATATTGGATTTTTCTGCCAGGGGGATGCATTCTATTAGACGATGACAAATACCTAGAATCTACTCGAAGATTATGAATTTGACATTCCTTTAAAAGTTATTCGGAAGATATTAATACGAACGTTGATCCGATTCTATTTCAAAAAAGCTTTCTATAGTATATATCCAGGGAAAAACTTCATAAAAATCCAAAAAGTGGGAATATCGGGAAAATTTTATGATATACTACGCTCTATGTACTCGTCGAATGATAAAAGCAGCCGTGAAGATCGAAGATTACATCGCCAAGCCCTTCAAATGTAAGGTGGGGGTTAAACAAGGTTGTATGCTAAGTCCTATGCTTTTCAACTTATTTATTAGTGATTTGCCAGATGAGATCGACCAACCGCATGAAGGGTCAATACAAATTGGAAACGCGAACATTAATAGACCAGTTCGCGGTAAATTACGACATTTTGAAAGGGGTGCAAACATGGCGCGAAATACAGTGTATGGAAATCGATGGGAATCCGATGCCAAATAAAATTCGTAAAATCGAATTTATGAAATATTCTTCAGATACAAACTTAAGATACCATAGATCCATTCGAAAAATGGCTGCCGCTAATTTGCATAATTTTGATATTCAATATTTTCTGAAGAATGAACTAGCCTATGTGAAAGAGTGAGTTCGTGTTAGCAACATGTAGCTCTTCGATAATGGAAGAATGTATCCTTACAGAGCAATCAACGTTTGAAACTCTCAAGAAACACGAAAACGAGGCTAGTCAGTCCTAACGTCCTGAATCTCATACAAAACTCTTATTTTAAACCTCAGTAACTTTGCAACACTTGGTGCTATGCTCTTTAAATTTTACAAACGTGCTCATTTTTGCATGCTCTCTGAAGTGGCAGTATTTATTTTAGTGCCAACATTTCCTAACAACCCAAGTTTGGTGACACCATTTTTCGAATGGGTATATGCAGGTAAAATATTAACATATCGAAATTTGAGGGATGTAGCTGTGCTGGGAAGCGTGCAATCGTGTTTTCAGTTTTCCATACATTGTCTAAATCAGTTTCACGCGGAATTTGACTCGTTTTTACAGACTATGGAAAACTGACAACACGATTGCACGCTTCCCAGCACAGCTACATCCCTCAAATTTCGATATGTTAATCTTTTACCTGGTATATTAAGTTTGCAGATAGTGAATATTTCAGAAATTCGATTTTACAGATTTTATTTGGCATCGGATTCCCATCGATTCCCATACAAACATTGTATTTCGCGCCATGTTTGCACCCCTTTAAAAATGTCGGAATTTACCGCGAACTGGTCTATTGTCTACTGTACGCAGATGATTTGGTACTCTTGTCGACTGTCTAAAAGGGGCATGCAAGACCTATTAGTCAAATTACATGGAAGCTTATTCTCTTAGAAATTATAGTTGGAAGTCAATTTTACTAAAACTAAAATAGTAATATTTCATAATACTGGAAAAACAATGAATACTTACAGTTTTTTCTTCAATAACTGCCAGCTGGAAAACGCTCTATTTTATAAATTTCTAGGCATCTCGTTCGGCAACTTTAATTTAGCTAAGCAAGAGCTGGGAAGGCCCGGAAGGCCCTCTGGGTTGAAGAAAGCCACATGGGTACTCATTTCAGATCTAACATAAAGCTGTCCCTATATAAAACGTCCTTATCGTGCCTATACTGCTGTATGGCAGTGAAGTATGGGGAATCGACGACAGTCCCACACAAAACGATCCAATAGAAAGCATACATTTAAAATTCTGTAAAATGTTGCTTGGCACTAACAAAACTGCTTCCAGCGACGCGTACATAGTAGAACTTGGCAGATTCCCATTACGACTATATTCAACTTACAGAGGCATCAAATATTGGATGGTGCTGGTAAACAAAGACAAATCATATCTTTCAAAGTTTGTTTACTTATACCAGCGTGAGATGACTCCAGTCGAACCAATTTTTTTGGGCAGAAAAAATCGGAGCTAAAATCCACAGTTTACTGAGGCTTTGGTTTTACATGGTTACAACAAAATGAAATTCTAAATGAATCAAACAATCGAATTTTTTTTTAAACCGAATAAGAAGATAGGCTCGGTTTCAGCCGTTGGGGTGTCGCCGGTTTCTCCAAAGCCTCTCCCAAACCCCCACGGCTGGAAACCGAGCCTAATAAGAAGACGACTACAAGACATTGATTGCAGAAATGGGAAAGTAACTTATTTAATGTGATAGAAAAAAAAACTTTCAAAAATTAAACTCAGAATCTTTAGGCGCTTCAAAAGGAACTACGAGCTTGAAAATTACCTAGAGCAAGTAAAAGTGATAAAACAGAATTCCACTGACCAGGTCAGTAACCACAGCCTGCAAATTGAACGGGGCAGATACTTAAGGCCCTACTTACCACCAGAAAAATGCATCTGTCCCACTTGCTTAGGGGTACTGAAGATGAATTCCATTTCATTGTTAAGTGTAAAACTTACAACGTATTGAGATCAAATCTTGTTCAAGCCCTCTGTTTATCAAATAACGATGCCGCAAATATGTCAGAAAAAAACTGTTTTACTCGGTCATTAATCCTAAACCAGCAGTGGCACATCTCGGGGTAGCTAAGTTTATTTATGAGGGTTTCAATTGTGAAATGATACGTAATGTTCGCAATATGTACAACAACATTACAAATTTGCCTTTTAACAATAACTTTATTGGGTCTACACTCGTGTACACAGTTTACAAGGTGCCAATAAAAGAATGTCTGTGTCGCATTAGTTTTAGTGCTATGAAAATACAAGAGGCAACAAAGAATTGTTCTAGAGGTGGGGATTTGGGTCCATTTTACTGCATAAAGTGCCCTATGGGGATGGCCCGGTTTTCTTTCAGACATACCTTTTTTATTGGTGTGTTGTACATAACAAGTACTTCGACATAAATCATTAAATGTTAGACCTAGTATCGGTGGTGGTGGGGGGATTTAAGTTGATAAGGTATTAAGACGGTTATCTAAAATAGAACATTTATCGCCGATAAGGACTTCATGAATCAGCGAATGACTCGCCCCGGGACCGAATGAGAGCTTATCATGTATGAAATAAGAAAATATTCCATGTCATTCGAAAACCGAATTATAAAGAAATAGAGTTAAAAATTCAAGAAATAGAAAGTATCAATGAATGGGAATTTGACCAAGCTTTGTTTTGTAAGCACGAACAGCTTAAACTAAATAGATCAGTTGCAGCCGTAGATATATGACTGAGGGAATCACTGTTCAGTAGATCTAGGTGTTTAAGTGGTATGAAGAGGGTGAGAAAAACAAAAAAAATTGTTCTGTAAACTTTGGAGAGGAGAAATAAGGCCTCAACCTTTAAGTAAACCCACATACGGAAGATATTAGATGGTAATCAGAATGTAGCAGACCCAATAATGATTCAACATAAGAGAAAACTATTACTGAAACAGTAATCTATTTATCGAAGAGCAGGAAATCGGAGAGGAATGCCTGACCTTTCCTTCCACACTAAATACCCCGAAGATAACAGAAGAGGAAAAGAAACCGTGAAGGCACCTTTCAGTCAATGAGTGCTATGCCGCTCTGCAAAAACTTGGAAGTTCAAAAAGTCCTTAAAACCCTTCTTGGAATGTTTCTACTTATGAGCCTGTGAAAGGTTTTGAGTAGTCAGTCTGCGAAGAAAATTTTGGTTTACAGATAATACTCTATGTTCATACGCTTGTTTGAAATGGTGGAAAACTGACCTTTTCTGATCCATGACCGCGTTAGGAAAAGCCTGGGTCGATTCCCGGGGAGACGTCATCTAATTAATTGGACTTTGCAATAATTTGAATAAATACTTAGGATTTTGTCTAAAATGACTTTTTTCTTTACTAACAACTCAAACATTTTCTATAAATCGATGATGTTGTGATAGAAAGGCGCGATGGAGGATAATGCATTAATGAGATGACGTCACCCCGGGAATCGAACCAGGCTTTTACTTACGCGGTAATGGGTTAGCCAAGGTCAGTTTTTCACCATTTCAAACAAGCGTAGAACATAGAGTATTATCTGTAAACCAATTTTTCTTTCGCAGAACTACTCAAAACCAACATTTCAAGAAGGGTTAGAGGCACTTTAACGATATATTTTTACATAGTTTTCTGATCTAAATTGGGTCCATTGTTAGTAGAATGTTTGAATAATTGTTTTGAAAAGGGCTGTTTAACAACATGTCAAAAGGAAGTCGTGATTACTTCGATCGAATAACCTGAAAAAGACGCACGTTATTTAAAAAAAAAAACTGGCGACCGATAAGTTTGTGGTAAACGTTGATGTCAAGATTTGCAGGAGAGCCATGTCCACAAGAATTCCCCCATGCACTATTGAGACAACACACAACTTATTTGTTTGGTAATGGCAGAAGTTTATTTGCAAAACAGTGTAAACAAGCTATAATAAAATGTAATGAAAACTAGCAAATAAATCTTCTCTACCACCGGGATGGGTGGGAGGGTAAAAAGAACTAAACGAAATTATGAGAGCGTAAGAATTGGAGTTATCGCGACTAACAGACTAAACATTCCGCAGAAACACATCAACTATATAGGTTCCAAAGCAAATACACACCCTTATCTTGAGTGTAGTAGTTTCGAAAGCAGTTTGAAAACTACATTCCCGATCCTCCAAACCCACAACGAATGGCTCCGTTATCAAGAAAATAACGCCTATTTGCATGTACTATAGTCTAGGTGTCGCCCTTCATATGCACCATGAGCATACAAAACGGTGTAATAATCGTAGATTGCATCACGACTGGCGCCATGACAGTTTCTAGAAAATGCGCAGTATCATTATGCGCAACGCAAAACAAATGGCGAGGGCTCTGGGAACTAGATTTCGCAATTCCTTGTCACCATAGCCGTACACGAGAGCTAGTTTCGCGACTTGACAAGTTTTCCTTGACAAGTTTCCTTGTTCAAAAGCTTGCATGCCAGCGTTGGAACAAAGAGACTCGTCAAAGAAAGACTTGACATGTTTTGCCGTACACGAGCAAATCAGTAAACTGAAACTTGTCACGTGTACATGAGGCTTTAGTCTTTATTTGCTGTTGTTCAGAGTTCACCACAAATAGATTTAGTACCAAGCCCAATTGCAATGACACTTAAAGCGGTCTCGTAGATATCTTGTCTTTCTTTCAAAATATTTGTCCCCAGCCGGTAACAGAGGTCTCTTCGCGCTCACTCATTCGGTTAGCAAGGAAAAATACAGACTAATTTGCTGTCATTAAGATTTATTTTACAGTGCGACTACTGAAACAGGTGCCACTTAGATATCGAGAACTAAACACATTGTAAGACGAAAATAAAGCATTCCACAGCACATGGCGAACAATATCGTACATCATGGCCGCCGCGCATGAGTTTCGCGTTGCTTTTGGGAGTCATATTACGCGTCGTTCCAAAATTACAGTGAAAACTAGGCTTACCTCTTCGCGATTTTCCCCTTTTTTTGCTTTAGTTATTATTTAAGGTCCACAAGTCCTATATTCTAGAACCATGTCTGCTCCTGCCCTTGACTAGGGTTGCTAACAAGTTGTGGATGATTAGACATGTTTCGATGCTCTGCAAAAAAAAACGACCCAAAGTAGCTAGATCCGCCATACTTCTATTGAATACCGTAAAGGTGTCAGTAGAATAAAGCCCAGGCAGAACGACTTCAGAGTAGTTAATGTTTGAGGTCCACAAGTCTGAATCGATTGTGTCGATACCAAAGTAGATTCTAACGCTAGAACTGAAACGGTTTGAAATACATGTTCTGGTTGTTCCCAACGCATTTAAAGTTACCGGATACCTTCAAGGCGTGTTTTTTTGTAAAAAAATATTATTGATTATTTGGAAAGTTTATGGATTGTTCTACAATTTAGAAAAACATTATTTCAAAAGATATAAAAGCTTGCGAGATATTTGGAAAAAACGTATTTAGAAGGAAACTAAATAAATCACCGAGGCGTTGTAATCCCTTTATGTGCCACGGGCACCCCGTGGACTTTTAGCGGGAGCTGTTATCCGAGTACCGTAATTTGCATACTGTCGTTGTAGCTTCCCTTCTTCGAAATAACAAACGTGCATTTAGAGTCTTTTATCAATCGTTTGTATGGGGAAATCCAAAAGAGAAAAGCAGAGTCCTTGAGTAAAACAAAGCGAACCCTGGACCGAAAAAGAAACTGAAGGAAACCGGCGATAAGGAGGAATTCGGTAAAACGAGCCGGATTGAGCTCGCGAACAGCGACAAAGGCTCGTGCTTCGAAGAACCCGCGAAAGGCAGCGAATAACAACCTTCAACTTCAGTGTCAACTCCAAATATAAGCAGCGCCAGCAGGCTTAAACTGTCGTTTGGCTTACCAGGAACCAGCAAGTCATTTGAAGAGACTGAGGACGCGAGCAGCGATGAATTCACATCGGAGTCTATAATTTCCCGCGAATTTCACTACTGCTTTGAAGCTACAGGGGTCCTTGCCGTAGTCATTGGCTAGTTGGTTCGAAGTGTTGACATTTGCCTTGATGAGGTGTGAAATGTTCACCAAACTTTACCACGCCAAATCTCCGACTAGGTTTTTCTTCGTATCCCCTCTCTTTGAAACGAATTAATAGGGTATGCAGACTTGCCAGATTTTGATGAAACTCGGCCAAAAGACAGATAAGTTACTGACAAAGAAAAGGGTGTGAGCGTTTAGCAATATTCAAAGTATTTTTCCTCGTAGATTATCCCGCGACATTATGCAGTTGAATTGTTCTTATGCGTTAACCCGAAGGCTGCTAATTCACTTTTATAAACCTTGTCAGTTTTGCGTTTGTTGGCTTAGCATTGCTTTACAATAAAATATATTTTTAAACAAATCCATTCAGCGTATTCTACACTTCATAAGCTTTACAGAGGTATATAGGTTTCTATAGTTTTCTTTAAAACAACGCGCATACAAAATTATTAACGAGAGAGACCCGCGAAGGTATCCGGTAACCTTAAATAACGGCATTATAACGCCAAAAGTATCCTTCCCAATTGTGCGAAGTTTAAAGGCTGGGACAAATCCGGCTCGTTCAGCAGCTACAGTACTGAATTTTGACTACTGAATGCTCTGTTGAGGTCCATGTAACCCGTCTCCTCACACTACAAACATGACATCACTGTTTTCTTTAAATAGATTACGTAAAATACGCGCCCGCAATGGCAACCGCTGACTGTACGAAATTGTTCGTCATGATAAATTCTAGCATATTCATGCGGTTTTCTTCATTCGAAAGACTGACTTCACAACTAGTCGCTGAAGCTTCGATCCTGTAAAAGGAGAATTTGGTCAAGTAGAAATGCTATTGTCTTGTAATCAACACTGATTGGCTCAAGTAACCGTAAGTTTGAATGATATCTTTCCGCGTTCTGCAATATAATGTGATTGGTCGTTGTCTATAAGTCGTTGCTGCCACAGCGAGCGAGCCCGAAGTGAGCGAGCAAAGCAGCAGTTCTAATCTGTAAGCGGGTCCAAATCTGGATTTCTTTTTTTTATCACAATGCATCACTTCTATTGTCTTTTTTTACCACACTGCTTTGCACGGATCTGATCGTCACGTGACATTACACGAGGTGGGAATCTGCATTGTTTGAGCAAACTACGTTCAACCGTTCTTTAATGCATTTCTGTGTATGCAAACCTTGTGTAATCATAAATTTGTTGAAGTATCTTACGTTCGTAGGCGAACTCTTTCTAACTCTGTGTGAACTATCACCGGGGGAGAACAGCAGTTTGGTTGTGCCGGGAATCTTAAGAAAATGTCGGGAATTGGTAGGCTCAGGGAATTTACCGGGAGATCGTTGATATGTCGTAACAAAATGAAAATTAATCGCGACAACGTTTGAGTTACACACCACAGCTCAAACAGGATTCAGTCGCACGATAGCCCCAAAACTACAAAATATATTCATCTAACACCTTGGCATTTTTATCACCCAGTAATCTTTTTTCCTCCCAAAGTGCTACTGTAGGTTCTCTTCTAGTCCACTTCCTTAACTGAGGCGGAGCAGCATTCACTACCTGTTTCAGGGGTACAAGCGGTATATGTTCACTCTAAAAACTGATTCCGTATTCCTCTGCACTCCTGAGGTAAATATTCCCATTCCCTACTATTTTTTTGGGGGATATCCTTATTCTTTTTAATTTTCGAAAGTGTCATGCGCTTTATTGAAATATTCCGTATTCAGTATATTTTTCAGGCAAATATTCAATATTCCTCAGTTTTCAACCACGATATTCAATATTCCGCTTCTACCCCCGAACCTGTTAGGTATACTAGTTTATTCAGTAGTCGCACTGTAAGTCGGAAATAAATAAACCCATGAAATAAACAACGGAAATAAACCCCCATGGTCTCAAATAAGACACATGTTTACCTTGTATTGATAAACCAGACTTATTTCAGTCGGTTCTCAATTTTCACACTAGCATCTTAACACGGTCTCATGGAAACGTAATCATACTTTGGTAAAATGTGATTCCTGCTAATAGTGTTAATTATTACTGATCAACCCAAAACTCTCGTTCAACAGCAAGCTCTCTTGCGATAAGAAAACTGATTTGGAACGAAACCAGAAACACCCATATGCCAAGGTTTATTTCTAAATAAAATAATTTTTTACCTTATATTATAATGATTTGATCACCAGACCTATCATGGCTATCATGGATGTGTTTAATCTGTATCTCAAATCGATTTACGATGTTTAAAACAGGGAACCAGGAACCCAGCAACCAGGGAAGTTGGGAACTAGAGAATCTTCGAACCAGGAACGGGAACCAGGGAACCGGGAATCGTGGAAATTTATAAAGACAACTTAAACTTGTTTTGATAAATTAAAAGAAATGGAAACGATTTAAATGCCCTCATTTATGGAATTAACTTAATACAACAAAGTGTGTTAACATATATTCTATTATAAATAAGTCCACTTTAACAATCAGTTCACACACCCCAGAACAGTGCGGTTATCTGAAATAAATCCAATAAAGAAAGAAAAACAAAGCTTTCTGAGAATATTTAGTCATTAGGTTTTGATTCGGCCCCACCTAAGAGATCGAACCCAAGTTGTGACCCCACTGAGTTCCATTCACACACTTTGAAGAACCATGCATGTAAAAACTGTAAACTTAAAGAAATTATCTACTCTGTAAAATGCTTGTAAAAATGTCTGTAAATTTGTACATTTGACAGACATTTTGCAAACATTTTACAAAGTCCGTTGTCTGTAAAAGGTCTATATGAACAGGGATGTATCACTGTTTATCGAAGAGTCATCCTGGTGCTGTTATTATCGTTTGTAAAGATATACATCAGTACCGAGCGAGACAAGAAAGTGGCATGGGAAACAAAGAAGCTCTCAGCATCCGAAGAACATTCATAACTGCGCTACCTGTGTGTCAGTGAGCCGGCCCATTTTACACCACATGTGATTACAAATGAGCATAAGCAATTATGTGACCTTAGAAATTGCACTAAAACCTTTATATTGTTATTTTTAATTGATATCAAAATCAATTTGGCTGTTAGTAAAATCGGTTGAACATCTTAATTTACAAGAGCAATTCCAAAGTTAAATTGTTTCCATTTCTTTTACTTTATCAAAACTTTATCAAGACCCGTTCCCTGTTCTGTGATTCCCGCTTCTGTGATTCCCGATTCCCAGTTCCAGGTTTCCGGTTCCTGATTTTATACACAGCCCTCTCCTAGAAACGTAATTTTACTTTGGTAAAATGTAAGTCAGTTGTAAATTAATTTGGTGCTAAACACTTTTAATCATCACTGGCTAACTCGAAACTCTCTCCGCACACAACAAGTTCATTTATGATCAGAAAAGAAACTGGAAATGACCCTTGGAACAAACATAAGGTGAGTTTATCAGATTCCTTTATTTTTATACCATAGCTTGTTAAACTTATATGCTTTAATAATCCATTTCATTTATGTTTAATTGCCCAGAAGTGGCCTACTTTATAACTCTGGGACCGATTGTTCGAAACAAGCTAGGATAGGCGCCAAATCTGTAATTATAATCTAGGGGTATAGAATTGTCTCTCAAATAGTCGTGAGTCGCAAGTCTCGAAATCTCGGCGTTTCAAAAAAGAGTCTCGGATTTTGAAACAAGGGTCTCGGCGTCTCGGCGAGTGTCGGATTTGACCATTCTATACCCCATAATCTGTACAGTGTAACCTAGAGTTAGCGATTTAACTCTGGAGTTGCTCTTGCCCTTGCTTCGAACAACCGGGTCCGCTGTATAGTCCTCCCTTCGTGGGAACCAATATGTCTCGATTTATATGAAGTACAAGTTCTAAGTTGATTAAATCCCTTAAAGCCGGTATTTTTAAATACTCTGTTTTGGTTTGTATTATTTTCTATTTCCAACAAGTTTAGGCTCGTTCAGATGCCGCTTGATCCACGTACTTCGGTTCGACACATCAATCCAATCAATCAATCAATTTATTTTGCCAAATCACGTTTTTTTTTGCAGCGGTTTTGTATATGGTAATAGAATGATGAAATAAATAAGTAAATAAAATATTGAATATATTATAATTGAATCAATGTTAGTAGAAAAGGAGCATTTCAAGAGGCAGATGATGATAAAAAAAAAGGAGACATGGATGGCTGACTGGCTACAAACCAGTTTATATAATTATTTTCTGTTCGTGTTACGTATATGAGGATGATGTACTTTATTAGCACCTTGTACAGCAGATGGTACATGGATTGTTGCTGATAACCTTGCATTGTGTATTACAAGCACTCGTGATAACTAAAACAGAGGACTTATATAGGCCTTTAGGCAAGATACCTGCTACTTAGCGCTCTCAAATTTTTTATTGTTAGTTTGGAATATTTATAAATCTTAACTGCATGCCATCGTAAACAACCTTTAAACAACCTTTGCTGTTATAAATGATTAAATAATTGATCATCGGACATATGACTTGTGATTCATTTCTTGGTATATACTTCATGGTAGTATTCCGATCCACATATAGTCTCCCTGCATAACATTTTCTCTACAGTTTTTAGAGTATTATGCAGGGAGACTATATATGGAACGGAAAACTGCCATCAAGTATATACCAATTTCTTTGCGTTAAAATTTTCAAAGAGTGCGGAAGAAAATCCTTTCTTGTTGTATCATATGTTTCACGTTTAATAATAAAGTGGAATTTGTTTTCTATATCTTTATGGCAGGTGGGGCATATTCTCTCTTCTGGTTTGGTGTATGGTCTAGTGTACCTCCCTCTTTCGATTTGTAAACAATGATTACTTATTCTAAGTCTGGTTAGCGCCATCGGCCTATGCTTGATATTGGAGACAACTACGAGGTACTTTTCTAATTCATAAACAGTTTTAAACGATCTGTATGTCCTAAGTTTGTTGCAATTGAAAGGAGTTTTCCTTTGATCATTAAATATGTCGTTTAACCAGTTTTATATTTGAATTGAAATTAACAACGGTTTATTTATTTCCTTAGCAGTTAAGAGCGACTGTCCACTAATATCGAGCAAACCGCGGCAAAAGATGAAAAAAAAAAAATCTTCATATTTCGTTCAAAGATAGGCTTTGGTCAGTTAGTAAACGTGCTGGGATTCTTTTGTTCAAAAATTTATTTAACTTTGAGAAAAATTAAAAAAACGGTTACGGCCGGCGTGAGTCCGAGACAGCCTGAAATAAGAGTGATTTTACCGGTCTCTCTAACCTTGCCCTGTACAAACGCTAAAGGAGCTTCGCATTTTTCGAATTCGGATATTTGTTTAGAAAGTATAGATCAACTGTTTGAGTGCAATAATTAGATTATAGCTTTATTCTCAAGATCCTGAGAGCCCACTTAAATACGCTGTAGTTTGCTAATTTGAAAACCTTATTTCAGGGCACTTTTTTGAAAATAAATTTTATATGTGGTATAATTCAGAATCCATTGAAACTTCGTTTTTGATACAAGTTAGCATTGATCTAAAACATATATGAGAATTAGTTTGGGTTATCTTCTCAGTGCTTCACACGAGCGGTGTGAATTTCGACGAAATGACAACATGAATTTGTAAACAGTCAAGTCTTACTCTTCGACAATAGTGCAAAATATCGAGCAGAAACCTATTGAACCAGCAGTTTGTAACAATAAACATAACTTAAAAGAGTTGAATGAACTTACCTTTTAAACTCATTGCTAGAAAATCGATTCTTGCTATTAAAGTTGCCCTCTTCAATTGTTGTAATCCAAGGTCACCGATTACCAATTAACTGTTCGGCGGGTCAGCTCCAGACATGATGGAATAATAACGATTCTTGCATTAATCGAATGGCTTTTGACCGCTTAATAAAGGAAATGCATTAAAAACATACCTAGCTGGAAAAAAATCCACTGTTTCGATTGCATTTCGTGTTTTTGTAGGCAGTTACAAGAGCGGATCCAGCTTTATGCATGTCACGCGTTCTTGTGTTTGCGTGGTCATGTCACGCGCTCTCGTTGGAGAGGGTGGGAGGGAGGGAAGGGAGAGAGATGGAAGAAATGGGGGGGGGGGGGGGGGTTGGGGGGGGGGGGGTGGGTGGGTGGATTTTTAACAAATTCTAGTGGGAAAAAATAACAGGGGAGCATTATCAAATTATTTATCCGGCTTATATCTCATTCGAACTTTCCCTAATAGTATTGTATACGCCTTCTGTACAGTTGAGGCTGGCTGTACTTCTGATATGAATGGTAAACCATTCATGCGCAAAATAAATAAGAAACAAAACAAATAACATCCAATATGCCCAAATGGGTTGCTTAATGTCCTCGTTCGGGATACCATAGAGACCAGCTTTTTCCCGCTCCACGGGTTGGGTGTAGTCATGTAATGTGTACATAACGTGAAAACTAGCAGTGTGAATGAAGAGCCGTGAAAAGAGCCTCTTGCCAGTTCATTCGCGACTGACACAAGCTTTTGTTAGATAGATTATAGATAGATACAGCCGATTGCACTGAAATATTCTGATTTCACCAAATGTCCAAAATTACCAAATACCCAAATTTTCACAATGCCGACTTTAAACCATGCGTATGGTGGCACGAAATGACTTGTTCACGAAAAAAAATTCTCGTGCAAATTCCTGTGCCCCAAATATTGTGAAAATGCAAATGATATGGTATATGCAAATTAATATATGGATATAGTTGGTGAAATCTCGGTTAAAAAAATAGTAACACGAAGCAAAGTCGTGAAAACGAGTCGGAAAGTTGAAATCTGAGGGGTGATTGGACAATTTTGGATTTTTCCTGTTAGTCATTGTCAGATTACATAAGAAATATTAAAACTCGATAAGACGTAACATGTTTATTGTTCTACTGCTTATGAAATATCTCTTTTTTTTCTGATTATCGACTTTACAACTGACTTTAGATAGTATCTGAGACGAGCATACAATGTTTTGAATCTGCCACTGTGACATCTTCTCCCGATGGAACATGTACATTTGTGTTTTTTACAGGTACCTGATACTAACCAGCTAATTGTGCACAGTACGAGTTTACAACAAAACATCCAGCTTTCGTTAGCTCTCGAGGCAATAATTCAGAGATTCGAGCCAATCAAATTCGATGCTCCGAAGGAATTCGTTGCACTGTGAAATATCTAAATCAGACGGTCTTCGTATACATTTTATACTGACCAGAAAAAGAGTGGCCAAGCTGGAATTAATACGATAGATAAAATACGCGAACTTCAGGAAAGCATCTGGGTTACGTAAATGTTGCTGTGCCCTTCAAAGAGACCCATCACTTTATTTGAACACAATGCTGACAACTATATTTACCTCTTATTAACCTCGTTTGCTCGGTCCGTACCGTAAGTCATGGACCGAGGTTTTCCCCTTTTTATGGCCCAAGCGCGAAGCGCGCCGAGCAAACGAGGTTAATAACATTTTTATTATATAGTTTCTTCATTTTTGAGACCGGAAGTTGGCGGAAAGTCCGTACGGGAAGCTATGATTTACCAATCATAGCTCGCGACTTAGCTATATAATGATTTGCTTCAGTTTGCTTCAATAGCCGGTGGGAGTCTGACTGCCACACAAATAACAATTTAGTATATCACATTAGCCAGTTAGCTACACTTCAGCTGAGCAGTATTAGCAAGTGTGCGCAAATGATCAGGGCAAGCTATAGGGCGATGACATGTACACCCTCAACTTCCCATCCTTGCTCTGACACACCGCGCACTTACTAACACACTCCGCTAACTTAGCAGCGACAAAGAACGAGTCTGTAATTTCGAACCCGATTGAGTATATATTGTGTTTTGTATAGTCGAGCATGATTAGTCATATTCGATCATGATAAAAGGTAATGTCTTCGCAAAACATCAAATTTAAAACCACAAATGGTTAGACCTTTTCGTCCTCTCGGATAAAGATGATAAATTGTAGGTCTATCCGTGAATGATCATAAAGAGCCACCTTATAACATTGCCACTGATCAATCGCACTGATATTATTGTCATCGTTGTCGTTATTGTTGTTGCTATTGTTAATCTGTTTTTTTTAACGTTAGACAAGTTGTCTCACGAGCGCGCAGTTGGGGCCTCTTCTCTCCCACCTCAAGAACCCCAAACAACCAATAGCCCCAAATCAACCAGAGACTGCAAGCAGGCTAGGGCCTTGGCCGAATGGCAACAAATTAGGCAAAAAGCCTTTATTTACTATCAATTGTTGCAGTTTGTATCGTTGGCAGGATTCCAGGTTTCATTCACGACAAACAAAGTCATGTAAATAGCCTAAAAGAGGAGTAAAGGGAGGGGTGTTTGGTAAAGACTAAGAGGAGACAAGAGTGACCCCGTCCTCTCCTTTTATGCCGCTTCGCAGACTTCTAGTCTGATGCTTTTATTTAGTGCACGATAACTCGGTTGTGAACAAAGCTGGCTTGCTTTTCGCCTATTTTTGAAAAATTCAACAGCTGTTATGGGGTTATATAAAAAAAAACATTGGGTTAGCGGCACTTTAAGCCCAACGCCTTTCGCCGCTAGCTAATTAGCGAAAAGTTGTTGATTTCACTTTTGACCGTGAAAAGTTCTTTATGCAGATCAACTAGATCTATAGATCGACGATCCACGTGTTCTTCTGACTAAGGTTAGGTTTTTTAATATGTTGGGTTATAGGGTTTGGATTAGTTCACAGGACCATTAAATAAACAACACTGTAATTCCTCTTCTAATCTAACCCTGACTTAGTATCCTCAATTGCTCGCTAATTTAGGGTTAGTCACTCACTAGACCACGTGGATCGTGGCTCCTTACCGGCCCCGTAAAATACCTGAGCTGCCGCCCGTACAGAGATTAACACGAAAACACTTACCCGAACCTACAGGAACAAAAATGTCAGTCAGCTGTCAGGATCGTTCTGGACGCCTCTTTGTTGGTGCTGCGTTCTGCTTTTCGCCATTTTCTTGCCTTTTCGTGTTTGGATATTTCTTGAGTAACACCACACGGCTGGGAGCCTCTGCGCCAGCCAATGCCTAAGGAAGCTAGGGCGATGCGCCTACAATGCTTTGAAAAGCGCAGTTCACTTCCGTGCGTTCGCCGCTAAAATTTAGCTTCCTAGTTTTCACGGCTCTTCATTCGCACTGCTAGTTTTCACGTTATATGCACACATTACATGACTACACCAACCCGTGCAGCGGGGAAAAAGCTTGCCTCTACGGTATCCAGGACGAGGACATTAAACAACCCATTTGGACATGTTGGATGTTAATTGTTTTGTTTCTTATTTATTTTGCGCTGTACCAAATTTGGTTATGAAATCTCAATGAATGGTTTACCATTCATATCAGAAGTACAGCCATCCTCAACTGACTGTATAGAAGGCGTATACAATACCATTAGGGAAAGTTCGAATGAGATATAAGCCGGATAAATAATTTGATAATGCTCCCCTGTGCTGTTGTTCCCACTAGGGTTTGTAACCCCCGCTTATTTATTTCATCTCTCTCCCTTCTTTTCCTTCCCTCCCTCCCACCCTCTCCAACGAGAGCGCGTGACATGACCACGCAAACACAAGAGCGCGTGACATGCATAAAGCTGGTTGTATATACCTGCTGCCTACAAAAACACGAAATGCAATCGAAACAGTGGATTTGTTTTGCAGCTAGGTATGTTTTTAATGCATTTCCTGTATTAATTGGTCAAAAGCCATTCGATTAATGCAAGAATCGTTATTATTCCATCATGTCTGGAGCTGACCCGCCGAACAGTTAATTGGTAATCGGTGACCTTGGATTACAACAATTGAAGAGGGCAACTTTAATAGCAAGAATCGATTTTCTAGCAATGAGTTTAAAAGGTAAGTTCATTCAACTCTTTTAAGTTATGTTTATTGTTACAAACTGCTGGTTCAATAGGTTTCTGCTCGATATTTTGCACTATTGTCGAAGAGTAAGACTTGACTGTTTACAAATTCATGTTGTCATTTCGTCGAAATTCACACCGCTCGTGTGAAGCACTGAGAAGATAACCCAAACTAATTCTCATATATGTTTTAGATCAATGCTAACTTGTATCAAAAACGAAGTTTCAATGGATTCTGAATTATACCACATATATATATATTTTTAAAGTGCCCTGAAATAAGGTTTTCAAATTAGCAAACTACAACGTATTTAAGTGGGCTCTCAGGATCTTGAGAATAAAGCTATAATCTAATTATTGCACTCAAACAGTTTGTCAATACTTTCTAAACAAATATCCGAATTCGAAAAATGCGAAGCTCCTTTAGCGTTTGTACAGGGCAAGGTTAGAGAGACCGGTAAAATCACTCTTATTTCAGGCTGTCTCGGACTCACGCCGGCCGTAACCGTTTTTTTTTTCTTCTCAAAGTTAAATAAATTTTTGAACAAAAGAATCCCAGCACGTTTACTAACTGACCAAAGTCTATCTTTGAACGAAATATGAAGGAATTTTTGTTTTCATCTTTTGCCGCGATATTCTGATTTCGCTCGATATTAGTGGACAGTCGCTCTTAACAAGTGCCTTTAAGGCAACTTTCTTTAGCTCCTGTTTGGCTAATTAAAAAAACTATAATAATTGGCCCGGGGGTGGGGAGGGTGGGGAGGGGGGATAGTAAGCCAATGTCACAGCGTTTTCACAAGTTAGGTTATTTTTAGAACGGTTTCCCGCTATTTTGGGTTGCAATAATTCCTAAGGGAATAAAATCACAAAAGCGTAGTATAATTGTTTGTTATAACAAAAGTAGCTAATGAGGCATCTTTTGTTCCGTCACTAGTACAACCCACTAATTGGCGGGGAAAATGATCTACAAATAGCCCAAATTGTGAAATCGCTGTGACAGCTTAATTATCCGTATTTTAATGGTTACTTGATTTGCGAGTTTCGGTCTGACAAAGTTTAAAGACCCTGAGATGCCCACAAACCATAATGTATAGACAAATGATACTAGTGAACTGCATTGGGCATGTTAACAAAGAATAATTTCCTCTAAATCCCCCTTTCTTTGCATAAGTTAACTACAGGTTAACTACATTATTTCATTTCAGAAAAAAAGACTAAAATAGTACTTCCAAAAATAATTATTTATTCTCAGATTCTACATTTTCTCTCAAAAATGCATATTTCACATAACATTTAGAGTTTCATGTTTGCACTAACCTCACTTTCTGTCTCCCACCACCTAAACGTGCCCAGAACCAAGCCATTCTGTCCACAAGCACCTCACAGCAAGCTAAATTCATCAATAATGACCGAAAAGCATGCTGGGAAATCCTACCAAACAGCGACATTGCACTAAAGCCATTTCGACCTAATACCCTCATATTGGAATCAATGGCAAGTAAATCTTGTCCAATATTCCAAAAAAAACTATGATAGGTGGCTCCAGACCCCCATTTATAAAGCCCACGCTAAAATGAAGGAAGAAGTCCTGGCCCATTCTACGAGTGTGAAATGAAGCTCGTTCTCCATCACAATAACAGTGCACAGACTCTGTTCTTCGAGAAAGTGCTAATTCAAGCTCTCATCAGACTTAATGATGTCCTCCAGCACTCTATACACACTATGCATAACTCGCGCGGTCACAACACGAAAAAGAGGCCGGTAGGTCCTCTGGAATGTTGAAGTTGAAATACTAGCAGGAGGTGTGAAACGTGTTGAACATGATTGTTTCGTTGAAAAATGTTTCTTTGTAGTACAACCAGCCAGGCGCATAGCAAATTAACGGCATTGTTTCACTGAACATTTCACAATCTCCCCGGGCGCTTCAATTTCAACATTCCAGAGGACCTACCGGCCTCGTTGACATGCTAGTTACCAGGACTTATGCATAGGGTCTATAACAAATGAAAAAGGCTTTAAAAAGCCTTAAATTCACTGTATTCCTCCAAACAAACTTCTCGCCAGCTCCGTTAAGTAATCCACAACTGCTTTCAAAATGGCCGTCTAAAAACTTTGAGCCCCCAGTATTATAGCTAGGTCAGTTGAAAATTCCATGGTAACAATGACTGTAGTTTACTTAGGGGGAGGGTTCTTTTCGGTCTAGACTGAAATAGCTAAAAATTGGTTCCAAAAACTCGGGCCTGAAAGAGTTAAGTAGTCAAATGGGACCAAATCCTCACATCAAGAATTCTTTTATTCCCAGCCTTGGGTATTTTCGTAGCATATTGCAGAAAAGATTGATAAAAACTCTCAGGGTATTCGAGTAAATTTTAAAGCGTTTAGAATTTTGTGTTTGTTGATACTCAGGGAAGTCTTAGCGAAGTTCCGTGTTTGTTTGTAAACTGCCTTTGAAAGAATGAAGGTAATGTCTGCTTCTCATAAAATCGTCCCGTTGGTGTGAATCGAAGCGTAAATTAATATGCAGAACAAAAGAATCAAGCGATCCGGACGTTCTTATGAGAACCCCTGGGGGGGGGGGGGGAGGGGGGGGGGGTTGTATGTGAGGCCAAGAGGCTCAAACCCTGACCCTGTTTGACCGAATCCGAGCTCCAAAACCCTGATTGCCCCCTTTTGGGGGAAAAAAAACCCTGAATTCCCCTTCTTTAAATTGTTTTCAAAACAAGGTCGGATATATATCCCGGCCGGTATACCGCGTACCGGGATTGCATGCAAAATACGGAACATTTCAAGTCGGGACGTGGCATTGGGTAAACAAATCAGCAGATGAAGTACATAGATAAGTACTGAAGTACGGGAACCTCAGTGCTTGCATGTGGGCAGGCGATCAAAATGCGGCAACAGAATGTCTTTTTTTGACATAGTAGCTAAAAAAAACTAACTGCCTAAAAAATACTGAACCCCGACCCTGACTGCACCCAAATTATACTCAAATCCTGACCCTGATCTGCCCAAATCAGGCCAAAACCCTGACCCTACCTGCCCAAACGGAGCTCAAAACCCTGACCCACCCGGGCGGCACATACATAATACGTCACAAACAGGAGTACCCCCCCCCCCCCCGGGTGAGAACCAGCCTTAATCGGGCGCGTGTTTGTTTCATTAGAGTCGCTAAACGAGTATCACCTAGCTAAGACTTCTCCTGATAACTAGAATAACTTCTTGAAATCATTTTTAGAGAGTTCAGTAGGGAATAATAAGTCAGAGCTATTATAGACATTTTCTGGAGATTTTAATTCGCAACACTGTTCCCGCCACATTCAAACTTTTTAAATCAATCTACCGTGACCAGCTGCTTCATTGCACACAAGCGCAATCGCGGTCTACTACAAAAATCCATATTTGCGTGGCAATATAACGCACGTACAAACTAAATATTTGAAATATAAACTGACGTCAACATCGGCCGACACATGTAAAGGGAATGGGGAAACAAGCGAAGGAGATAGACATGTAACTAATTATCGGGGTGAAACGGCAACCGCTACACAAATCAGTATTTGCGAGGCAATTATTTAATGCACGTACAAACCAAATTATATAAACACGGCAACAACGGCCGACACGTGTAAAGGGTTTAATGTTCCTAACCCATTGAAATAAGTGAGACATACAACAGCTTGTGGGGTAAAGGGTTGTGGAATGAAGTACTCGGGTTGAGGCACATATTGCTTTCAGGTCTAAGTTACCATGGCAACGGGAGCCGTTGAATCCTCCCCTGAGGGTCATTCCCCCAATGCTTCCCAGGGATTCATAATCCCTCATGGGTAAGGTCCTTATGCTGGTGAGAGGCCCCAATCCTCTCGCGGGGATCATAATCTCCCAATCCTTACCAGGGCGGATTCATAATCCCCCATGGGTAAGGTCCTTATATTTTCTGGATAAAGGGGCACGATGCCCCAAATAGCCAATCGTGTTAGTCTATGGGGTGAGAAGCCCCAATCCTCTCGCGGAGCTCATAATCCCGCGATCCTTACCAGGGCGGATTCATAATCCCCCATGAGTAAGGTCCTTATATTTTCTGAAGGGGGCTCGATGCCCCAAATAGCCAATCGTGTGAATCTATGGGACAAAGGGTGACCTGTACGGGAGCACTTCATCCCAAACCCATCCTTTTATTGTAATTTAAATATATTTATCCTACAATCAGTTCGAATTCACAACAATATCCAAGTTTACACATTACATTTCATCGAATCTTGCAATATTGTCAACTCCTGAATATTACTGTAAGAGTCATCTACTAATGGGCAGGCTCATTGATCAGTTTCTTGACATAGTTCATAACAGCGAATCGATTGCTTATTAACAGTAACTTTGTAAATAGTAAATATTTACAATATAAACTATAGTATGGTGTCAACATATGCATACCCTTGTAAGCTAGTGACAAAATGGGGTAATTTTATATATACATGTACATACCAAATTGAACCCAAACTGCAATATGCTAAACAGCAAAAGGAATGGAGGGTGGGAAATTTGTATCAACCGGCTTGACGAATGACCAAGAGATTGCTTTTGACTGAAACAGTGAACTGAATAGGTCGCGGGTTTGAGTGACAAAGACGCTCTGCCGCGAGAACTTCAATATGATTGGCCAGCTAAAAATGGCATGCTTACAGTGGCATGCGATCAGGATGAACTTTGGACGTAAACAAAGGCGGGTTTGGCTTTGTTGGGCATATCATATTGCAGATTAGGTTAGTATATGGTTGTCACATTAACTTAAATTTATAAGTCTGGACGAATCCGATTTTTGTGTATTCTGATTGGCTGTTCTGAACAATGCAATTTTACCGGAAGTCAAACATAAAGCATTTCTGGAGGGTTGGTTTATTTGGACAAAGGCATTGGAAATTGGGGCCGGGTTATCTAAACGCTAAAAACCGTTTGATTTTACCTAAATGGATGCCGCTAAAAATCTTCAGGGATTTTTTAGATATTTACTTGTATCCCCTCGGGAGTTCATATCATTTCATCGCCAACAAACATCGCACACACTACATGAATTCTCAGAATTCGAAAATCGAACCCAACTGGCTCAGTGGACGTCACGATGCTATTTTAAGATTCGGTTCCAGCTCCTCGCGGATTTTCATCGCTCCACCTTGATTTCAACAAAGAAAGAGGGGCGATGGATGCATGCGAAGCTTCAAAACTCTGAATTATCGCTCTGAATTATGTGTTGCTCCCTAAACTTACTACACGGACTGGTACTTACTACCCGGACCTGATCTGACTTGAAGACTCGAGAAAATGAACTTTGAATTTAATTAATATAAGCTACGGAGTGTAATTTGAAAACCCGTTAAAAATCAGTTGCCGTTTAGATTTGACTGGGAAACTGTAGGCTGTATTAAGCCAGACCCGTAAGAAATTCGGATGTGACCTGGAAGCCGTGAAAAGAAACTAGAGCGACCTGAATTTCGTGAAACTATCAAAGGAAATGAAGCCGTATTCCATTCAGTTTGTAGCCGGATCGGCGAGCATGGAAAGTCTTCCAAAAAATTGAATAAATTAACAACCCGTATCGTTGTTATTGAAACTTCACTTACCTTATAAATACTCGTTCCCTGTAGTTCATATTCATGTACAGCTAGATAACATACCTAGGGAACTGACCAGATTATTTGCTCTTTCATCAGGCTAATAATTTTAGAAACGTTCAGTTTATAGCAAGCAAGCACGCATCGACTTTTGACCACAATTTTGCGAAATTATAAATCCAGTTAATCTGAAACACTGACTGACTGAGTTTGGAATTATCGTAAACAGACGCTTAAGGCTGGTTTTCACTAGCGACGGAAGCGACGGAAGCAGAAACGGAAGCGTAAGCGTAAGCATAAGAAACTAATGTTCTAGTGAAAATGAACACGACGGAAGCATAAGCATAAGCCTCGTTCAGAAGCGAAAACCTCACTTGCATGCTATATTTACATTGCAAAGGGCCTGAGAATGAGTATTCTGATTGGCTAAATTCATCTGCTTCCGCTTCTGCTTACGTTTCACTAGTTTTCACTGGAACGGAAGCGACGGAAGCAGAAGCGGAGACGTAAGAAGAAGGAAACCTTCCGTTCCTTCCGCTTATGCTTCCGTCGAGCTTACGCTTCCGCTTACGTCTCCGTTTCTTGATTTTCACTAGAACATAAGGCTCCTTAGGGACGGACCATTAGAAAAGTTATGGGGGGGGGGGGGGATTCTCAAGCTGCATGCATTTTTTTTTACTCCAGTTTGCTGTGCAGCAAATTTTTTTCCGGCTACGATCTCATGCACGTTTTTTTTTTTGAAAATATTTTATGTACTAATCTATTCAAAATTAGCTACCTTTGCATATCAAAGTTATTGCGTACAAAAGCCTACATATCGATAACCGGTGACTCACTTCAATTATCGGCCCAGTCATTTCACTCAAACATAAATTTGGGAGCTTTTGCCTTATAAAACAAATAAAATGATATGATTTCCACTTACCTTCAAATCAAAGTTAAGTAATATCTAATCTGCAACTGATAACTATCAGTTGGAGTGATTAGGGGCCGTCGACATATTCGAAATGCCCCGCTTAACGCACAACGGACGTTTAGGGGGTGGGGGTAAGGGCATGGACGTTAGTGTGGGGCATTCAGAACAAACACATTTTCATCAGTAGAAGTACACTTTTTAATCAAACGTTTCCAGTCAGTTAGATCTACATAGAGCGCAATTTCTGTTGAATTTCCCGGAAATTTCAACAAGGTCTTTTGATTAGAAGTATCATGAAATACCTCAGTCAAACCTCCAGGTAAGTGAAACTCAGTTTTATGGTCGTGACATAATGAGTATTTTAGTCAAGGTCCGAAATGAGCTCGTACGGGAATTCGAGGTACTGACTGACTGTACAGTTGCAGCTATTAAAGCTGTAAGCTTGTTTGATACTTTGTTTATAAGTGAACTCCCGTGTATTTCATTACTGTTTTTTCTGACTTTATAAAAGCATAAAACAATGTGTGGACGTTAAGGGGGGAGGGGGGGAGGGGGTCTGACCTTAACGTCCGTTGTGCGTTAAGCGGGGCATTTCAACGTTATATTAAGATTTCGACCGTACAAATTTGAATTTGCTTTCGCGAGTAAAGTGATTGTTTTACAAGGCGTTACTGGTTTAGGAACTACCTGGGTTTAGCTTGAATACTTACCGCTGAATTCAGATAGTAGAATAAATTTGCAGTATGCTGCTGTATAGAACATTGAGGTTTCTCAAGTTTAGAGTGGTACAAATCACTGTTAAAGTTCTATTTCGTCATGATTTCGTACTATTTTTCTTGTGTGACTTTTGTTATGGCGGGAGCTGCAGTAGGAGAGAATTTGGAGCGTTCAAACGAAAGCAGATAATTCTCCTTCGTATAGTTCTGGTATCAACAGGTAAGCCACATTATAAACTTGTAATGCGACTGAAGTTGTTCTCTCTCTCAAATAAAATCGCATTTACTTCAAAGCGATGACCAATAGCAAATGTCCTCTTCTGTGTGCAATGATTTTGATATGACTTAATAATTCTTGTCCTAAGTAAACTTTAAGAGCCATGCTCCTGTGAATTTTTTTTTAATCAGGGCATCAGGGCTAGCGTGCCCATTTTAAAAGTTATACTTTAATATTGATACCTATAAAAGTGTACATCTGCATCACTTTGCATGGCAAATGATTGTTTATGATTCAAGCTCATAGCAAGACCAGTGAAAATTCCATTCAAACAAATATTTTTGAGACGAAAAATTATGTAAATTTCTCCTGCTTTTAATAGTGGATAAATCAAAGGATACATATGTGTACCTCTCACAAAAGAGTTGCTGCAACAAAAACAGTGATAGAAGGAAACCATTTGCAGTTGATGGCATCCCTGTACATTTGTGCAGTCCCTGGCCTCTGCCTTGGCTCTCCCCCTCCATGTAGGAATTTTTTTCTGTGTTGCTGGTTGTGCATGGATTTTTTTTTTTATAATTTTCCCTCGTATGGATTTTTTTTGGGGAATTCCCCCACCCCCTCCATAACTTTTCTAATGGTCCGTCCCTTACGCTTACTCTTCTGCTTCCGCTTCTGCTTCCGTCGCTAGTGAAAACCAGCCTTTACAATTCGCTAAAGAAATAGAACCTATAATATCGTAAATAATCGGACATTCTTTTGCAACACCGTAATCAATATGAATCTGTAGAGTAACTGTCGTGAAAGTAGAAAATTGTGAATGCTTTGATTACTGAGTAAAACACTGAATGCATTCTTCTGCTCTTGCCGCCTGCCGGGCCATTCGGACACGTGACACCCACAACCAATCGGATAAAGTGGTAAAAATAGTCGAACTAATTTATGCAAGCCAAAAATTAATCGGCGCAGACTATCATGGGGAGAGAGGCTAGTATGGGGGATCGGTTCTCTTAGGTGATGGTCTCTTGCTTACAGTTAATAATACTTTTATTACGTTTCCGTTACCACGACTATATAATTTCGTTTTCAAATAACTTTTTACTTTGTTACCTACTAGCTAGATGAACTTTTCCAAAGTTGTTCCAGGTAGCCTCTACCTTACATGTATGCTTGTTATCACGCCCGATGTACTCCCTTTGAGGTATCTCGCGTCACATCGCAGCTGTAAATTCCCTGGAATGTCCTATATCTACGAATAACTATAATGAACACAAGAACACAAGCCAGTTTGTTTGGCAGAAATGAGAGATTTATTTCGACAACCAAGTAAACAATAGACTGCCATGTGAAATAAACCTCTTAACCCACCAAACCCCCCAAACAAAATGGCGTGTGCTCTGTGAGAAGGCTCGCTACATCCGTACATGTAACAAATTTACGCCTTTTGTAAGGCAAGACACATGCTATTTGCTACCCGCAACTTGGCGCACATGGAAAACTCGAGATAATGTTTTATAAGCGTCAGAAGACCAGTCCCCAAACACCTGAATAAGCTCTCCGGCAATTCCAGAAGAAAATGCCCAATTTGCACCTCCCCTACGAAATGAGTGGCCCCTAAAAGTATTAGGGTATGGAACCCCGGCTGCCGATAAACTACGACGGAATACCTGAACAAACTGTGCCTTAGTGATGGAACGAAATGAACCAACGGAAGAGGGTATGACAAACGCAGGCGAAGCAGGGTCAGCGGGGATAAGCTTACACATATGGTGAAACATTGAGACAGGTCAAATAAGGGAATAAGGAATACCCACGAGAGGCAACCTGATTAGTCTTGGACCACTTAAAAATTACGGTAAATTCATCAGTGTGGGGTTGGTACAATATTCTCTCTACACAAATGTTTACGAGGATCAAATGATCTCAAAGAAAATGGGACAATATTGGAAATACGAGCAAATAGAAAAAAGGCAAACAAAAATGCACAGGAAAATGTAACGTGTTCTGGGTGCTGATGTCCACTGTGAGGGGATTGCACTAGTGAAAGAAGAATGCTTGTTGTTACGAGAGGAACCCGAACTGGGCAATGTAAGGCAAGCCTATCAATCCCACGTAAAGCAATCCTAATAGCGAACGACTTAAGAGAGGGAAACTCATAACCCATGGCAACATGCAAGAACTTAATCCCACTAAGGTAATTACATGTACGCACTGAGGCTGGAGTGAGTGATCTACTTAAAAGCTGACAAAATAGACAAACAATATCTACCGAAGCGGGTAGCGCATCGAATGAAAAGTATGTACAAAAGTAAAAATAAGCACGCCACTGAGTGAGATGATTCTTGTGGGTACCAGCAGCGAACGCAGCTTTACGAGTGACCTTCAAGTTTTGTCTTAGCTCCTGAAGCTCTCGATCTAGAATAACAAGAATCAGTAATTAGAGATGGTAAAAAATTCAGACGGAACTGACACTTCAGTAAGACTGGCCCAGGGAGCTTGTGAAAGTTCATGCTAAATGTACTGTTCAGATGCCAGCGAGAGAGCAAATCTGCTGCACGGTTCTCCACCCCGGGCAAATGAACTGCCCTCAATTCAAATTCATGCGAAGCCGCTAGAAACCAGATGTCTCGTAAACAACAGGCCAGCAGCTGACCCTTCGCCTTCCCGGACGTGAGCGCGGAAACGACCGATAAGTTATCACAATACACACGAATGCGTAGTCCCGACCACAGGTGACCCCAGAGGCGGAGTGCAACTAAAATAGCCAGTGCTTCCAAATGATGAATCCCAAAAAACAGGGAGAGTACTTCAGCCGGGAATTCTGCGTGAAAATAGTGAGATTGGGAAATCCCACCACATCCTGATAGACGCGCATCAGTGGAGAACACAGTGTCAGGCTCACTCCAAGGTGAAGATGAAATTATGGAAACTCCATTATACACTCGCATGAATCGTTGCCACCACAATATGTCTCTACGAAATTCCCTAGTAGGACGCGTGTGGTGATGATTCCGCTGAAGTGCCCGCAGTAATGATAAAATACGGGATAGGAACAGTCTACTCTGTCTGACACATTTCGAAACAAATGACAACTTTCCTATGAGGGACTGAAGTTCCGCTTTCGTTGCTGAGCGCTTGGTCGACCAAGAAGCAAGAGTTTCAATTTCGTTTAAACGCTCCGGTGTGATTGACATTGTCATACGTACAGTATCGAACAATACCCCTAAACAGGTATTAGTCGTTGCAGGGGGGCAAACTTTGATCACGGATTATTCGAGGCCTAACCCTTTCAAAAGAAGACCGATATAATGATATACTTGCCAAGCGGTGTCAGGAGTATCAACTCCGATAAAGTCATCCAAGTAACGTAACTGATAATGTTGTAGCCAGTGGCCTGGCCAATGTAAGATACAGCATTGGTTATACGCTGACATGCCATCGCGGCAGACCGCAAACCCATGGGTAGAACAACATCAACAAACAAACTATTTCTCCAACGATATCCCAGCAAAGGGTAGTCCAGTGGGTCCACAGGAAATTGACGATAAGCTCGTTTTAAATCCCGCTTATAAATGAGCGAGCCCTGTCCGGCAGTGCACATCATCAACGCAATTGAATCCACGGTGGGGTATGTAAGCGAAATATCCTCGCCTAAGTAAGAGGAGTAAGAAATCCCATTGTTCACTGAAGATCCGTCCGGCCAACTAAGATCAACAATAATTCTACGATCCACATATTGTGCTTTAGGAACAAAATTCAGTGGCGACACGGCGACGGGACCAGGAAATGGATTATACACGAATGGGCCAATCACCGCGTGCAACGAGCTCTCGGTGAGCAAGTACGCGTCAATGGCATCCGGAAACAACGTTGCACCCTGATGATTACGAGAGTCACTAATGGGAAATCCGTGAGTAGAATAATCGTAACCTACAGGCCAGCCATACTCCATAAAGTCACATAGCTTGCTATCAGAATAATCTCGTAAATAGGCACGCCAGATAGGAATGTTTAAGCGAGACGGAACAGCTAAACGACAGGACACGTAATTCGGTAAACCCGATGCATAAACTTGTGCGTGTAACTTGATAAAATATTGTGAAGAAATAACATAAGAAGTCTCCACGACGGGTGTACTAGACTCACTTATCGTATCAAACGAACCCGAAACGTTCTGGGCGCTCACCAAATTTTACGACACGCCGCTGTCACTAGGATCCCTAAGATCCACTGAACGACAACTAAGATCACTGTCTGAAACTGGAAGACGATCCTCCGTACGACGAAAACTTGTGTCAATTGGACACATACACGCTTCGGACGGCGAAGCGGAAACTACAATACTTGAACGTAAACAACTTGAACAACTGTGCGAGGAATGAACGCATTTACTCTCTCCTTTGTCCTTTGAGAGTCATGTCCTGGCGGGTCCCGGCGGAGGATTGTCCAATTCCTGTGAAGAGCTGGAGGTAATCAAAGGGCACTCGGAGGAGGTTTCTCGGTGCCGCTTAATTTCTTGTTTCGACAGCCAGCACTTAGCGCAAATATGCTGAACCCATTTGCGCTCATTCTTAACTTGTCCGAAATGGTCTTTGGTGTGGGAACACTTTCCGGTTTGAAATGGCCTACAAAACTGCACGGCCGGCTTAGGGGTTGGTGTCCCGGAACGTGCACCCAACGAACAGCTGTGGAACAATCGCGCCTCCAGATGAGCAAACGAATCACCCCAACGTAAGCGTCCACACTCTATTTCGAACAACGCCGCGGCGTGAAGAGAGCGAACGGCTGCCCAAGGAAACTGTGTTGCGAAATACATTAAACTAGTGAAATGTTCGATACGAGCGCTCAGCTCGGTAGAACCCAATCCGGGAAGGCGAAGGATCGAAGCATAGCCAGCGGCAAATTCCGCGAGACTTAAAGAATCATACGTTACGTCCTTAGTCACATACAAGACACTTAACTCGCTGTGAGGCCAAATCTGGGGGAACAACACCCGACTAGTGAGCTTTGCGGTCTTCCCTGACTTCAACTTTTCACCTCTCTTAGCTTGGCGTGCCGGCTCGGACTAGGACCATCGTCGCCGGAATCCTCAGAACCACTGGAGGAGTCTGACAGACCCAGCTGCAGCATTTTGACCTCTACTTGTGCTTGCAGGCCAGCGACCGAACGAATATCTCTCGCCGTAACTGCGAATTTCGAAGCCGAACGCTTACGAACACGGGGCGGATCCTCTAAACTCTGCTTTAAAGGCTTTCATTAGTCTTCTGAAGTCTTTGGAGGTCGTCCTTTAAGCTCCGAAGCTCCGAGGCAATGGAAAGCTGCTCGTGCTCGGCTTGAGCGGCAGCTAAAGCCGCTCGAAGAGACGTTACGAACTGTTCTCCCGACTGTTCTTCTCGTAGAGATGCGGCATGTTCGCCTATAGATCTAGAGGGGTCGAACTGCGCCCCGAAGGACTCCTCCGATTGTGCGAGGCCTGCTTCCAACGCGGCATAATCTACACATGGAACGTTACGATGACCACGACCGGCCATCAGGAGATATTTTATAACTACAAACGACGATAAGAAATACTGAACTGTAACTAGAAATAGCACGACGGCGAAACGACTGTTCGAAACTGATCAAGATCAACTACATGTACGTTCTAAATGGTATCCGATTACAACAAATCACATGATACATAATGAATAACTTACCAATGTAAATCGATCTTATTTTTGAACCAAGAGAAATAATAACATAGGAATGAGGGAATTAAGTATTTTGAAGAGTCCTCCAAAATCAGCCAATGTGACAAGGGAGATGAAGACCTCCCTTTCCATCTTTTTAACTTTTCGAAAAGTGAAATCTTCGGCCTCTGCCAGATGAGGTATACCGTAGAAAGATTACCCAAAATACCCTGAGCCAGCTCTAGGAGACTTTGTAACATTCAAATCGACTCAAAATATTGCCGTAACTTTACACCAGAAAATTCCAAACTTTAAATATACCAAATACGTACCCATATTTCAATGTAAAAATTCAAAACCATTGGATACTGCCATATACCAAAAACTACAGGCCGACCCTGAATACTACATTTGAGGGGGGAAAACATATTACCAAGAGAACAAAAATCCTCGGTATCTAAAAAAATTATCCACTATTTTTATTGCTACTTAGTTATAAGAATATAGAACATTTTACTATTTAAATATTAGCTCTGCCTTTGGCGTCACATTTTTACCATTTTTAATATAGATATACTGTACATATAGTTCCAATATTGATACGTTTGTCTTTTAGCTTGCTCATAAATTAAATATTTTTTGTAATTGTTATTCAGAGTTTTTATATTTTATGATATTAATTGTAGGAGGGCCACTGGTTTTTCAGTTGTAATACTGTTATGTGTCTACCCTCTATAAATAAAGTTTACTATTATTATTATTATTATTATTATTATTATCCACATTAAAACAACCTTACTTACATTAACACCTCCTTGTTATTTTTGCTCTTTTTAAAACTTAATAAGAATATATAGTTTTTAATTCATTAATAAAATACATATCTTATTACAATCAATAAAATAGTAAGAAGAAATATCTAACTAACATGTATAATATACGTACCGTGACAATATAAAAAAATACCAATAGTAACTAGTCAGCTAGTAACTAAATAGAAATATTATGACATAAAAGTAATGTACATGTTAATGAATACGTAGGGGTTAAACAGACAATTTTATACTTAAAATACGGAGACGATTGTCTAATTATAACATTGTTAGTTCTTGTATCGTATCGTGTTTCAGATTATTTATTAAAGGAAGTTGCTCAAGTTTTCTTATACTTATTAAAAATCTGTTTATTTTCCTGACTCTCTAACAGACTATGCACCTAAGAGGGGAACTGAACCCTAAAATCAACCATTTCTGAATAAAATCCATAATTCAAGGGTAGTTTTTCCATAGTGCGTAACTTTTCCCAGAAAAATCAAGGACTTGCCTGTTTTGTTTCACTCACGATTTCTTCCAGGTTTAGCCGCCATCTTGAAATTCTAACTTTCCGCTGACACGTGACGTCTATGAACCAACTGGAAACAAGGGGTGCTTTCCATTCAACCAAAACGACCGGTTAGAAGTTTCGAAAATTTCGAATGTCGAATGGAACGGGATTTTTCGAATTAGACAAACCGGTCGGAAAAAATACGCGTTCCATTTTCATTCGTAGAAACTACCCGGTTATTAGTAGCCTCGATTTCAATTCTCAAAACTGGCGAATCACAGCAAATCTAAACCGGGAATTTTGAATGGAACAGAAAATTTCGGTCGAACCGGAATTTTCGGAAAAAGAGGACCACCTCGCGAGGTGGTCCACAATTTCCGAAACTTCGAACCGGAAAGGTTACTGTTCCATTTGATTTCTGACCGGAATTTTCTTTTTTTTTGGTTGAATGGAAAGCGCCCAAGAACTCGGTGTGAGGAAACGATTTCGGCAGTAGTAAGAATGATTGCAAACAGGTTTGACATTTGAAAACCGCAGACCGACGCTGGGAAAATGTTTTACTCTCAACGTATTTGAAGAACCGTTAACACTTATGGCAGTTATTAACAGTTACAATCAAAGGAGGAACAACCTACAAACGGGAAAAATCCTTTGAATTCAGCTGACCGGATATTTTTAATAGGTTCTAATACTTCAGAAGTTTTCAATTATTGGCAGTCGTTCTGTGATTTTGAAAACACGTGGCGTAGCAATTAAACACAGACTTCAGTACATTAATTTGCCTCAAAATAAAATACAACTTCGCAGTTTCTGGTTCCGAAACGTAGCTATCCTGAATCGCTAGATATCCTAGTCGTAAGTAATCTGCTTTTTAGGCAACCTAAGGCAACTCAAGGCTGCTAAAGTGGCCTAGTCTGTCATAGCGCTGGTTGGACAAGAAGGGCCGCCATTTTTAACTGCCTTCGCACACAAAGGCGAGAAAATTGATTTCTGCATGGATTTTCACCAAATAAAGTCTCTGAAACATCTAGCCATTCTAGGGTACTAAATTTCCAGCGGGAAATTTTGGCTTAAAATACGATTTTTGACACGAAATAATGCACAACAGACTTTTGATTAATCGCACACCTCCGATTTAATTTAATAGCTTCTTCATCCGTATGTAATTCTCCCACCTCGGCTTCTAGTTTGTGTTGTGTTTACAGTATCCGTGCCTAGCAACGGCTCCTGTGCCTAGCAATTTGCTACGAACATCAAGCTACAGAAGTTTAACGGTTTCAGTCCCCGCCTTTTCTATCCCCTTCTGGGCTCGCTCGGCACTGCGTGTCTCTTCGGTGCTCGCTCGGCACTACGTGCCTCGTGAGCGGCAACATTATAATTATTGTCAGCGGAAAGTCGCATTGTTGGAAGAGATCGTAAGTGCCGTGCTCGTGCCGTGCTTTCGATTGACTGGCGGCTCAGAAATGTGGTGTCAGCGGAGTTTATTAGAAGGTATGACGCACACAGCGGCCAAACGTCTGCGCATACGTCAAAAGTCTTGCAACAACAACAACATATTCCAAAACAAATTCAAAGCGAGCCGGCCGTTTTCAAACCTTGAGAACTTTTTTGTTAAATTGTGAAAAACAATTTGTAAACTCAGTTTGAAGTTTGTTCAATTTCCCGTCGACTGTGAAAATAAAAAGCTTAACTTTCACGTATTTTACTTAACTTTTGGCTGTAGAAGTTCACAAGCCGAATTTTTTTTTTAAACGCCGGGTTGCAGAGTGACCGTAATACGCACGCGCAGACGTTTGACCGCTTTGTGGGTATGACGTTGCTTTCGGGGATGGCAGAAGAAATAAATTTGGTTTATCGTATGGCTTTCGGCTGCCCTAATGACTCGAGATACTCAGTTATCATCGACTTCCAAGTGAGAAGAAGCAGAGAGAAATGTTGCTATGGAAGATTTCGACAGAAAATCCAAGGATTTCCAAGAATTCGTTCCCGTGTTCGATGGTTCGAAATACAGTGTTTGTATATGGGAATCGGATGCTAAATAGTTTCCATAAAATCGAAATTTTGAACTATTTACTGTCTGCAAGCTTAAAGTGCCCCTACGATCAAATTTTGACATATCAATGTTTTTGCATATTCATAAAGTAGAGTTCATATATTATTACCAGTTCAAATTGTTTTTCGATACAACGACAGGAAGTCTTATTTTTTTAGCTCCGAATATTGAATCTACACGTCCGCCATTACTGGAAGCCGTGCCCTTTGTTCAGCTTTAAACAAAGGTTTATTCACCGGAAATGATGTCATACACTTAACGCTCGCCTGCAGAACACAACGCCTGGAGGCATATTTCTACTAAAAACGTCTTCACGTACATAAGAAGAAAGTTATATTTATCTTTGCGAGGTTGGCTACTTTTTTATGCACGCTATTTCGCGCCACGAGGTTGTCGTGTTAAGTGTATGACATCACTTCCGGTGAATAAACCTTTGTTTAAAGCTGAACAAAGGGCACGGCTTCCAGCAATGGCGGACAGGATTTTACCGGTAAACTCTCCTAAAATTTGTGGTTTAAGATGCCTATTTGGGAATATTTTTTACTATTTCGGATATTTCTAATACTGATTGACCTATAGACACTGAAAAAGTGGCAAATCGAAATGGTAAATTTTCGTCGTAGTGGCACTTTAAGATACCAGGTAAAAGGTTAACTGATCAAAATTTGAGGGATGTACGTGTAATCGTGTTTTCAGTTTGCCATACATTTGTCTGTAAATTTTCCCGCGGACTTTGACTTGTTTTTACTTTTTTATACATACAATGTATGGCAAACTGAAAACACGATTTCACGCTTCCTAGGACAGCTACACATTTTGCTCAGTTAATCTTTAGCTTGCAAACAGTGAATAGTTCAAAATTTCGATTTTACGGAAATTATTTAGCATCAGATTCCCATATACAAACAGTGTATTTCGGCTCGAAACACGGGAATATCTCGATTCATTAGGGCAGCCGAATGCCATCCGATAAATCAAATTTCTTTCTTCTGTCATTCTGAAAGTAAACTTTCTCCCCTGTATAAAGCAACGTCATACCTTCTCATAAACTCCGCTGACACCGCATTTCTGAATCAAAGCTGAAAATTCCGCGTTTTAAACTCATTTCCCGCGATATTTACGCACTATGGAAAACATTGTTTTAATACACTGAAGGATTTTATTCACTGTTAATAAAATAAATGATATATTCAGTTCTGCCTGTAGGCCCTGGTAGATTGTGATCGACAACTTTTGAAGTATCGTGCAACTTTTTGTGGTACGAGCAACCTCAAGCAACGTTTGCCTTTCGGAGCTCTTTTGAGCAGCAATCGAGCTTATCGTATATAGATATCAAACATTGACTTGTTGCAACTCGTTTCTGTTTGAAAAATAATATCAGAGTTCTGTTTCTATTTCACAAACAGTAACATTTGGACAGGTTGTTAATGTGTCAAACTTTGAATTTTTTATTTGCAACACTTCGAGATGTTGTGCCAGAAGTGAATTGAAGCACATGTACAGTACTTGCGTTTAGTTAAGTTTCTGTTAAAGTGGCTCGTATTTGCGAGCAACTTTTCAAATTTTAGGAGCATTTTTATTTTATTTTTGGCAGCATTTGAGAAACGTTTGAGCACTTTGCCGAGAATAATTTCCACATTTTACTAGCACAGTCTATTAGGGCATATCTGCCCGCCTGGCTGTTTCCTCATGTTATGTGCTATCCTTTAATGTTCCAGGAAAAGAAAATACGTTTTCCGTCTAACTACCTTCATCGTAGCCTTCTCCATAATCGGTTTTCTTGTAAGAAGCCCCATTGTGAACGTTTCACCAGTTGTGACGTCACCAAATGACATCACAGATTTTGGACTTCAATGGTGTCGTCTACAAAGGTGGAGAGTGGACTGGAAAGCAATAGCAAGTCCCTGTTGGGACAAGATGGCTTGGGAGTACAGAGACGTGAAGTCGAGACTGAGAACGAATGCATACAAGAGTTTCATTAGCAAATGGGAAATTCAACCTGCAGGTATTGACCTTATTCATAAACGCATCAGAACGAGGCCAGTTGTACCAGCTTGTCACAGGAAGATCAAAATCTACACTAGATGGCGGAAAATAAAGTTAATTTCCTTATGACACAATATAACACAACAGTGCGGTACAACAGAAACTAAGACATTTCTGACCGGCTACAATTTTGTGATCTTTGGTACAGCTGGCCTCGCTCTGATACGATTGTTACCAGACCTTTCTCTGATCGGAAATCTGATATGAATAATTAAGGTGAATAAGTTTCAAATTATATTCTTCAGTCAAATCTCTGAACTTGAAACCTTTCTTAAATGACCATGTTTTGGAAAATAATCCGTTTAGGTTGTTCTTCAGTCAAAATCGCTACATTTGAAACATCTTAAAAACCCGTTTAAAATTAGGTGGTGATTTCTTGGTGTTACAGATCACCAATTCCAATCCTACACTGTTGTTGTTGCCTTTAAAATCAAAACAATACCCTGAAATACAAAGAACTCTAACCCCAGAAAACAATGAATCTACTACACCAAGAAGCACCCGTTTATGTTGTTCCTCAGCCTTCCTAGCTCCCACTAAAAGAGAACAGACAAAAGGAGGCTCTGGCAAAATCCTGTCAAGTTTGTATTGAGAATGCTCGAATCGCAGCCCCAACCAGTTAGTCCGGTTTACCGTCGTCAAACGGTTTTTACAGTGCACGCATTAATTTTATTTAGAAACCGATGGTAAAGTCTGAACCCACGATCTCGAGGCCACTCGATTCAACCTGGGCTCGAAATTGTATCCAAGCAACGCTCGAGCATGACAGGATTCCGACACAACCTTTAATTTTCTCTCACTTCCCTTTTAGCGACAAGAAGGCTCTGCTTGCAGGATGGTTATTCCTCAGTTAAATCACTACCTTTGAAACCTCTTAAGCGATCATGTTTTAAACCAAATTTAGGCTGTTCCTCAGTCAATTAACTACATCTGAGACCTTAAGTGTCCACCTCCATTTGACATGAAGGGTGGCTGCATACGGGAGGTTAAACGGCTGAGTTAAAGTTATCCGTGTGTGTGCTTGTTTGTGTCGATGATCTCAAGAGTGATTTGTCGAGTAAGGTCAGTCAATCAAAATCCAAAAGCCAATCAAAATATCGATCCGTTCTGGCTCCAAAGCTCGGCTGTTACAGAAATCTTCATTAAGGCTCAAAAATATTTGCTGTGGTTTCGGTATGAATCGTTAATATTTCAAATTCCTTTTCCTTGTGCACAACAGGTCACTTCAGTCGTTTCTGGATCCAGTCTATCGACATGGACGGTAAATACAAGACATTTGGTGGAGACTCGTGGAGAGTATACATCAGACAAGGCCCAGCATCCCTTGCGCCTGTGGTGATCGATCACAACAATGGATTGTACGAGGTACTGGTCCTCATCACGGAGCCTGGGAACTACTATGCTGGGATATATCTGGATTACACTCTATGTAATGGATACAGAGATCCACCCGAAAAATGGTTTATTAATGGTAAGCATGCAGAGCGTAACTAGAATATTTTTTTAATGCTTCATTGTGAACAAAGTCACTTTTTGAACATTTTACATTTTATTGTGAGTTAAAAGACATTGTGGACTTCATTATTTCACTTTTGTACAATATCGTATTTCTATTTTGTTATTAGTTGTTAATTTTCATATTGTTCATAATTATTATGATCATTACTGTTATTTTTGTTGCTTTTTTTTATTCGTATACGCTTTTAAGGATAATTTTTTCTATTGGATAGACCACTTTCATAAATGCGTATCCCGTTTCGATAGTAATTATCCACATGTACAGAAAATAGTATCATTATCATGCGAAAGAGCATGTCGATATTAGTGATCTTGAGAAATTTGAGTGTTGTAGCTTAAAAAGCAATGAAGTTACAGCCATTTGAGAAAAAAACAACGGAGGCCTTTCTAGCCTCCCTTCACCACTCATTCTGTAGCTATAGCGTAAATGGATTCATGTCATAGTTTATGCCCTCGAGAAAATAAAAGGCTGAGAGAGAAGAAAAATAAGAGCCTCTGGTGTTATCCGTTGAGAATCTCACTTCCATGCGAACATTTAGGTTCAGAATTTGAACCTCGTCCCTGATTGGATAATCTTCTCATTACCAGGCGAAACCACGAGTGCTGGATTCAATTTAATTGGCTTACCAATGGCCCAGCAAATCCGGTTTGACGTGTTTTCATGATTTGAATCTCAGAGCATGGAAGTGATATTCTCAACGGATAACACCAGAGGCTCTTAATACTCCTCCATCTCTCGCCTCCTTGCATTCGAACATCTGGCTCCCATGAGCCTCTAACCCAGGCTAATTACGTTTGTGATACAACTTAATTTAATAATAAAACTTAAACTTAATAATTATGAATCAAATGTCTTCTGAATAGGAACCAACCAGGGCTTGTATGAGGATACAGACGAATATGTTCTTGGAGATATTAGTGCAGACTTTATCAATATGCCTCTGAGACGAAAGACACATTTTAGGTTTGAGGTTCCGACAAACAGCGGGAGAAAGGGCGGTAAGTCTGCATCGGCCGCTAATGTTTGGACTATTTTTTTATCTTGTGCATGACGGCAGCATCCAAGTGACATGGATACCTCTGTAAAGCACCAACAGTGTCAGTTATAAATGTACAGAATAATACCTACTATTAGCTAGTTACTTTTCTGTAAATCTGACACAACACTGATTAACAAAATATCAATGTTGTATCAAATGTACAACACTGATTACTGAAACATTAATATCGGTATATATCTCTGATGCATATACTGATGTTTTAATAATCAGTCTATATAACCGCTCACTGACATACCCTACCAAGGGTGAAACATCATGGTAAAATTCCTATATTGATGCATACAGGCCGTCTTATCAATGTGGGATCTAATTTTGTGCACACTGCACATGACCGTGATGTAAACAATGGCAGTGAACACTAATTGTTCGTTTTACATCAATAATTTCACACTAATATTAAATAATTGTTAAATATTTTATAGATTCGTTTTATTAGAAGTTTACAATAGTCGTGTCAATGTTGTATCTCAATGTAATCTCTCACCTCCGGCTCTAGATTGTAAATCAGATACAATATCTCCACTCATATAATAAACACCAGTTAAAGGAGATGTGTCACGGTGAGGGACACACCGTGACACATTTTCAGTGATTTTCATATATTAAGTTGACGACCCTAGCACACGTGTGGGATGGATAAAATCAAAGTAAACTTGAAAACAAAAATTTAACAAATTGTATAGAAAACTAACATTTGTTTAATATTTGGAAAATCAACTCAATCCAGATCAAATTCTACCCATTTATAGACACTTGTAATAACGCATGATACTGAAAATATGATGCTTTCCTGTTGAATACTTACTAAATGAGTCCAAAACGTACCAAACTTTCCACATGGTTTCTTAGTTATACATCGAACATTTTACACCTCGTTTAAAATGTCGGGAAACGCGAATTGGTCTATTGTTCCGTAATAGACCTTTACCTTGCAGCGGCCATGTTGCCTCCCAGGAGAATAAAACCTTTGTTCTTGCTCTTCTAGACTCGAGGCAGAGACGAGGCTGGAAGTTCAAAATATATTGTTTGTAGCCAAAATGGTCGCTGTGTGACAAATGTTTATTGATATTGTGCCGTTCTCTATGCTGGAAGTGTGATTGTTTTTCCTTGGTATGCTAAGTAAGGTATGTTAAGTAAAGTTGGCATCATAAGTACTGGGCACAATTGTGACTCGACACGTAATTAAGTAATTGATAATTATTTCCCTTAGTGTTGGTGACTTAATAGTGGTGGATAGTGATTTGCCATGCCGCGAAGGAGTGAGGTGAATATCCACCGCTAGTCCCCAACTCTGAGGGGAACCATTGTTTTAGTATACACCACACAAGTGAAATTGCCAGCCTCAATTTAGTTCAAAAAATTAAAAAGCCATTAACAAGTGAATTATTTCCGCGCGCGACCGAAAACAGACGAGTGAATAGTGCAGGATATTCCGGGTTTGAGTAGCCAATCAGAGCGCGCGAAAAGCACTTCACTCGTGTGGTATATATTAAATAGAGGTCATTAGTCTGCTAAGTATCTGATACGGATGTGTAGTTTTACGAGTCATTCCTATTTTTGCGAACCATTAGCAAATACACACCCATATTAGATACTTAGCCGACTCATAAGTTCTATATAGCTATATGATATCAATTCTGCCAAGAAACGACACATAACAAAAAGATTGTGTATACTCGCTCGAGAAATAGGATTTACAATGGTGATGGAAGCCATTTGAATGTTACTACCCGAAATATGGTCTCATATTTGGTGCCGTCTTGTGGATATTTCGTGCGCTCTTGGCATAATTATATAATAACGTTTTTTTTATTTCTTTAGGTTATTTTGATCTTTGTCGTGATAATAAATCGTGTACCAAGCTGACCGCGTCTTGTGGTGTATCCTGCCTCCTGATGTGGGATGGGCATGGCCGATGGGTTAACGGGTCTTGGAGGTCCTATTCTCCAGGTGTGTATGCATGTCTTGTGCTGATGGAAGGATACCGAGGGAGGACCTTGTGTTGAAGGACGACCTTGTGCCGAGGGAGGCCCTTGTGCCGAGGGAGGACTTTGTGCCGAGGGAGGACCTTGTGTCGAGGACCTCGTGCTACATGAGGGAGGACCTTGTGCCGAGGGAGTCCCTTGTTCCGAGGGAGGACCTTGTGTCGAGGACCTTGTGCTGCATGAGGGAGGACCTTGTGCTGAGGGAGGGCCTTTTGCCGAAGGAAGACCTTGTTTCGAGGGAGGACCCTGTTCCGAGGACCTTCTGTTGCATGAGGGAGGACCTAGTGCTGAGGGAGGGCCTTATGCTGAGGGAGGCTACCTTGTGCTGAGGGAGGACCTTGTGCTGAGGGAGGATTAGGGTTAGATGAATTCGATTAGATGGAGGGAGCACCCATTTATACTTTGATATCTCTGGATCCAAATAAATATTTTTTTTCTCTTACTAGTTACTTTGCCAAAGCCCACAACTTCACAAGGAAGTCCAAATCACCTGCTCATCCTGGGAGATTCCAATGCAAGACGATTTTCCGAGTTATCTTCTGGGCATAACCTGTGCAAGAACATTTTCAAGCAATGTAATCTTGTACAAAACTGGGTTTATAAAGTATGTATTTACTCAGTTAGTGTTTGATCCTTTGATTTATGCTTATTTACTCATTTATAATATAGATTACGAGGGCATCCGATCCTAAGGCCTAGTTCGCACCAATTCAAGCCGCGGCAAAAGGTCACGCGCATGCGCTTTTGATGAGCCCAGCGCGCGCGTCCCGCCAATTTCCCGCCGAAACTGAAAGAAACAAAGGCGACCAACCATGTTTCTAATTTTAGGTACGTTTGTGAACTCTTTCGCCAAAAACAGCAAACCTACTTTAAATCTAAGCCAAATACTTTAACAGGTTGAATTTATAATTCACTGTAAATTTACTAAGTTAGAAAATATTTTACTTAAAAAGTTTACGACCTCGGAAACTTGTATTTGAACCCCAGAGTCTTATTTGTTTCGGCCCGAGTAGCATAACGTATTACCGCCGTGTGGGTTCGCACTCGTGACGCAAGCATAAGCAACATACACAGACACAGCACTATAACCAAGTAATGCTCCGGTGATAGCATGTAGAACCATGTTCTATTTGTTAGATAGTTTTACAAGGATTTCCATAACTGAGAAATATCGTATATAAAGACACGTAAAAAATGCGATAATTTTACGTGTGTTACTGAGATTGTCTCTCAGCCAATATCGCCTTATCGGGCAATAAAATTGATTCAGTAATATTGTTTTTATTAGATCTAGAATTGTTTAAAAATAAACATAATAATACAGGGACGCATAACTGTGCTTATGTTCACTGAGATCATTTAGAATTTTTTTAACAGGACCTCGAAACCACCATAAGGTTGATCAAACAGGACCCAGCTAAACCAAAGATCGGACTAGAATTCATCGAGTCGGACACGAGAAGATAAATTTCATATCTCTGCGCGCCTGTGTTTTTCCATATTAACAATCAGTAATTTAACGCGACCGAATTTCGTTCTCATTCCCTTGACAGTTGGAGATTAATAGAAGTGTCATACCTCCAGGTCAGGATTTTAACAACAATATCGTCTTAGACCTGTTCCGAGAAGTCCTCAGTGAACCACAAATGAACAATCCACAAAGTGTGTTCCTGTTTAACATGGGGATCCACTATTCACTAGCCCTCAACTTCAGCCAGTTCCAAAGTCTTCTTAGTAGTGTTATAGGACTTCTTAAGGAGAAGGAGGCGGACAGGAGGACACTAAAATACAAGATGGACATTGTATGGAGAGGGACCAGCATGATAGAACGAGAAAAACTGCCCATGATGGGCAAAGGACTGTTTCTACTGAACTCAACTCTCTTCAGATTTCACAATAACCAGGTAGATATCTAGAGATACCATCCCCTCCCCCCCTCAGTTTCTCTAAAAAACGCGTGACAAACAAGTATGTGAAGCACGCTGAATACAAAAACAGTCTTAGACAAGAAGGCTCCTTTCGTGATAACATGCTTCATCTTGTGTGCTTGTTCACTTTAAGAGGTAATAACGCGCTTTCCAGGGTTTCATTTTAAGAGCAAATGACACTATCTGACTTTTCTGGCCTTTCGATCCCATAATGCCTTTGTCTCAGATCTATCCCATAATTTCTTTATTTGAGAGCTGGAGGTTTAGGGTTAGGTTAGAAAAACGCCATTGTCTGGGTATTTCTAATCAAAATAGGGCAAAATACCATATATTAAACTTAATCTACAGGAAGAGAACGTTGCATTGCCGTGTAGTGCATCGAAATCCATTAAAACCTCGAGAAATGGCACCACTTTGAAATTTAGGTTACACAAGTAACTTTGAGAGATTAAAGATTAGAAAAACGCCATTGTCTGGGTATTTCTAATCAAAATAGGGCAAAATACCATATATTAAACTTAATCTACAGGAAGAGAACGTTGCATTGCCGTGTAGTGCATCGAAATCTATTAAAAGCTCGAGAAATGGCGCCACTTTGAAGAGTTTAGGGTACACAAGATGAAGCACGTTAACACAAAAACAGTCTTAGACAAAAATGCTCGTTTCGGTTTAACAGGCTTTATGCATGTGTTTATCCCAACTTGTTTCCAGTCTTGCGTGTTTAATTGTCCCGCTGAAACTCCGAATTCGTATGTTCTTCCTATCAGGTGACGTTATCGCTGCCATTTTGGTTGGTTCCTTGTTCCACCAAGATGGCTGTCATTTATAGAAAGCTAATATTTGCATGCTGATGTCACATACTGCAACTACCAGATCTCCTTGCGCGCTTTCTTTTGTTACTCTAATTTAGGCCATTGCCTTGGTGTTCTCAAAGGAGTTTAAAACTTTGAATGCGAAAAAGAATTTGAAAAGGATTCTGGTAGGCGTAGTTAAATGACGTCATAATGCAAACGTAGCTTTGTGATGGTTTTCAGCATGTCTGGAATCAATGTTCGATTGATAGCTGTCAGTCTACAAGCAGTTGAATTCTCCTCCCTCAATGCTTCATTGAAATGATACGCAATGTTTTACTTGAGGCCCACGTCTATGCACAGTTTGTTAGTCATTTTTGCATATTTGATTTGATTCTAACCATCCCACATGTGTGCGAGGTTCGTCAGTTCGATATGAAAATCGCTAAAAATAGCTGTCCTGCCCGGACCTCACCGTTACACAGCTCCTATAAAAGGACCAACATTCAAAGAATTCCTGCGTGAGAATAGTCCAATTCATAGTTCTTGACCACCATTTTGAAAGGTAACCTTATATTTCGTGCGTTCTTGGCATAATTATGAAATAACGTTTATGTTTTAGGTTATTTTGATCTTTGTTGAGATTACAAATCGTGTACCAAGCTGACCACGTCTTGTGGTGTATCAAATAAGGTACACGGTCATGGGTCAGAAAAGGGCACATTTTCACGATTTTAAACAAGCGTAGAACATGAGTATTTTCCGTAGCCCTACATTTTCTTCATAGAAGTACTCAAAACCTTTCGGAGAGGTTATATGCACTTTAAAGTAACTCCAGCCTCAATGTCACCAAAGACTTGGTTACCTTTCAAATTGGCGGTCAATAACTATGAATTGGACTATTGTGATACTTTGATTTCTTTCAACAGCGGATACAACTCTTTCATGCCTACTCAATGGATGCCATGTGTAAGGCAGGGTACAAGGTGTTGGACACATACCCGCTGACCGCAGCATACCCGTACGGTACCCTGGATAATGTACATTACAATCTAGATGCATTTTTACCAGCGGTTCGTACACTTGAGAACTATTACAACACACAACATATGGACCATTCTTGACGACGAATACCGACTAGGACTATATTGTTGTCATGGTCGTAGAAATGTTTCATGCTCCTGAATTCCCACGCGAAATATTCTCATGTGCCATTTTAGAAGATTTTATGATGACGAATATCCACTGTTTCTGCCTTGCTTGGTTGAACACTTAAGGTATCAGGAGCCCTTCAAGAACGCTTCCCGAAAACTTTTAATTGCGCGCGTTAATTTCAAGAAAACTCCTACAAAGTATATATTTTCTGAAAGATTAATAAACATAGATTGTAGAAAATAGCTTGATTTTCCTTATTGTTAAATACTCTTTTATTTATTGTGATTTTAATCCAATTTCACCATACCTTATACCTGGAGCTCCTGTCTCTCGGGAATTGGACGGAAATCAGCGCCGAAACGACCTTCATAAAGTAGAGATATTGAACTAAAAAAGGGTGTCTCAGTTTTCTAATATCTTATTCCGTCGCGAAAATAATCAACTGCAAAGATCTGGAACACCTCTTTTAGGGGTTGAAGAAAGAAACATGAAAGTATCTCAAGAACAAATAAACGCATTAAAAAACTGAGACACATTTTTTTGTCAACATATTGATCTAGACATATGCCAATTTTCAATCCGATCTATTAAAATCTAGAGGGACAGGAGCTTCGAATACATGCTACAAAACTTGCATTTATAACGCCGTGAAAAATGGTTTTAAAGTTTCCTGGCATCCCACTGAGGTTTGTTGACACATTTAACTTATCTGTCATTAAGAATGTCATTTTTCCAGTATTTGATGTTGAGCAGTAGGTATAATGAAACACGATGCCATGTTGTTCATGGATTTTGCGCGCTTCAGTGAAAACTACGCAGACCACGATAGTTAGCCGGTTTCAGTGCGATCAGTATATCGCAGTAGAGAAGTTCAATTTTAGCGTTACCATTGTCATGGTATTTCACAGAAATCATCAGTGCACAGAGAAGGCAAAGACAAAGAAAGCGTAAAGAAACAGACCAAACCTGTCCAGTTCTTCGTCTTCGGCTATCAAAGGCGAATCAGTACAGTCGAAACTTCGTGGCGAAGTTTATGGGCACTTGCACTCTTTTTTTTTTATTGACTTTGCAGAATCTGCAACTTCTACCCACTGATTATCTTGGTTATAATATGAGCCAACCAAGATCGCTTTCCGTCAGCGGCGACTTTCGTTTCTTCGCGGAAGAAAACGGACATAAGCCCTCCCCTTATATAGTTCAATTCGTTATTTGAAGCTGCCAAATTACTATTAAACTAGATTTTAGATATGATTTCTGTGTGAAACGTAAATGAATATTTGCAACTCAACGGCTTCAAGACGAGCTAGACGAGTGAGCGTGTTTCGTGTTTATTTATATAAGATTCACGTATAGAAGACATAGAAGAATCTGGAAATCATTCAGTCCAAGCTGACAGCTAGAAACGCTTGCTGACGAATGATATTTAGAATACACTTAGGCTAGCCTCCTCCGCAGGCATCTCTAAGTATCAGAAACCGTGAAAATATAGCCTGCGTAGCCCGGCGCTGAGGGGGAAAGGGCCGGCGAAAGGAGAGGGGATTGGGGCCGGCGGAAGGAGAGGGGATTGGGGAGAAGAGGGGGAGGGGAGGGGAAAGGGAGGGAGAGGAAGGGAGCGCCTGCAGCGAAACCCATGTTTTTCTCCTTACGCCCCCTAATTAACATTCAAAAGGCGCGTCAAATTCAGCCAATCAAATTGCATTGAAATTCGAGCCGAACTGTCACTTTTCGCTAGCCTGCTACTTTTCACGGGCTAGTACGATACTTTATTTCGATTGCGATTCGACTTGTTATGTCCGGTAATTTTCCTTGTAAAACTCAAAGTAAAAGAGTGCTTTCAAATCTTGTGTGAATATCTTCAAATCATCCACAAGGGAAGTTAGCCACGGACTCGTGTTATGATCGGTTCTCAACAAGTTTGGAATTTCTATATTACAAACCAAGCTAGTTGTTTGTGCTACTTGTGCTAGAAAGTTAAGATTTTTGGATGCCACCTATGAGTTCGTAAAGAAAGGGTTTGAAGGTGAAAATTATACACGACGGCACTACCGAATTTTGGATGAGTCGTATTTAAAGCGATACGATCTTCTAGTAGACTACTATCAGGCAAAAGATAGTTCACGAACTAACCTTGCTCCTGTCCACGTTTCGACTGTGTGTCATGACTCGTCAACAACGACTAGGTCAAGATTCGTGTGGAGAAATGATTTGGAATCCTTCAACAGTCGTTGGAATGCGATTCCTTGCACCTCCTCGGCACTTGCGAAGATGAGTTTGGGAGCTAACTTCGGCATTTCGTCCAGATTTATTCCTTTAAGAGAACAACATGCAATACCCATGGTTTCAGCCTCAAGAAGTTGATCCTCTATGATGCTGACGAGGGGAGATATTACCAATACCGAAACATGTCGTTTCGATATTATTGTCTTCGCATCAATAAAAAACTGGAAGATAAGACTTTTGCCAAAACACGTCGGCAACACTGCTAAGACTTATTTTCCTTGTAACAAGGATTCAATGGCGATTCTCTGTTCTTCTTTCAGACTTTTTTCGAGTTTCTCTTCGCAAAGGTATGTCAAATTTACATCCGCCATCTGAAATGACCTCTAGTGATCGATTAGATAGAAGTTTCTAGGTGATGACAACCGAACAATGGAACTATTTGATTGACACGCGCTCGACCAATGGGAATTTTACGTTCATCTGGTGAACGTGAAATACGAGAAAAGCATGGGTTTCGCTGCAGGCGCTCCCTTCCTCTCCCATTCCCCTCTCCTTCCGCCGGCCCTTTCCCCCTCAGCGCCGGGCTACGCAGGCTATGAAAATAACCCAATTTAGGATTTTTCTTCAATTTTCACGGTTTCTGATACTTAGAGATGCCTGCCGAGGAGGCTACACTTAGGCCTCGTAGATAGACCGTATTCCAGAATAAGCAGAATAAGAACATTGTAAGAATAGCTGGAGTAGTCTCAGGAAATCATTGGTTCAGGCTGACATGCGCTTGCTAACATGTGATATTAAGGATACACTCAGGGCGCGTAGATTGACCATATTCAAGAATAAGCGGAATAAGAATATATGGAATAGTCTCTGGAAATCGCTGGTTTAGGCACACGGCTACAAACACTTGCTGTCATATGATATTCAGGATACACGTTCGATTGTCCGTATTCCAGAATAATAATACAATCATGCATGGATAGTCTCTGTATGTCACTGGTTCAGGCACATTTTGACGTGTAACCTACAGACGCTTGCTAATATATGATATTCAGGATACATTTAGTATTCCAATAGCTACAAATCCTGATATAAGCGATTTGTAGTGATCATTCTTATTCCAGAATAAAGTCATTTGGCTCCTCAGTCGCGGCGTGCACAACACGACAGTGGCCATTATTATTGCTGCCGCAGCGAGTGAGCCTGAAGCGAGCGAGCAAGGCAGCAGTTCTAATCTGTAAGCGGGTCCAAATCTCGATTTCGTTTTTTTAACACAATGCATCACTTCTATTGTCTTTTTACCACAATGCTTTGCACGGATCTGATCGTCACGTGACATTACACGAGGTGGAAGCTAACTACGTCCAACCTTTCTGTGTATGCGATCCTTGTGCAATCATGAATTTGTTGACGTGTAGACGTGTAGGCGAACTCTGTACGTGTCAACTGTCAGTTTCCAAAGAGCAAGATCTCTCCTGTTAATGTTATGAAGATGGTCAGCAGCAAATAATTTTCTTCTATTGGTCTTCGATAAAGTCAAGCCGCCTGTTCAAAACACAATTATCATTCTCGATTACAGTCTCAATTACAGTTGATTTCCGGTGTTTAAACTTCACCGGGGAGAACAGTAGTTTTTTGTGCCAGGAATCTTAAGAAAATGTTGGGAATTGGTAGGCTCAGGGGATTTACCGGGAGATCGTTGATATGTCGGGACAAAATGAAAATAAATCGGGACAACTTTTGAGATACACACCACAACTCAAACAGGATTCAGTTGCACGATAGCCCCAAAACTACAAAATATATTCATCTAACACCTTGGCATTTTTGTCATCCGGTAATATATTTTTCCTGCCCAAAGTGCTAAGTACACACTGTAAGTTCTCTTCTAATACACTTCCTTAACTGAACGGAGCAGCATTCACTACCTACCTAGGTATACTAGGTATATTGGTATCGAGTAGGTCAACCAATCACATTTCGCAATAAAACACTTTAGTGTTGGTGTCTACTGTTACGCTTTATTTCGTTTTTGTGCCGGTGTTTGTTTGTTTCTCCAATTTATACCAGTGAGGTCGTTCCACAAGGTATAAACAACATGATCAATAAATAAGAATCGAAATTATATCATTCATATTGCTGCAGAGACTCAAAAATCCATCTTCATTTGAACTTTTAATTCATGCGTCATAGACTCGTCATCACTGGACACTGAATGATGTCACAGCTGTGACACACTCTGTATATAAACTGTAAACTCTTTAAAAAAATTGAACTCGCTGACAACTGGTCATGAAAAATAGCCTAAATTTTAACTGAAAACTGACAAATGTGAATTTCCCGACAGCTGAAAAACTGGAAATCCAGCTTTGAAATTCAACAAAATATTGCTACCCTTTCCTTACCCTTTCCTGCTAGCACAGCCTCCTTTCCCTTCCTCTATTTCGTAATCGCTTCGCGAGCTGGCGGGGAAAACAAATGTCTGACCCCAGTCGCAACATTGTTTGTTGCGTTAGCGTTACTAAGCGACACGAAACCTTTAGCACGTGATCGACTGTCAGTCGTCAATTTAATGTCTCGCCTAAATGGTTTCACATTGTATTATGTCTTCTGTCAATAAACACTTTTGCCACGCTTGGATCATGGACGGGTTGATCAATGAGAAGAAAGTATGGAGGGGCTGGGATTCGGGTCAAAAATGGAATTAGATCGTAACCTACCTGGTATTAGATCGTACTACATGGCATTAGATCGTACTACATGGCATTAGATCGTAACCTACATGACATTATATCGTACTACATGGCATTAGATCGTAACCTACATGACATTATATCGTAACCTACATGACATTAGATCGTACTACATGGCATTTAATACATCGTAACCTACATGACATTATATCGTACTACATGGCATTAGATCGTAACCTACATGACATTAGATCGTAACCTACATGGCATTAGATCGTAACCTACATGACATTAGATCGTACTACATGGCTTTAGATCGTAACCTACATGATATTATATCGTACTACATGGCATTAGATCGTAACCTACATGACATTAGATCGTAACCTACATGGCATTAGATCGTAACCTACATGGCATTAGATCGTAACCTGCATGGCATTAGATCGTAACCTACATGGCATTAGATCGTAACCTACATGACATTATATCGTACTACATGGCTTTAGATCGTAACCTACATGATATTATATCGTACTACATGGCATTAGATCGTAACCTACATGACATTAGATCGTAACCTACATGGCATTAGATCGTAACCTACATGGCATTAGATCGTAACCTGCATGGCATTAGATCGTAACCTACATGGCATTAGATCGTAACCTACATGGCATTAGATCGTAACCTACATGGCATTAGATCGTATCCTGCATGGCATTAGATCGTAACCTACATGGCATTAGATCGTAACCTACATGGCATTAGATCGTATCCTGCATGGCATTAGATCGTAACCTACATGGCATTAGATCGTACTACATGGCATTGGATCGGACCACCATCTTGGATTGAAAGCGAGGCTAACGGGTTGTCCTGTCGCGAGTTTGGATGAAACACTTCTGTAAAGGCAAATTGTACAAATCTGACAAATAATAGCCAGAAAAGACGATCTAGGGATTATTTTCACATATTTGCTTCCAATAAACAGCTCAGAAAGCGATGGAGTTTGAAATATGCGGCGATGTCGGCCCACACTTCAGGCTTCGATAAATAGCCAGAGGCAGACTCACAGCCAGCAGTCTCAGGTCTCTACAGGTAAAATCAAGAGAGAAACCTCACCTAGCAGGGCGAATGGAACACGTTACACGTACACTCTATATATATTTTGATGCGACCGTTATTTTCATTTTAATACGAAGACTTTTGCCGTGTACTTTGCACTAATAATAAATAATAAATAAATAAATTGGCACTAATATTGAAAGTGTGTCATGATCATGTATACGAAATTAATGTGTGAATAATAATTTTTGTGTAAAATATATAATTATTTCATGTATTTGTACTGAATCAAAGGGAAATATTTAGGTTTTATTAGGGAAGGTACGTTTTTTTTCATGACATCCAGTGTATTTTAATTTTACACAATGTGGATTCTTTTATCAACTTATCTTCCTAAATACAGTATACATGCAATTTCTCGTTAGCAGGCACTCGAGTTTGTAAAGACCTATTCAGAATTCTAATAGCATCGACATTGATACTCCACTGATACGTGAGCCAAGTGGCTTCCTGGCAATAAAGTGACCGATATAAATAACGTTAATTAAACATACATTTGCTATATCGTGGTATATTATATATATCGGGGTTTGGATGATATAATTCATGACACCTGAATTATATTTTATTCAAATATTTTCTATTCCACCTATTCAGAGATTTTGCATAGTAGCCCACGTAGCGGCCCTAAAGGAGGGAGGTAAAGATTTCCACACATGGTTCATAAAATAACGAGGGGATTTTTTTTCCTTGGGGAGGGTCAAATGTTTTCTTGATGTTTTGAATTTACCTACTGATGAAAAGGGGAGGACCACAACTTTTTTGAAAAAAATGTTGCAAATTCCCCCTTCCCCCCCCCCCCCCCCCCCCCCCCAATAAAAAATGTACCTTCCCTTAGAATGGTCATGGGTGTTATCATTTATGAAAATGATATTGATCACTAGCTGTCAAATTCCTGGTTTATTTATTAGTTGCCTTTAGTAATTTATATATAGAAATTTATCTTGACCTCGATCCTAGTGATACCAGTATTTTATACTATGGGATAACCCTGTCTAAATATAATTATATTATTAAGTATGTATGCTGATAGTGGAATTTAGAGATTAAAAGTCCCTGAACAAAAAATGAGGTGATCATGGTATTAATACTAAGAAAATCACACATGAAAATCACAGATTAACTGGAAAGACTCTTATAGCGACAAATAGCTACATACAACAACTATATTTGTACTCTCTCTACATACATACATAACAGAATTACTAGTGTGTGGTTTCAAGGAAGAAGAGCACAGCCACTTAGATATAGCAAAAGCTAATCTAGCTAATTAAGTTGCTGGGCCATGCAGGAATAATTGATACTTTTTGGATGATGATAATTAAAATACAAAAAGAACAATACTAATACACACAAAGCTCATCTATAATAAACATAACAAAAAAGCATTATACATACACAAAAGATGGAAATGGGCATAAGTTTAAGTAGATCAGTAATCAGTCTATTAAGTAGTTATTTAAGATAAAATAGCCACAACTTTTAGATTTGAAGTCTTCTTGAAATGAATTCCACAATAGCAGCAAGTGCCTGTTCTAAAGATAAATTTCGATATATATTAAATTACTAAAAACAACTAATATCTTAATTATGTTGTACTTCTAATTGTATGAGTGAAATAAATGTTTGTTGTTGTTGTTGTTAATATAAAATAAACCAGGAATTTGACAGCTAGTGATAAATATATTTTCATAAGTGACAAGTGATAACTGAACACCAGCCATGAACATAGAGATAATCGGCTAACGCTGTTGCCACCCAATTCAGATCATGTGATGTAAACAGATGCTACTCTGGGGAATTATTCTTTTTTTATTCTACTCATAATGCAGTCATGCCTATCTGAATATAATTAATCAGTTCAAAGAGTCAATTCTCCAGAGTAATGTGTGTTTACATCACATGATTTGAATTGGGTGGCAACCGAGTTAGCCGATTATCTCTATTTTAATAAAACCTAAAATGTTTTCCTTTGATTCAGTACAAATACATGATATAAAAATGTATATATTTTATACAAAAATTATTATTCACACATTAATTTTCGTATACATAATCATGACACACTTTCAATATTAGTGCCAATTTATTTATTATTAGTGTTGTGCAAAATACACAAAAGTCTGGAAATAACGGTCGCATCAAAATATATATAGAGTGTACGTGTATATTTATTGAGAACAATACCTTAACGTGTTCCATTCGCCCTGCTAGGTGAGGTTTCTCTCTTGATTTTACGACTGCATACTGGCTGTGTCTGCCTCTGGCTATTTATCGAAGTCGGCTGAAGACTGTGGGCCGACATCGCCGCGAATTGAATGTTGTTCCCTCGGTGGTCCGATCTAATGCCATGTAGGTATGCCATGTAGGTTACGATCTAATGTCATGTAGGTTACGATATAATGCCATGTAGTACGATCTAATGCCAGGTAGGTTACGATCTAATTCCATTTTTGACCAGAATCCCCTTCCATAAGAAAGTGATCCCATTGCCACGGTAATTAGTAAGCAAACTGTTGATTGACGTCGTTGGGTGCGCGGTATCATAGCGGGCTAAAATTGTAATCATCAAATATTTGAAAGATTCATTCGTACTGTGGTTTTATAATTTATTCGCCCATGGTCGTGGACAGCGGTTAGATAAAACAATTACAAAAGATAGGGATGAAAAAGACGCTCTGCTAGCAGGGATGGATTATCCTTAAAATGTTATTCTTGGCGGTTAACTAACAACTGAAAAATAGCCGATATTTTAACCTGACATCTGATATTAATCATAATCATGATCAAGTGCTAAAAGTATATGATGAAGGAGTATATTGAGTTTCTTGCTCTAGCAATCGACCCCCTCAATTGGAATATAGATTAGTTTAACTATATTTTAAAAAATATTCCGCGTATTCTGTAGCCTGCTATGCAGACGTATTTTTTCACTCTCATAAATTCGAAGAAAAAAGTAACGTCTGCTTACCCGGGCGCTTAATTAGTTTCCAATATGCACACCTCGTTGTGTTATGGACCTATCAGATTTTACCTTCCATATCCTGGAAAGTGACGTAATGTTACATTTGAAAAGGAATTCAGACAATACATTTGCCATTGACCAATCATAGGAGAGTGTTCACTGGCGCGCCAATTCACTAAAATTGTAACAATGGCTTTGATTGGGCAGAAAAATAAAACAAACGTGCTGACCTCATGCTAGCATATTGGAAACTAATTAAGCGCTCGGGTAAGCAGACGTTACTTTTTTCTTCGAATTTATGAGTGAAAAAATACGTCTGCATAGCAGGCTACGTATTCTGTTATTTCTCTTATTACCGATATAGGAAGTCAGAACACTCCCAAAAAACCGGGTACATTCTCTTGGGACTGTTCTTACTATTCCGATGCCGGTAATAGAAATAACAGAATATGCGGAAATATGAATTTCCAAAATAACAGATATATTCTGAAAACGGAATCTTGACAGAGGTGACCTAAGAACAAACGCACAACTCAAAGGAAATCGTTTTTTTTTTCGGCCGGACGCGCGTGCCGTAGATTTCCCGCCAAACGTTTCCAAAGGAACGCCGTTTTTCCTAATAAATAATAATATAATAATAACAGTTCTTATACGCATTATGCATGCCACAATGCGTTTACAAGTTTGAATGTAGTATAACTAATAATATATATGTCAAATTTACAATGTCAGGTATATATATGATATAAAAAGATATAATGTACATACACGAAATTAAACTATTCTATAAGAATTAAAAAGGTGGAACTTAAGAATATATATATATATATAATGTACATATACGAAATTAAACTATTCTATAAGAGTTTAAAAAGTGAGTCTTAAGGAGCGCCTTAAAATTATATAATGACTCTGAATTTCTTATCTTAACTGGAAGTGCATTCCAGAGACTTGGTCCAGCAACGGAAAAGGCGCGGTCCCCGTGAGTAGCTGAAAAGGACTTGGGGACTGACAGCAAACCAAGAGTAGAGAAGCGCAATTAGATATATGAAGGCGCGCAAGAATGAATCGACTTAAAAACTAACAGACATATTTTAAAAATACTACGCTCTCTAATAGGTAGCCAGTGCAAATCGCGCAAAATAGGAGTAAATGGTCTCTCTGCTTAGCAACCTTGCTGCTGCGTTTTGTACACGCTGAAGTTTGGAGATTTTCGTGGCAGGTAAACCATATAAAAGAGAATTACAATAATCAAGCATGGTCGTAATAAATGCGTGTACTAGACGTTCAGTGCTGGACCTGCTTAAATACTTCCTTATTCTACCTATATGTTTGAGCGAGTGTAAAGCAGATCGGCATACTTTGTTAACATGACGAGACATGGTCAAATGACGATCGAAAATGACGCCAAAGTTACGAGCCTCATTTGCAGGTACTAGACTATTTTTACCAAGTATAATGCTAGAGATAGGCTCAAGCTTACTGAACCGAGAGGAGAAATGTACTACTTCCGTCTTAGATGGATTACAGGCAAGTTTGTTTGCAAGGAAAAAAGTATGAATGTCTTGAATACAAAGATCTAAGCTATCCAGTGATGACTGCCTAAACGTAGGATTAATCGTAATGTAGAGTTGCGAATCGTCTGCATAAAGCATACAATCGAGGCCATGTGACTTAATAATGTCTGGTAAGGGGGGAAAATACAATATGAATAGCAATGGGCCCAATACCGAGCCTGAGGGACATCAGATGTAATTGGTTGGAACTTGGACTCCGTACTACCTATCACAACCTGTTGAGAGCGACCGTGAAGATAAGACGTAAACCAACTAAGGACAGATCCAGTAAATCCAAACTGAGATTCAAGTGTGCAGATAAGTATATCATGATCAATAGTGTCAAAAGCAGAGGACAGGTCAAGGAGTATCAGAACAACCTCTTTCTTTTGGTCCAAGGCACGAAGGATATCATTATGAACACGTAATAGCGCAGTCTCAGTGCTATGGTACTGCTGATATGCCGCTAATAGACTGGGGTAGAGTTTGTTAGCCACAAGGTAATTGCGGGACTGGCCAGCCGCAATCCGTTCAAGGACTTTCGACAGAAATGCAAGGTTCGTAATTGGTCGAAAGTTACCAAACTCGTCAGGGTCCAAGGTTGTCTTCTTGATAAAAGGAAGAACACGGCTCTTCTTGAGCACCATAGGGAATACGCCAGTCTGCAGCGACAAGTTGACAATAGCAGTAATTGCAGGAAGCATTTCATCAAGGCAATCCTTTAGAGTCCGAGTTGGAATTGGATCAAATGAACATGACTTGGAAGGCGCATCCAAGATGGTCTTGCGTACAGTTTCCATGGAGACCACACTGAATTCAGCAAGCGAACAACAACATGTGACACTGATGTTTACAGACAATTCTGGTACTTGCATACATGATAGACCCTCTCGAAGATAATTTATTTTGTCTATGAAATATCTGCTGAACCTCTCAGTAAGCTGTTCAAGCGAATTATGAGAGGGGAGGAGAGGTACAGGCTTAACATGGAACATTCCACCAATTATCCGGAACAGATTCTTCTGATCGCTATCTTCAATTTTTGACTTGTGTACTGGCTCTTGTTTTGTTTGCTCAAGCAAAGCATCATAACTGCGGCACTGTTCATAATAGATCTGTTTGTGTACTGTAATCCGAGAAGCTATATACGCCCGTTCACAGCGGCGTTTTTCACGCTTGGCAGCACGTAGTTCATCCGTATACCATGGCGCGTGTGGGCGAAGGGTGATTGCACGTGATATCTCAGGCGCATGCTTGTCAAGCGTATCACGCGTATCACGCATGCTGGTGATTCTGCTATCGGGAGCAGAACGAACAAAATACTATTCTGTTCATTCCGAAAACGGAATAGGTCCCAATAGAACACGATGACCGTATAGTCCGGCTATTCTTTTATTCGGAATAGTCCCAAAAAGAACGCTCCCTAAGTAATCATATATTAGCTCCTTATCTTGTCTCTCACAGAAAAGAGAAAACTAGCAGTTTCAGCATCAGATTTCCGTTTCTCGTTTCCTTGAGCGATAGATAAAACAAGTAAAGGTGTGTAATTTAATGTCCGGACGAGAAGATAATAATATCGCAGTACGTACCTCTCAAACTAAAACAAGCGTTCGATTTATTTAGCTGCATGCTGTACCTTTTTCTGCTATCAAAGAATCGCGAGTTTACGTTACCTTAAATGTGCTGTGTCATGGTTTTGCTTAGGTTGATAATCATTTTTGTACGTTTACGTTGATTTCATCCATCCTACACGTGTGCCAGGATAGTCAGTTTATATGAAAACTATTGGAAATAATTTTGTTCCGGCACAGAATATAAAGGCGTGTCCCTCACCGTGACACAGCTCCTTTAAAGGGAACCTCCACTGAAAAACAATGTGCTCTTTCAAATGTTCCTTATGGATACCTAAATCTGTATGTACACTGTACCAGCTAATGCTGTTTTGTTTCCTGCAAATTGCACACCAGATGTCAGTTATAGACCGATTTTCCTGTCCATCAAACTCATTGAATTTCCCACGAGCCGCCATGTTGGATCTTACGACGTCATACGGTTGTCCCTATTGTTTAAGAGAGCTATTAATAATTGTTGTGTCATTATACTTGTAAATCATACTCTGCTAATCTGAGCAGTTATTTTTGCATTTGGTCATGAGCAAGTTGATTCGTAGTGCTTATCATACCATTTGCTCCAGCTTTCGTTTATTTCAATTACCCATCACAAAATAAGCTTTTTACTAAAGCTTCTTAAGGTCGTTTTAAGAAGACATTGATTGCAAATGTACAAAAGTAACAGAAGATTGTCAGAAAACAACTTCCTCTAATACAAACACAACTCGTTATGCCGCTGACAATGTAGGGACGCACACCGCGGCAAAATGTCACGCACACCGCGGCAAAATGTCACGCACACCGCGGCAAAATGTCACGCACACGCGTCTCCCCAGTTTCCCGCCAAAACGAAAAGAAAACAGAGACAATCACCTCTGTTTCTAATTTGAAGTAAGAACGCGTATATACGTGAAATGTTTCGCATAGAAAAACATAGGAAAACTAAGCGTAAGACTTCAACGAACAGGTTGAAGTTTTCTTATTTGTAATTAACTGTGAGTTTACTAAGTTATAACATTATTTACTAACAAAGTTTAAGACCTCGTAAACTTGTATTTGAACTCCAAAAGCCTTCGTTCTTTCGGCCAGCGGAGCATATCGTTTTGCCGTGGTGGTGTAGGGACCACCACATATGCCATGGTGCCATGATCCAGTTACGATAAGGTATGGTCGTTCCTATATAGGCCACCTCTGACACAAGAAACGACGACCAATTAAAGGCGATTCGCTATTGTCACGCGGCGGCCATGTTGTCTACAAACAATAGATGTCCTACGCTTAGCCTTCAGAACGAGGTTAGACGGGATAAAACGCGTTAAAAGAGCAAATATCCTTTGTTCATTTATTCTATTTATCTCACGGTCTGGTTCCTCAAAGCCTGTTTAAGCTAATCCAGGATTAAGGGTTATATTTAGTTCGCTTTCCCAACTAGTCATTGGACTATACTGATTTGGGTTAAAAACTTATTATTTGATGTGGAATAAGTAGTAGTATCTTACTACTTGTAATCCTAGCTAGAATAGAGAAATACACCCTCAAGCATGTTAAGGCATGGTTTTTGAGCAGTTCTGATACTGAACATTCAAAATTGGAATACTACGGTAACCGTAGGTCTTAACATTTAAGGATCGGTATTTTGGTGTTTTGAAGGTCACGTGACCTTAATGAAGATAAAACAAAGAAATCAAAATGGGGTGGCGGAAGTTATTGTTTTGTTTCAGGTTTTCGGTTCGAAATGTTAAACTTGTTATGGGAAATGAGACTGTGTCCGGAATGGTTGACTTTTTATCACTGAAGAGGATATAAATGGCGAAAAATGGTTCCAAGAATAGGTCACGTGACCTGTTTTCTATATTTTCGCCTTAACAGTCTACCAGGGTCAACCATTCCGAACTGATCTTTAAAGTCAACCGTAAGTGTAATCAGATAAACACAAAATCGTTACTTAAAATATACAATCGACCACCCCGTTTTTAGTTTAATTTTCAACTTTTTGTGATCACGTGGTTGGTCACGTGATAGACATTTTACCAAAATTTGATATTAGGACGACTAAAAACGCTGAGATTAGGTATAAACACCATTGTTCTAGGATTTGAGCAAATTCATGTGACTATATTTAACAAAATAGCTCTAGCCTCGTTTTCATGTTCAACCCATGCCTTAACATGCTTGAGCCTTTTACCATGCAAGAGAACCAGAATCCACGGTTAAATTTAATCTAGGATTAATGCAAATCGGGCTTCGGGGAACTCAGGCCAAACACTTTAAAGTTTAAGAATTTCTTATTATATATCAGTTTAGGAATAGTTTCTACATTCCCCGGCTGTGAACAATTGTTCCTCTCTCTTACCCTAAAGAACCTATACTTATGCTTGCAGGGTAAGAACATACTATAGCTTTCCACTTTTAAGATGTTAAGTGATCTGAGCTCGACGATTTTTTCCTGACTTCATTCAATAGTTTCGGCTCGTATCATAACTATACGAGACAATGAAAAAAATGTAATGTAAACAAGGTAAAACTGAAATACTGACTAACTCATATTCCAGTTAAACATAAAAGTACATCAATGTAGTTATGTTAAATTGTCAGACGAGTTAAGTGAATTCTAGTTCAACTGTGTCTAATTTTCACGGTTGTTAGGTTACCCGCTATGAAAATTTCATCGCTATTATTAGTATTAATTATTCATGCAGAAGAGGTCCATCTTCGCTTGACCCTCCATACCAGCTAACGATAACCGAATTTATTTCACGAAATGGTTGAGTCATATCTTTGAAGTTTCAAACATGGGATTTCTGTAAAGTTATTAAGAGGTGAGATATCTTTAAGCCTTCACAGTTTTTGCGATACCTAAAGTCTCCTACTTATTGAGTAAAAACGAAATCAAGTACTAAGTTTTATAAATCAGTAGTTTTCTGTGTAGAGGAAAGCCCAATTTTTAAAGAGTTGATCAAACGTGAACGTATTATTCCACCATGAAACTAGGAACACAAAAATCTTCTTAGTGCGTAATCTATTCATGTGTTATTTTCTTTACTAAAGCCGATTAGCCTAAACAACGCTTTTAGTAAATCATTTGTATCAAAACAAGTCAAGCTCATACTGATCAATTTGACATTAGTCAAAAACCAAACTGGTGGCAAGAATTACAGATGTCTTTCTTCATTTAGCTTTGTACGTATTTTATCAGTAGTTTGTAACTGAAATCTTTCAGGGAAGTCCATAGAGAATATTTGTACAGTATGGATAAGAGGACGAAAACCAGGATCTCTTTGGTTGTATTTCTCGTGGTCTTTTGTCAAGTACTAGAAGGAAGACATATACGGACACATAAAACAATGAAAGGTAGGATATTCTTATGCCTCTTTGTTATTGTTTCGTTTAGAATATATAACTTGTTTATTCTCGAAGAAAAAAGGACAATGGTATAAACTATAATTCATAATGTATTCTTAAATTTGATTTAGACAAAACAAAAATCAGCAATGAATAATATTCTCTTTAAAGTACATGTATGTACCACACAAGTGAATTGTGCTTTTCGCGTGCTCGCATTGGCTACTCAAACTCGGATTATCCAGCATTAGTATAACCACACACGTAATAGTGCTTTTAGGCGCTGTGATTGGCTACTCCGGAGGTGAATATCCTTTACTATTCACCTCCGACCGAAGCAGCCGGATCATCTCGCGCGAGTTTTTGTCCATTTGACAGAACATAAAATAACTATTTGTTGCTGATTATTCACTTGTATGGGGTTGTATATACTAAACAATTATTCACCTCAGTGTCGGTGAAAAGTGGCGTTCTCGCGCGCAAATAATTCACCTGTCAATAACGGCCTTTTGAACGTTTAAACTAATTTGAGGCTGGCTATTTCACTTGTGTGGTATATACTAAAACAATGATTCCCTAAGTGTTGGTGACTAGCTTCGCGACTCGGTAAATATCCACCACTCGCCACCTCCACTTCGGGGACTAATTGGTAATTATTTTCACTTCACAAGACAATTTTCTGTCTGTGTTGACCAGTACACAATTTAACTGTGCCGGCTACTTTATTATCCGGACCAGATCAAGAGGTTTTCCATCGACTCCTCTCTTCCCAAGTAAAGAAAATGAATGTGTTCCTTTTCGATTTTGATTTTATATAAACACCCTGTTTAAAAAAAAACAGTCTGGGTATATTGCCGGAGCTTTATATTGTCTTTTGCTACAATTCTTAGGCGAATCATTATATTTAGTGAATCGATTCGCCATACATGATGGTCAACTTTGATTGAAAACAGGGGCTCAAACGCTAATTCATACAAATACTACAATTGAAAATATTCACAAGTTATCAGGCACCATTGGGAGTATTAATTAATATGGCGACAAGAAAGCCACAAATCAATTAAGGTTACCGTGCAGGTTCGTATAGTGTTTCTTCATGGACATTTTTTTCATCCTGATGTTTTACTAAGTGAATATTCTACAATCAGTGAAATGCAAACTAATCCTACACATTAAAAACTTTGCGAGATGTGGAAAGAAAACCTTTTTTTTTTCGGAAAAGCAAATAAATGGGCAGCGTGTGATAATCCTATTATGAGAAAAGCGCCCCTCAAACATTTTCGCGGGAACAACCTCCGGGAACGTGCTTGGAACCCTATTTGCATATTGTTGATTCAGAAACTATTTCTTTTTGTCGAGACTATGCCGAGACCACCAGTGGTTCTCACATCTCACTGGATGGCGGTATCGCAGTATTGACAGATGGATTAAGAGGTGTTAGCTTTTTACAGAACTAAAACGCGAATATCTCTGCCGTTAGACGTTCTTGCGTATTCTCTATCTTTGAACAAATTATGGAGCTCAGGGTTTTAACAGAATTCATTTAAATTTGGGAGAGAGCCTCATCACATATTGCAGAAAAAAACTGTGCGCGGCTTTTTCGAAATTCGAAAAGGTTCTTTAGTTATGCTGTCTGGTGTCAAATGACAAAGAGTATTTTCTGAAGCTCCAACTTTGATTTAATTTTGCATTTGAAAAAAGTAAAATGTCAAAAAAAAACGCACACCGTTTTGAAGGCTGCTATGTGTCGATTGACGTTATCCAGTTAAATCGGCCATACGCGCTAACGCGTGACCTGGTAATTCGTCCTTATAAACACTGCCCATTTTTCATAAAAACATCATGTAGACTCATTCTATGGTTTATAAGCTTTACAATGATATATAGGTTTATGTAGTTTTCCCTAAAACAACGCGCGCAAGAGATTCTTAACGAGAGGCACCCGTGAACCTGCACGGTAACCTTAACTAAATGACGAAACATCATTGATGCAAGTGAACATGCATGAATGATGGTTATTTCATTCAAATCACAGCCTCAAATGTGTCAGCTTTCCTGTTTTACGGAGATAGAAAAGGATAATTTAAATGTACTGAAAATTTTTTTAGCATCTATCCTGGAAAACCTTTCGTTCGACTTTCTTCGGCAACTTAAACAGGGTAACCTTAAATAGATATGAGATTTGAAGAAACGTTTTGTCAAGTTTTCTACATTGAATCAAAGGGACTATGTCATGGTGTTGCGCATATATGGAATCAATTCGATTGGTGGCTGTTGTGTTGGCTTAAAAAGGCAACTGATTAAAGTCTCCAACGACGATGCTTGATTGAATGATACGCAATATTTTCCTTGAAGATTAACATCTGTACACAGTTTGCTATTCAATTTTGCAAATTTGCTTTGCCTTTCAAACATCCCACATGTGCACGAAGTTCGTCAGTTTATATGAACATCGCTGTAAGTAATTACTCACCGTGACACAGCCCCGTTTAAGATTAAAACGTATTTGCCATACGTTGCAACTATAATGATTCCAATTTCAAATAATGAGCTCAACTTTTACATTTCATAGAAAACAACATACTTACAATGTAGTTCCTGAATCTTCTTTAGATATATATGTTTTCACAATTCGTCATATCTTCATCCTACCAATCCAAGTCTGTTTTAATTTATTTCAGAAATAATACTATTAACCAGTGTCCTTTGCGCACCTCATGAGCTATTAGTTTTATTTCATGTAATCCAATTCTGGAATAAACAAATTAAGGTATTTAGGATCTGTTGATTACTGTATGTATTTCTTCAAATCATTCTTACTGGAGCTGAGGAGCTCAAACTATAATTTTTTTTTTTTTTGCCGCCATTTTCGGCAGCCATTTTCGACGACATCAAAAATGGAGGCTGAGATTGCACATACAGATTGCATGCATGCTTTGTATGCATGCAAATCTACCGCGCATGCATGCATTTTCTTCTGCATGCAGGCTGCAGGCTTGCTGCAGGCATGTGGCATGCATACACCTTTTGGAAGGGAATTGGCTCCTTTTATGGTTTCTTGCTTTTTCAAATGTCACTGTAGTTATACCGGTGGTTCAGTATAGTAGTCAAACCCATGATAAATTGCATAAGCGTAACTTGTTACCATTGCCCTTCTAAATTAACTTGTAAGATCTACCTCAACAAGCTTGGTTTGGCCAGCTGAAATATTGTACATCTTCAGTTATATACGTTGTTTGATCAGCTTTGATGTAGTCCTTGAATTTCTACACTTAACTTCCGAATGAATTCGTTTGGAGCTGGCCACTTTGACTTTGACTCCTTGAAGACACGAAGTAGCGTTGCAGTTTTAAAAGCACATGTCAATCAACTACGGGACTTCACTGGAAATCCAACCATTTACAGACTTTTAAAAACTAGATAAAAGTCTGTAAAATGTTTGTAAAATATGAACATTTCTCTTTTAAATTGTGAACTCGATCTGTAAATTTTTACATGTACAGACGTTTTACAAACATTTTAGACAGTTGGAAATGTCTGTAAAGTATCCTTTTAAAGACTCGATCTCTTATTCGTGAACGTGTATCGAGTTTTTTGAAAAAAAGATTGTAAGTATCTGTAAATGTGCAATTCAATTTACAGAGTTGACAATCAACAAGAGAAATATTGACATTTTACAGATATTTTACAAACTTTTTACACAGTCCTTCAAAGTCCGTAAATGTTTGGATTTTCCAGTGAGCTAAACCCCTAAAAATAAAAACAATAATTTTGTTACAAAAGATGTATATCTTCTTTTCAGTTTTACACGACAACAGCATGGATAAACAATTTTCAGTGATGAAGAAGAGGGCGCAGATAACAGGAGAAATGAAAATCAACGGGACAAGTAAGATGTTTATTCAAATTACCGTGACCAAGCTACCGACGACTATTGAAAAACTCGCAATTGCAATCTGATTGGCTATGCAGTCGAGTAATACAGTACCGCTCGAGACTTATATTCTGATTGGACCATTATACTGTAGTTCTATTGCTTTTGTACTGCTCGTTCTAAAGGTTAGGGTGTTTTGTATTGTTGGGTTAGCCAATACTGTGGCTGTGGTACTGTCTGGCTCACGCAGTCACCATCTATCAATCGATAGACGATGATTTCGATGTATTTTGTTTAGTACTGACTAGCTTCACATACACGTGAAAACGCTTTTATGTAGTAACCTCAGCACGAGGGTAGTCAGTCCAGGAAGCTATTCTAATTGGATGTCATTGTAGAACGGGTCTATATTAATAATGACTTATAAATTTAGGTATTTGGGTCGATGTAGCTGAAGCTGTTACTAACTGACGGCTATGCTCTCAAACTAACGAAATATAAACAGTTAGTGAGAGAAGATATGAAATTTTGACTGCATTCTAGTTAGCTCTGTAGTTTAACGCTGGTATGACGGGTGCAAGACCATGGGCTCAATCCCTGAGTAGACCAATTAATGTAAAGCTGGCGGGTGTTGAAATAAGAGTTTTTGCAACAACTGCCAATATTTCGCTGTCTTATTGGCTCTCGCTGCACTCGTTGTTCCACTTGAGTTTTGAACATTTATGACGTCATTTCTATCATCAATAAAAGTGCAAACAATAGAAAGATGTTTAATACCAGTCTCAAATTCAAACTGCATGCGCATTTAGTTATAGTCCTTGACATATTTTCGGTTAAGGGACGTTTAACAGGTCCTTTAGACGAGATCGCCAACCCTGTTAGGAGTTAGGGTTGCTCAAAAATACCGCTTCCAATGTATCTTTGTAAGTCAGTATCACCGATATTTGGAATTTCAGGGTTCCAAAGCATGGGATGCTGGCGGGATGCCTGGGAACGAGCCCTACCAGCTCTAGAGGGAGACCACCATCTTTTGATGGACCCAAACTACAAGGCGAGAACATACTCACTATTCAAATGCGCACGCGCAGCTCTCGACAAGCAGCTAAAGATGTTCGGCTTAGAAAATGGCGGGCAATGCTTTGGAGGTGTTAACGGCGAGAGGAGACTCAGTAAATACGGCATTTCACATGACTGCAAAGGTACTAAACTGACCAACGAATGCACCTACATTGTAACTCAATTGAGATTGACGACGACAGTTAAACGTAAACATTAGAAAAATGGAAGATATTTTATAGCTATGCTGTTCTAAAATTTTACGCATGCCTGACCAAGTGATGAAGACAATTTTGATTTTCTCGGCAGTCGAATTTCAAAGGTCTTACCCAGAATTCCTAGGGGACCCCCTGTTTCATCCTAAATTTAATGGTTAATTATTCAGTACACATGTATACCCAAGGGATGGGTGGGTAGATAGTTTCACAGGAACCGTGATTGATCCCTGAAGTAGTGTTTTGTTACCACCATGTTAGTTTGTCGATATTAAGTTTGAGAGCATGGCTTATCAAGCGTAACAAATTCAAAGTAGAATCGCATAAATAAATGAGATTGTCCTTCTGACACCATTCTTCTTGCCTTTATAGTTTGCAGTGCAAATGTAGACCATGCGTTTCTCGTTGACGGCTCGTCAAACAATATAATTATTAAGTTTCCAAAGTCTTTCGTAGCATGCTTTGTTACTGAGCTTTTTGTACATGCATCATTTGGAGCCGAAACGCTTAAAGGCATTTAGAAAAGCATTATCTTTAGTGCAGCAACCTTATTGTGCATAGTTATTCTTGCTAATCCTTTTGAAAACTTTCTCTAGAGAACGGCAAGGGCGGACCATGGAGCTTGCAGGCATATAGGTAAGACTTTGCATGTAATTCACAACCAATCAGAATCGAGATTGTGATACAATTTATGATACAATTCTGCAAAGAACGTACCAAATATGAAACCGTAATTCGTGTAGTTACAGTCAAATGGCTTCCCATCACCGTGGTAACTCCCATTTCTCGAGCGAGCACGCAAGGTTTTTTGTTTATTATGTAAAGTAAATTTCTTTTCTTGGCAGAATTTATATACAGCTTATTTGTCGGCTAAGCATCTAATACGACTGCGTATTTTTTTACGAGTCATTCGTATTGTGGCGAGCATTTGGGCGAACGACGAGTTAAAATACACAGCCATATTAGATGCTTAGCCGATTAATAAGCTCCATGGATTAGAATACAGTTTATTATCATGCAGTGCTTACACTCATTTTATACCATCATCACATCAAGGTTCACGGCGTTTCCAGTCGATGCTATCAATGGTGACTACAGCTCATGGTCACGCTGGACAACCTGTAGCAAAACGTGTGGTCACGGGGTCAGACGACGCATGCGTACATGTTCCAACCCGTCCCCCTCTAAAGGTGGTGATGACTGCGAAAGACTCGGACCGAGTGTTGAAAGTAAAAATTGTAATATTGGGCCGTGCACCGGTGAGTATTGATAAATACTGAACATTGCAATAGTAAGCAATTATTGGATCGATGGTCTTTGTTCTAAACCGCACGCAGCCTACAGTTTATATTATTATATGTAGGTTTTGCGCACGCAAACTCTACGCGCGCCGCTATCGTGAATTAGTGGCTTGCATGGGAGGCAATGTTAGTTAGTAGGAACAAAAGATACCTCATTAGTTACATTTGTTATACCAACCAACATGGCCGCTAATAACACACGGCTATTGACCAATCAGAGCGCGCGTTTCACAATGTTTATTGTATAAATTATGACAGTGAATCAGCCACGTGTGACATACTTACTACTAAAAGCGTTCCCTAGCTGATTGTGTCGCATTTTGTCTACATATCACAGGGAAAGTTCCCGAACGAAATGCTTATTCTGGTAACACGGATTTAAATCCTTTGATGGATGAAGGTGGGCAGGTTCATGTCCATCGCCCTACCTTCTCTACGACTGTAAAAGCCGCTGCACCAGCAACGCAACGGCCTACAACCGTACTACAAAACCCTGGCCATGGGAAGGAAAAAGAAAAGGTCAAATATTTGGCAGATACAACTACAAAAGAAGCTACAGCGTCCTCAAATAGTACTGATAATCACTTAAAGGAAGAGTCCACTCAAGGGGTAAATCCACTGCCGGGTTCTACGCCTGCTAAAGTGACTGAAAGTAATAGAGATAGCGGTAAGGAAACAGAGAATGTGGCAGGTTCTGGTGTTAAGCAATCCTCAGATGAGGTACAAAAGGTTCACGAAAAAGGAAACCTAAACGCTGATGCGGTTAGTTCGGCTGTAAAACCTGTAAGCTCAAATGATGGATCTCTCAAGGTAGTGGATTCTGCTGTTGCTCAAAACAACAAGGTCCAAGAAAACGGAAACCAGGTCCAAGAAAAAGGAAACCACGCTGATGCGGTTAGTTCGGCTGCAAAACCCGTAGGCTCAAAGGATGGATCTCTCAAGGCAGTGGATTCTCCTGGCGCTCAAAACCCTCACCATGAATCAAAGGAGGGGCAATTTAAGGTAGAGGAATCCGATACTCCAAACACTCTGAACACCCATCACGACGTTAAAGAGGTACCAAAACAGGAGCAGACGAGTTATGCGGTAGAACAAACGCATCACCTTGAAGCGAATCAGTTCCCCATGCCATCCATAGATCAGTCAGAGGAAATAAAGCCGCATAAGCAGATAAGTGAAGATGACTCCAATGTTATGGACATTGATCCTAGTATCGTGGAAGATACCTATAATGGTAAAGGAACTTACAAAATCGATATTTGATTAATAGTTAACTGGGGCAGATCCAGGATCTTTGTGAGACGGGGAAGGGGGGGGGGGGGGGGGGGTAGGGTTCGAAAGGAGGTTCGAGCTTTGTTTTTCTTTATGAAAGGCAGGGAGAGGAAGGAGGGTGGGGATTCGATTTAGAAAACGGGGATTCCCCTTTTACCCCCTAGATCCGCCCCAGGTTAAAACACCTTCGTAATTAAATTATACTTTTAATTTTAGATTTAGCGTCAGTGGTTATTCATAGGAAGTTTCCTTAAGCTGCCTACGATTTAAACGTCATGATCCTGATGTAAACATTTGCAGAGGCAAAGCAGCAGTTTCTCCCAGTTATTTTAAGAGTATCTGTCCGGCCGGTGAATCGAACCTGCGACCTCGCGCACCTCCCACACAGGCTAGGCGCTTAACCACTGAGCTAACCCGGGACGAGGAATTGTTTGGTAGCTTCTAACCTTTTTGCTCGCTTTTCTCTTCCACTCTGTCAAGCAAGCAAAGAAAGTGCACAATAAGACTTGCATATTAAAATTAATATCATAATGATTGTTATTACCCTTATTAGCCATTTCAAACGCATTTTTCTTTCTTTCTTTCCATTCTTTCTTTATTTTGTTACATATACAAATGCATAAAGCCTATGTAAGAGGTAAGAGAACGAATCCACCAAACATGGGTCTGTTCCAATGATAATCATTTGAAATCTATGTCAGATTAACAGGACACAGCCTGGTTATTTTAAGAAATACACCAGATTGGCGTGAAGTGTCGCTCTTGTGCTAAGGAGTGGTTTATAACGATGCCATGATAATCCAGGGATATAAACAATGAGTACCTAATGAGGATAGCCTACCAGAATGACATACAAAAAACACGTGTTTTGAAAGAAAAAAATAAATTTCAAGTAATTATCATGGGGCATGGGGATTCATTCTCTTACCTCATCCTCTCTTGGTCTATATTATTATTATCACCATATGTTTTCTAGGTGCTCCTGTAGTTCCAAGTAGCGCCGTTCAATTCAACACTGCACTCGGACCCGTTGTAATGGGAGAAGTGAGTTCGTTAAATCCAGATTCTACCGACACTGAAGTGGATGACTCTTCGAGTGCCGAATGCTTCTGCCCGAGCAAAGGTACTTAACGAGAGTGAAGAATGGACGCCTAGGGGTGGCACACTTGTTTATGACGTAATATATTTGTGCGGCGGTACCGGGTCCGGGTTTTTCGTAAAAACATTGTCGAATTCCGGGCTATAGATGATTCAGGATAATGAAACAGGGAGAATATCCGGGTTCATTTTCACAATAATTTGGAAATCTGGATTTTGGAGCTATTTTTTTCTCTAAAAACCGGGTCGGATTCTGGACCCAATGGCCGGACATACCCACCCATTTGTCATACCAGTTTATTTATTTATTTATTTTTGGGGGGAGGGGGGATGGAGGAGGGGATATACGTAGTTTTGTTCATTACGAGACTTGTTTTCTGTTGTTTGACCTTCTGACTTCATTCTTTTTGCCTTTATAGTTTGTATTGCCAATGCAGACCTTGCGTTTCTCGTTGACGGCTCGTCAGACATTCCACAAATTTACTTTGCGCACGTGCTGGACTATCTCAAGGGTCTGACACGAAGCTTTGATACGGAACAGACTCAGGTTAGAGACAAACGTACGGTTTGATAAACGTACTATATTTTTAGTTGTCTTTTTTCTGACTGACACTGAATAATCATTCACGAGAGGTCAGTATTTCACAGTTAAGTCCCTGTCAAACGGTTTCAACATCTCTTCAACATCTGTCCAACATTAATTTTGTTGTAGGATGTTGGAAGCCTGCGTGTCACATGGTTTCAACACCGATTCAACATTCCGATTAGAAACGGTTTCAACATCTGTTCAACATTCTAATTAACTTATATAATTGTTCTCGAAATGTTTTCTGGCCAATATAAAACGGTTTCAACATGTCTTCAACATCGGTTTCAACAATTGTTGAAACCTAACTAATTGATTAAACCGATGTTCAAACCGTTTGACAAAGCCTTTCAACCGAAAGATGTTGAAGAAAGCTTGACTTAATGTTTAAATTTTGATTCAACATCTCTTCGACATTTCTAACGTTCTCGGAAATGTTATACATGTTGAAACCGTTTCACCGCGCACCTATAGCGGCAGGATGAACAAGAGGAGTCTGGTCCTCATTCCCAGTTCTCTCGCAACTTATTTACTCTGTCAGAAAACAATAACTCTTTTGTTGTGTAACAATAGAAGCAACCTTATGACGTCATAATATCCAAGACGGCGCCAGCGGGAAATAGGCCTTATGCATGATACCTGCACTACCACAATTTTCTTTTGTTACTCTAATTTAGACTATTGTCTTGTCTTGGAAATGTTGTGCCAAAATGAGGCTTGGTGGTGATCACATGGTGATCATCATGCATAAGGCCTATAGGCCATTTTGACAATGTTGAACAGTAGAACAATAGACGCGAGCTGCTAAGACTCGTTCTGGTTTACCAGCCTTTGTTATTTAAAACAGATAGCCATTATTCTAGCTGCGCGCGCAACATCGTCAAAATGGCCTATTGAAGTGAGTTTTATGGACAGGAAAATCGGTCTATAATTGACATCTAGTGTACGATTTACAGGAAACAAGCACAGCATTAGATTTAGGTATCCATAACAAGCATTTAAGAGCAAAGGGTACCTTTAGTGGACGTTCCCTTAAAAAAAAAACAATATTTCAACCAACTACAACTGATTTTATACACATGCACAGATCAGTCTCGTTGCCTATGGCGATGACGCGACAGCAGCCTTCAGTTTTGGATCAGTGAAAAACACACGTGAAATCGATGATGGTATTGATGCTGTAAGCTACATGGGAGGCGAACCAAAAACTGGAAATGCCCTGTTTAAAGCCAAGAAGAATTTATTCGAGACTTCTAGCCGGCCTGGTGTCTCTCATGCCCTGGTGCTATTGACCAGCGGTAGTTCATCAGATGATATAGGACCGCCTGCCGAAGAATTGCGCGACGCAGGAGTTAAGGTAATTATCGTTTTGCTTTCCTATGAGAAGTTAGATAAAATGATATACTTTTTTAGCGACTGTGGTTTGTTATTGGCATTGCAATTCCTGGTAGAAATGTAGAGATTCCAGCCTTCTGATTGGTTGAGAGTTTCTGATTATATCGCATTATAACCCATCAAATATTTTCTCTCGCGCGTGATTGGTGCAATGCGTCACGTGACCCGATATTTTCTCTCCGCGAGCGGGAAATATCAGCGAATAGAAACCCTGTGAGCGGATAAGCGCGCTCCAAAGAAAATATTTGAAGAATGATAACAACAATAACCTACAATGTGGCGTCGAAATATGTAAGGGTTATTAACTTGCTCCTCGGATCTTAGTGTTGTAGATTCCGAGGTCGCAGCCCGAGGAATTTATATCACTAAAATCCGAGGAGCGAGTTAATAACTGACTTAGTATCTATTTGCACGAGGTTTTCACAGATGTGGGACTGATTTAGATACATATAGACAACCCGCTACCGGGTTGTCAGGTGATGGATAATTTAGTAGTTATGAATACCCAACAAGAACAAAGAAAACCGAATCAAATGGGCATTAATAATTTATATACTGCTTCGACTGACTCAGCTCTCAAAATGGCTGTCATCTGATTAGAGACCGGTCATTCTTTATCGCCTAGTTGGGGGGGGGGGGGGAGGATTTCGTGATGCAATAGGAAAGATGATTCAAAGTGATTCCGCCCCACCCCCCCCCCCCCCCCCTCCCCCCAAAAAAGTATCTGTAGTATTTTCATGCTCCCTCCCCCAACGAACACCAATAATTATTGTACACCCCTCCCCTCCCACCCAATCCTGACATGGCAACGGTAGTACATAAAAATTCCTTGAAAGTACTTACGGTTTCACGGAGCTTGATACACAATCGAGACTTGTTCATCTGGTACAAAATGAATGTTCATACTGGGACCTTGAGCTAGATCTGCGATAATGAAATCATCATCACTCTCCTCCTCTTCACTTTCGGACTCTTCTTGAGAAATATCATCATCAGACGTATTCCGTCATTCGTGATGGTGTCATAGACATCCATATAGTGACCAGGATTTTGAGGGTCTGGAACTGGTTGCGGGATTTTTTCTGTAGATGGGCCAACCCAGCTGTGGCTGGAGCATCAAGAACGAAGACTAGAATTTAACTCTCCTGGTTTCTTGCATGCATCACGGAAGAATTCTATGTAGAGCTCCCGGCTTTCGAACGTAATGCGCTTCCATAAACGTTTCAATTTTACTGAAGTAGGCCGAACCAGGCACTTTCATTTTGTTCTTTGCTGCTGCATTTCTGTAATTCTGCAAATGGGCAGAACTGAAAAAGAACTTACAGTTCATTGGGGGGCTCACTCGCCCAACATTGAATGTACTCTTTTTGCACCGGGGGCATCGTCAATTTACTCGGAAACCTGTCCACAAACGTACCATGCATTTTTCTCCATCCGTTTCTGTTCGTATTCCTCATATGAATTCAAGTGACATCGCCTGGAATACTTCCTCTGTAAGATCTTCGAATCGTTTATACTTTTCCAACTCTAATGTAGCGCCATCAACAAGAGCATCTGAGATAGCCCAGTTTGTTCTCCCATCTTCACCTTGGCCGCTATCACCCCTTGAACGATGACATCGAACTCTGTAATCCGAATTACGGATCCTCTAAAAACGTTTTATTATATCTTTTTAAAATCTCTTGTTCATGAGAATGAAATAATCGAAAACCCGATATCGATCGGTTGAAGTAAACGAAAGTTATTAAAGTTTGAATTTTGGTAATTTTCCCGCCAAAAATTGGCGGGAAATAAATAGCATAAAACCATTTATGAAAATGTCGCTTGTTTTAACTTTTACAGTTTGAAATACTGGTACATCATATTTTGCACAATAATAGATCTCTTTAGTAATAACAACGTGTTCTTTTTAGAATTTTGATTTTTTGAGTATAACAGCTTAGAATTGAAGCCCCATTTTTGTATACGTCATTATGACGTCATAAATATATTTGTGTACCCTCAGAAAATAGCCAGTTCAATGTTTTTGGAATTTTATCAATGAAATACATTTGGCTAACACTTACAAGTCATAGTATTCTCTTTACTAATATTTTTATAGTCGGCAATCTGATTTAAGCTTGAAGTATGACGTCACTAATAATGACGTCATAAAAACAGTAAATCGTCCATAACTTTGAATATGTTTATCGTAGAAAGTTCAAATTTTCGGCAAATTAATATATTTCATAAAAGCTTTCTGATGACGTAATATTTTTGAAACTTGTTTTAAAGGTTAATTTTCACCAAAAAAGGAGGTATCCCTTATGACGTCACAACAACGTCACAATACAGAAACAATTGTCCCGAAAAATGTAGTCTTACTTTGTTACCAACCTGCCAAAATTTCGTCAAATTTACAGTAGAAGTAAGGAAATGGCGTTAATTTTACGTTTTATGTTACACTCAACCCCGCCGTTTTTACGGTTATTCGTGCCCGGCGTGTTTGTTCACACTCGCAGTGGTAAAGAATGTCGCTACTCTCTTCAAAGAACTGTTCTTTCACGTAAAATTCTCCATTATCCTTTCATGTTTTTCTACTTTTCTGTTGCATCATTTACATAGTAATATCTCGTAGCTGTGTCGATTCGAACGGCAGATCGCGAGACATGTGTACTTTGCCTCCAAATATAATATAACGATTTGTTGCTTCGAAAAGGTTTTCATAACATAAGAGGCACTTGAGAAGCAAATGGGATGGATATATATATATATGAGAAATTATTTGAGATTATGCCGGCCAAAATAAAAGCCTTACCTATATATATTATTTTGGCCGGCTGAAATTCAGGCTATGTATACGTACCACCAAAGATAGATATGGAAATTTTCGAACTTTCCATTCTTGTTATTTTGGTTTCATGAGCAAAGGTCTCTGTCAGGCCACTTAAGCTCTGTTTATGAGGAAATATTTAAGCCTGATATATTTTGGTTTGCATACGCACAGATGACTGCCATAGGCTTGGGAAAGTTGGCTAATGTTAAGGAACTGATTGAGATCGCATCTGAGCCCAAGTCAAGTCACGTTTTTACAGCATTTCTGGACACACTCCCGGATAGAATGAACGAGATCGTCGCTGGTATATGTTCAGGTACTAAGGCTATTTTTTCTATAGTTTATGAAGTTTCGTTTCGTTCCTACTTTCTTCTTAATTTTATTTCAGAAAAGAACTGTCTAATTTAAAGTTACTAAAACGTGTTGTTTTTATTAAGCTTCGCCTGAAGGAAAAAATACATCATATCAGAAATGACGCAACCAGAAGACTTCTGGTGATGCAACTGAACAAAATGTAGCAGGGTGACTGCAACAGCTAAGGCCAATTGCTGCGGGGTCATGAAACTAAATAAACTAAATGAAAAATAAATAAAAATATAAAAATAAACAAACAAACTGATGATAGGAATTTCACAATAACAAGGTGGACTAAAACAACAAGTTAAAGGACTGAGCAGGCTATGAATACAGTTACATTTTACACAATCTGACTTGAACCATGTGCACGGATTGTCTGGGCTATAAGATGCTTTTAGGGCCGATGTTAATAAATATATGGCCATATTTTGAATTCGTGTGAAAAATATGGATTATTATTATTATATGATTGGATGAAAGTGTTTTGCCAGGACCCAAGCCTTTCGTAGCATCCATATCTCTCTCGCGGACGTAAGATATGAAAAATACGCCACTCGTCTCCCGGATGTATGACGTCACGCTTGCCGCTTTTGAACTACAAAGATGGCGGCAGGTTTGTGAAAATCACAGAGGAAGATGTAAACAGCTTAAATGATCAGCAAGAAAATGAACATTCCGGTTAAAAAAAGCAAAATAAGATCTAAATCTCGCTATGGATTTTCTCGACTGCAATTTAGAGACAAGAGATACCGACTAAATTCTCCCAGAAGAGCTTCGAAATATCAGGAAGAAGGTTGTACTGATAGTAAGTAAAATGAATAGATAACACGGGATCTTAAACAACCATATATAGTGGCTGATCAAAGTCAGGAACCCGTCCGGCTAAACGACACATCAAATTGGAATTTAGATAAGAGTTCTTAGAGCAGTTTAATTGTCCATGTATAAAAAGAAAATTATACGGTGGCTTGAAGATAGTTTATCCTCTTCGCACCATCACGTAATATATGCTCTATTTATTTGTGATATTATAATACATATTTATATTATGGAATATTTCAGATGTAGAAGGAACTTTGGTTGATCGGAGAGAGAGTTGTAACTGTGCTGCTAAAAAACCTAAAAAGGCCGCAAAGCAAGACAAACAACAGACTTCTACTGAGCCAAAGGACCCTTCAAAACCCATGAACAAGCAGCAGGCACCGGATAGTTCATCCAAACCAAAGAGCGCCAATAAAACTATTCCTAGTAAAGATACGTCACAAGCAAAACTTAGTAATCAAACGTCTGAGGAGGGTACTTCAAAACCAAAAGAAACAACTCCTCTCCAGGAAACAGAAAGGCCAAAATTGACCAATCAACATTCAACAAAGACTGAAAAATGGCCAATCGAATCAAAGAAGGCTTCAGGTAATGAACAAGGGTCAAAGCCAAAATTGACAAATCAGCAGTCACCAGAGACAGAGCTAAGACCAAGTGAATCTAAGGGAACGACAGTTAGCGAACAAGGGTCAAAGCCAAACTTGATCAATCAGCAGTCACCGGAGACGGTAAATAGGCCAATGGAATCAAACAAGGCGCCAGATAGTAGTGAACAAGGGTCAAAACCAAAATTAACCAATCAGCAGTCACCAGCGACAGGAACAACGCCGACTGAATCAAACAATGCGTCTGCTAGTGAACAGACAACAAAACCAAAATTAGTCAGTCAGCAGTCACTAGAAGTTGAAAATAAGCCAAAAGAGCGAAAGGAAGCACAGTCCAACCAAGAGACTCCCTCGAAGCCAAAACTGGGCAATCAGCAAACGCAACAGACTGATTTAAAAGCGGAGAGGCCAAAATTATCACCAGTTACCGACACTATTCAAAAAACACCAGCGCCTCAACCAGGTAGAAATATAAAGGGGGTCCCTAAAGAAGAGGAAAAATACGGCAATTCTAATGCAACGGACATATCTAAACTGGAAGAACCAGTTTCAAACGAAAACGCTGCAGCCGCAGAAAAGCAGCCACAACTGGGAGAGAAATCTATTAAGGGGGCTGGAGATTTGAGTACTAACACTAGTAGTGCTACAAAGGAGGAGCTTCATGAAAAATTGGAAACAAGTAGGATGTCTGAGAGCTCAAAGACAATAGAGAAAAATAAGAAAGCTCAGGATAATAACAGTTCAAGTAATACTGTTAATGAGCAGTCGCAAAGTACAAATAAAGCACCAATAAAAGTAGTAGAAAATAAAGACAAAGGTAACACCGTGCCTAGCAATTCTGGATTAATACATAAAGGAGACTTTAAAGCGACTTCGGAAGAGCAGCTTCTTAAAAGTGAGAACGTGAAGCAAGATCCGAAAAACGAAAAGCTCCAAGCTTCAACTTCTCCTCCAGAAGCTGGATCTCCTACTAAAGAACAACAAAACGTGCAAGAATCAAGTGGCATGGGAAACCCTAAGCAGCCTACAAATGAACCTGCAACAGAAACAACACCTCAGGACCTAAACCCAGAACCACCGCAAGGATCAACCGAGAAGGCGAACTCTCAAGTGTCTGCTCAAAATAAACAAGGACAGCAAAATATAGCCATTTCTGAGCAGGCACAGGTGCAGCAAGCAGAAGGCCCTTCTTCTGAGCAATCACAAATAACAACCCCGAACCAAGAAGTGAATTTACAACTGCAGCATCTACAGCAGCAGTTACAACAACAACAACAACAGCCAGTCGAGCAAGAGCAGCTTCAAGAGAATGCAGCGAATGCACAAATGCAGCAAATTTCTGGTAATGGCATTGGTACATTAGGGCAAGAGGCGTCTCATCAAAATACAGAACAAGGACAACAAGCGCTTGGTGCGTCTCCCCTGGCTTCTCAAAGCGATGTTCCAGCGACTTTCATTATTCCACCACCAGCTAATAATGGGCCTATCGACGCAGCAATGCAGACTCAAAATGGACAGCAGTTTTCATCTGCAGAGCAAACGCAAAGTGCTGTCCCACAGGCGTTAGAGTTACAAGGAACCAATGTTATTTCTACTACGAGGGAGAAATCTCCCGAACTACCTGAAGGTAATATGTTCTTTAGAAATTTCTTCAAGAACAAATAATGACATTTGTACCATAAAAAGAGTATTAATGCACTGGCATAATATATGGCGTGGCATCGCCAAATTACAGTTAAATCTAAGTTATAAATAGACCGTATTCATAAATGCGTATTTATGTTTCAATAGTTTATTCACATATATAGAAAATATGATAATTGCCACGCGAAAGAGCATGTCGATATTAGTGATCTTGTGAAATTCGAGTGCTGTAGCTTAAAAAGCATTGAAGTTACAGCCATTTGAAATTAGAGATATTTGTATAAAAAAATATCCGAGGCCGTTGCAGCCTCGTTTTCGTTTTTTTCTGCATTTGAAATGCCTCAACACTCAATAGCGAGTTTGCACATTGTTCTAAAACTGAACACAGTTATTAGTTTTAATGTGATCTTTCATGTGGAAGCATTAGTTTGAAACCCTTTACATAATTATCTTCCAAATTATGCAAATAAGGAGGCAACATTATGAATTCGGTCAATGCATAACCAACAATTAAACATTATGCACTTATCAGCGGCTTCTCCCAGGGGTAGACCATCGGGCCGACCAGGGGATATGTTGGGGAATACAAGGGATTGAATATACGTTTCTTCACTGGGTAGGAGAAAATGCTTGACTTTTTTTGAAGTTCCAAGATAGGGTAGGGGGAATTCGAAAGATTGTGATCTCATATGAGAGAGATTTTCTGTTAAGGAAAACGTGACCTACGGGAGTTTGACGTAAGATTTCCCCACCCTTGTGAAAATCGTCAAGTTGCGCCATCCTTTTTGGAATTCCCCTGCCGCCCGGGAGTCTACCCATGGGGGAAGCCGCTGATAAGTGCATTAGTCACTGTATAAACTAGTGTTTGTTTTCATCGATGAGGAAATTGAAGTTGGACAATGAATTTGATCAACTAAAAGCTGATAAAGGTTTGCCAACCGCCGAAGCGAGGTGTAGCTGGCATTTTGGGCGCTATTAGCTCTGCATGCTCCTCGCTTCCAATGCCCGTAAGCTGCCCTTTCTTTCTCAAAGCAAATAATGACTTTTCAAAACAATTTTACTTCAGACTGCAGCGTGAACCTTGGAGTTGTACTCGATAGTAAAACCACAGCATTCAGCAGAGAAGAAAATGCCAGGAAATTGCTTGAATTTGCCAAGAAAGTAACACACATGTTTCCGATCTCCCCGGAGGGTAACCGCGTGGGAATGATGGTGTATAGTGGGTCGCCTAAACTGAAAGTTGTGCACTTCGACCATTTTTTGGACCAAGATACTATGGACAAGGCTATTGATAGCGCAAGCTACCTAAACATGGAAATCAAAACAGGTAATGTACTGTACAAAATCCCAGATGTATTCATAAATAACGACTCCCCACCTCCCGGTTAGCTCAGTACTTAGTAAAGCGCCGGGCTGACGTGCTGGTGGAGGAGGTTAAACCTCAACTAGGCCAATATTCAGGTCTTAAGCCTTGGTCAAACGATTTCAACATCGGTACAACATTTGTTGAAGTTGATTTGAAACCGTTTGACATGGCCTTTCAACATCGTTGAAAGGTGTTGAAAGTAGTGTTGAATAGAGTGTGAATGCGTTCAAACTTTGATTCAACATCTCTCCAACATTTAATGAAGTTCTATTGTTCTCGGAAATGTTGAATCGATGTTGAAACCCTTTGACACCCATGCATTCAACATCCTTCAACAAAATGCAACAAATGTTGGACCGATGTTGAAACGTAGAAAGAGGAGTAGAAAGTGCTTCGCCTGTGATGATTACACCTCCACGTCTCCTCGGATAAGGACGCCAAATCGTAGGTCTCAAGTCGGCCTCAAGTTTATTAGTCCTCACTATACTGACGTTAAATAACGTTGCTTTACCTTATTCCTTTTTACCAAAACCAAAATATGTATAAATACCGTATCGTTGACACTGGTATCTCAATGTTGCTTACACAGTAGTAGTAGGAGAGGGATGGAATTAGGCCTTTTGCTGTGGAATCTCATTAAAGCGCTGTGGAATCTCATTAAAGTGCTGTGGAATCTCATTAAAGTGCTATGGTATCTCATTAAAGTGCTGTGGCATAAATTATTTTCACTGACGTCATGTATCTATTGTCTTTCCGCATGAACAAAGTGCTGTGACATAAATTAGTGGCGAGGACACATAAATTAGGGGTGAATAAATTATCTATTGGCTGGGGCTCATGAATAAAGTGCGGTGGAATCTCATTAGTGGCGAGGATACATAAATTAGGGGATGAATAAATTATCTATTGTCTGGGGCTCGTGAATAAAGTACGGTGGAATCTGATCCGTCCTCGTCCTACTACTCACAGTATCTTCCGGTCATTTGTTTATTTCTACCTCCTTCAGAGCCAATAACCCGCAAGTCCAATGTGATCTGCAAAGAAAGAAGCTCAGATTTGATCTTTTAATGACCTGCGTCTGGCCAAAACGATCAACTGTTTTAATATTCACGACAGTCGATAAAGAGGAGACAAAATGCGTTTTCCTCTTGAAGAAATTAATAACGTAAAGTTGTCAGCTGATATGTTCTCAGCTTTATTTAAAGTAAAATTTTGACATATCAATTTTTTTTGCATATTCATAAAGTAGAGTTGCTATATTATTACCATTTCAAACCGTTTTTCGATACGACAACAGGAAGTCACATATTTTTTGAACTCCGAGTACTAAATCTAAACGTCCACCATTACTGGAGGCCGTTCCCTTTGTTCAGCTTTATACAAAGGATTCTTCAGCGGAAGTGATGTCATACGCGTTACGCTTGCCTGCGCAACACAACGCCTTGGAGGCATATTTATACTGAAAACGTATTCAAGTACTCAAGAAAAAAGTTATATTTATCTTTGCGAGGTTGGCTACTTTTTATGTACACTATTTCGCGTGACGTGGTGGTCGTGTTGCGCGTATGACATCACTTCCGCTAAATAACGAGAACGGCGGACATGATTTTAGCGGTAAACTCTCCTAACATTTTGTGGTTTAACTTGCTCATTTGGGAATTTGTTTCTAATTTGGATATTTCTAACACTGAATGACTTATTGGCACTGAAAAAGTGGCAAACCAAAATGGTAAATTTTCTTCGTAGTGGCACTTTAATTCTTTATAGGGTGATCAACATCTAACTAGGCAGAGAATATTGGAGTTGATGACCTGAAAAAAAACACTATTTTGATGTAACGGGGATCTTGCAGGTAATTTGCAATCTGAGACAAAAACTAATAACATGCTGGAGAGAGCGTATTAAAATTACCAACTGTGCACAGTTTTGAACAGATATTTTAGATAATGACATAGTTAACATAGTTCGAAAATTTTCAGACGTTTGTATGGTGGTAGGCAAGCCTTGCATGACTACGACCATACAAATACCCAAAATTTGGCATTCTTGCTTATTTTAATGTGCTCTTTCACGCCATTATATTAAATTTTGCCTGCAAAATCTGCAACATTCTCTTGATAACTGACACTACAAGAAATGTATGAAGATCAGTAAGAAGAAATTGGATCATGTTAACTACTCACGGTGGGCACAAACGACCATAAAAACGGCATCAGTTCTATATTTAAAAAAGTTTTCAATGCAGACGATTGAATTTTGGTAGAAGGATGTAGAATCGCAAAAGGAATATAACCTGATTTTTTAAGCTATGTTACTACCATCGTGACGTCACAATGACGTCATTTATCCATTTGTAATACGTTTCTTGCAACTGTTCATTATCTCTAAAAACGAAATGTCGTATATTGTTAAAATCTACTCGTGATGAGAATGAAGGAATCGAAAACCCGATGTGGATTGGTTAAGGAAATCAAAAGTTATGAAAGTTTGAATTTTGTCCTTTTCCCCGCCAAAATTTGGCGGGAAATAAACACCACAAAAGCATTCATAAAAACATCGCTTCATTCAATTTTTAGAGTTGTAAATATTGTTGTATGACATTTTGTCCAATCATAAAACACGTTGGTGGCTAAAATCGTATGTTTTTTGAATTTTGATTTTTTGTCCATAACCGGCTTAAAATTGAAGTCATATTTTCAGCAACGTCATTATGACGTCATACTTTTCTATACATGCCCTTAGAAAAAAATCGTTTGAGTGATTTTCGAGTTTTAGTGATGAAATGCGCTAGTCTGGCACTCAAAACCCACATTATTTTCTTTTCTTGATTTTTTAACAATAGGCAGCCTTATTTAGGTATGACACCTGACGTCACTAAATATGACGTCATAGCAACAGTCATTCCTCTATAACTTTTGCTATAATAGTCGTAGAACGTTCAAATTTGCCCCAAAGGAATGTGTGTCATGAAGGCCCTTTGATGGTGTAGTCTGTTTGTAACATCTATTAAAGGGGGAATTTTACCAAAAAAGGAGGCATCACTTATGACGTCACAACAACGTCATCATACTAACATAAAACACCTAAAATATGTAGTTTCATTTTGTTAACAAGTCACCAACATTTCTTCAAATTGAGACTGTAAGTAAAGAAATGGTTTTAATTTTAATTATTTGTCCACGCTCACTGATGCCGATTTTGACGTACTTTATGCCCGACGTGGTACTGTTGGGGCTGAAATGGTTAAGCAAGTCTAGGCACAGTTTTATTAAAGGTATGTCGGAGTAATAAAAGAAGAAAATAATGATGTGAAACATCTTAAATCTACAGGAAAGGTTCTCAACTTCGCTCAGCAGCATCTTTTTGCCAGAATAGCTCCTGGTAAACAAAATGTCTTGCTTCTCATTACTGATGGCGTCTCGTACGATGACGTCACAAGACCTGCAATTGAGCTCAAGAGGAGAGGTGTAGAGATCTTTTGCATTGGCGTCGGTGATAATGTCGTCCGTAGGGAATTGGAAACGATCGCGTCGACACACTCTAATGATCACGTGTTGATGACATCATATGACATGTTGGATGCCACGCTGGAGGATATTAAGCATCGGATTTGTCTTTCGGCTCACAAAAAAGGTAAGATGAGGATTGGAGGTAATCTTCTCAAATAGTATTAACATTTGCCTTTCAGTGTCCCTTTTGCTAAAGATAACCTGAAATTAATTAAAATTAACATCGAGAATCCTCATGCCCCATGATAATTATTTTATATCTATTTTTAGTTTCACAACATATGATGTAAGTTATTTTTATCTCGTTCTGGTAGGCTACCCTCGTTAGTGACCCATTGTTTATATTCCCTGTGGGAAATTTATGCTGGAAACTCTAATTTCCAAGAAATTCCCATCCCATGGAAGAGATGCAGTTTATCATATAGAAAACAAATAGCAACGTAATAGAAATAGCCTAAGCAATAAAGTTGTTAATAAAACAAGGAGAGAAAACCCAAGACATTGTCTACACTGAACGCTTGACGAGTTACCGTATGATGACACTACTGACAGAATCGACTACTGAAAACTTACTGGACGCGGACTACTTTCAGTGGCGGATCCACGGGGTACCGACGGCGCACCGGACCAGCAGCCCTTCACCTCTCAAAACCTTGCATTTTATTGGACCCCATTTGGACTGCACTGACAAAGAATTCCATTGTTTTAGGGTTAGGGTTTGTATTGTTTCAGGGTTAGGCGTTGTTTGGATAGCCAGTACTATTCCGCGTTCCGAGGAGGTGAAGGCCGCCCCCACCGGACACCCCTCTAAGAACAAAAGATCATGTGCCGGCCAGGGGGCATTGTGTTCTGCTCTGCTCGTCTTGGATCCGCTCTTGACCCTCATCAATATATCAACAGGACATCTACACCTACCACGACAATCTATAATTACACGTCCCAACTAATTGGCTGTCTTTCAAGATAATACTGATATCATGATTCTGTTATTTACCTTTAGAGGAAATACCACCAGATAGTCATACGAAGCATGCAAACTGTGACAGTGCAGATATTGGATTTCTAATCGATGGATCACGAACTGTTGAAGTCATGGGAAAGGGGAACTTCGAAAAAGTATTGGATTTTGTGAAAAATGTTTCTCTTTCTTTTTTGGCCTTATCTCGTAAGTCGTCTAGAATAGGAGCCGTAGTGTATGCATCGGAGCCTTTCCTTGAGATTCCGTTCGATTCGTACGAGACTGTTGAAGAGTTCCTTACAGCAATTGATAGCATTAAATATCCGGGAACTTCAACTCGAACTGGAAAGGCACTGGAATTCACACGACGAAATCTTTTTGGTTCTCCGAGTGGTCGACCAAATGTCCCGAAGGTTCTGGTAGTACTTACCGAAGGTTCCTCGAGGGATGATGTTAGGAAATCTTCGGAAGAGCTTCACAGGGATGGAGTGGACGTCATTTCGGTCGGACTGGGTCCTGTTTATGATCGTGTGGAACTAGGGAACATGGCTTCCCTACCAAGTGAAGATAATGTCATTACCGTTGATTACCCTGAACTTTATACCAAGACTAAAGAACTGCAGAATATGATTTGTATGGCAACTAAGAAACATAATCTTAAAATCTAGCCGGGCATTTAGACTTTTCTATATACATTATAATCAATTCCCTAGGAAACAAAGTGCTATTTTAGACGAAGGAAACACGAATAGGTAATTTCGGTTTTAAAGACATTTAATATTTTTATTAGTAATACCATCAAAACTTACCTAAAGTGATCTTTTATGGGAAAGTTGTGAAAGCTCTGAAGAAGTTAATGTACCAAGCGCATCGTCTATCATTTTTGGTACATATCGCCAGACAATCTTAATACTATCATATTTATATATTTTCCATGAGAGAGTGATTTTTGATGATCATTTTATATACAAATTTTAAGGTTAAACATAGAGGTATTTTGTTTCAGCTGTGGCCATTTATTTTTTATTTGATTGTCGTTATTTGTTATTGTTGTTGCTTTTGCCGTTGTTGTTGTCGTTGTCGTTGCTCTTGCTGCTATTGTTGTGGCTGTGGCTGTTGTTGTCATTGCTGTGGTCGTGACTGTGGCTGTTGCTGTTGTCGTTCGTTGCTATGGCTATGGCTATGGCTGTGACTGTTAAATCTCCAGTAAGAAGAAACTGAATGAAAAATGTCGACTATGCATAACTTACGCCTTTTATAATGAATAAACATGTCTCACTGTATTTCTCCATGGCTGTGTAATATTGATTGCATGAACAGGTGGACAATGTAGTGCATGCCACAAATATATGAAACCGCTGTACAGAGTTGACATAGTGCATGATGACCTCGAGAAGAAACATACGATTGCTCGTTGTGAGTATTCAGATAAACTATCAACAATACTAGACATTCCTTTTCATATATATACAGTCAATGCCAAAAAGGTTGTCCAGCAGAACATAATATAATACTATAATATCCATTGTTTTGGCCTATTGTCTTGGTCTAGACAATAGCCCAAAACAATGGATATTATAGTATTATATTATGTTCTGCTGGACAACCTTTTTGGCATTGACTATATATATATATATATATAGATAGATCAAGACAAAAGGCCAAAACAATGGATATTAAAGTATTATATTATGTTCTGCTGGACAACCTTTTTGGCATTGACTGTATATATATTAAGTATATAGAGAGAAGAGAAACCCGTCCCTAATATAAAATAATCAGAATTTAGGTGAAAGAGAAAATATATAAGCCTTGAGTGGGATTCGAACCCACGGCCTCGGTACACTAGTCCGATGCGTTAACCACTACACCACCAGGACGACCACGCTGGAAACGCAGCCGACTTTCACGGTGGGCATAAATGACCCCGAAATCGCCAGGGTTGAGCGTGACCAAAATTAGATAAAATGGCACAATTTCCTAAATTCTCTCTGAAATTGAATAAAATTTTCACAGTTTACTATGCAAGTAAAATTTAAGGTTCTGGTTAAATTCGTTTTAGATAATGACATTATTGTGACGTCATAAGAGTAAGCTCCTTTTTTGGTCAAATTCCTTTTTAAATAGTCGTTTAAAGTAAAGTACGCTATAACGAAGATATGGCGATGCGTTTTTATTTGGCACAATTTTGAAGTCTCTATGATAAATATTCCCGAAGTTATTAAGGATTTAATATTTTCATGACGTCATATCTGTGACGTGTATGTTTTACATAAATGGGGATTTCCACTGTAAAAGAAAAACAAAAAACTCGATATTACAACTACTTAGTGCGCTAGAAGTGCATTGGTAAAAAAATATAGATACAATGCTCACTCGCCTATATTTAGAGGGCTTTTCCAAATACTCATGACGTCATAGTGACGTTTACGTTTTTTTCAATGTAACCTTGAAAGCATTTATCCATTAAAAATTACAATTCAAAAAACATACGATTTTAGGTACTAAGGTCTTCTTAAAGTTTCTAGATTGTCATGTAATAATATTTAAGACTTCAAAAGTTATTTGATGAAATATGTTTCATAAATGGTTTTATGCTGTTTATTTCCCGCCAAAAAAATTGGCGGGATAATTACGAAAATTCAAAATTAAATAACTTTTCTCCCTCTTAACCAATCGAAATAGGGTTTTCGAATACTTTGTTCCCAACAAGAGGAGAATTGAAAAATTTAACATTTTAGTATCTTACGTCTACTTGAAAGTATGGAGAAACCTATTATAAATGGATAAATGACGTCATTGTGACGTCATTAAAATGTTCTCGTTAACACAAAACACAACATTTTATTTTGTTTAGCGCTCTAAACCTCTCCATAAAAAAAATCATTATTGTACTGTTGAAAGTCTTGAAGATATAGACAAATAAACCAACCCTGGCGATTTTGGGCTCATTTATGCCCACCGTGTTTGGGATTTTGTGGACCGTGTATATATATTATATATATATATATACTGATTGTTATTATATAGTTATATTTATAACACAAATATATTTTAACCTTTTCCACACATTTCATTTATTACTGGTATGGACCAAGAAGTTTTCACTGAAATCGCTCCAGCAATTTGTCTCAACAAAATTTGATAAAATATTTAGAGCATGAAAAAAATACACCAATGACCCCAAAAACATCTAAAGTAATAGCGTACCTCGGTACTGAGTTGTTGAGGAAATTTAAAGTGAAAAATTATGTAACTAAATTATACGCAGCCACCAATTATTGGTGTAATTAAATAGTACACCACTATGGCGGCAATAAAACTACGATACGAATGAAGCTGAAGTCCCTGTTAAAATTATTGGGTTTCACTTCAAAACTGGTTTGGATGACACTTTTAAGTTAGAATTCATCATTTTAAAAAAACACGAACGCCCACCTTTCATAAAATCCAAAACTGCATATCTAATAACAACAGCATGCTGACCTTTAAAATAGTATGAAAGATGAACAGCTTTTTAGAACATTTTAGATTTTAGAATTTTGATGACGTCACGTGAACATGATCTACATATGTTCGATGTCCAACTTCCTCCTCTCAGAATGCATAATATTATTGAAAAGAGAGAGAATCATAGAGCGGATTTCGTATGAGTGGGCAAGTGACGGCAATGGCTTACGGCACGGTTAATTACTGTACGGAATTCCGTGACATTGAAATGGCTTTCTTGTTGGTTTTGTCTTTCTGATCCAATCAAATTAGAATGTTACGGTATGGTAAGGCTACGGGCATGCCGTACTTTCGTCCCACTCGTATGAAAGCCGCTTTAACACAACAAGTTCTTCTTTCTATGTTCTCTAACTATTGCTTTCTTTTCTGTTTTGTTTCTTTAGGGAAAGAAGCAGTGATTCCAAGAAGGCGAGGGCACTTGGACCATATCCTAACAGAAATTGCTCGCTAAGAGACATATCAGTATTATATTAAGCGTTATACAAGGTATACCATACCACTGAAAGGAAGATTAAGAACTCTAGATCTGGTCAAGAGAGAAAGATGGAGCTTGTAACTAAATACGCTTCTATTGCAATGGATATCCTGCAGGAAGACAATCACGTGGTTATACTGAACGACAAAAACTGACTTCATTTAGTTACAGCACTTGTACGAGATCGGTTGTGTTATCCAGTAGCAAAACCTGTTTGTAAATTCTATCTTCCACCTTCAGTCGAGTGTCGATCTTTCTGAAACAGCGTTTGGAAGCTTGTTTGCCATTCAGGAAAGCCTTTTCCATGGGATCACGAGCTCAATTCAATGGTTATCGAAGTATATCATTACGTGACTGTTTCCTGTAAACGGCCTTTTATGCCGCGTCATTTGCTAGTTATAATGAGATAAGCTCTGCATGGCGTATTGGACCAAGGCAATGTAACCTGAAATCTGCAAAGCAAACCTTACAGCTATGTCATATGATTGACTGCAATGTGAATGAAATGTTTTCTATACCTTTTAGCGTTCTGGTCTTACCTAGTATAGGATGCTTTAGCGTTTCAGTCATGCAACAAGTAAACATGCAATCAAAACTTCTGTTTCTAGACGTTCATAATTCGAAAATGCAGAAGTAATATTCCAAGCAGCAGGAGTTTTCGGCGTGAAAAAGATAATCTACATTTGATTCCCAACCGAGTATTCACGTCTTATGAGTTTTGTTTTATATATGCACGGTTTCGGAAATTGTACTGAGTCGGGAGCCGGTCAAAATGACCGCCTACTCTAGTTGATTAGACCGGTTATTTGAACCAGCAACCTATCTATTTGGCCTACAGGGATGGGTCTCCGGCCCATGTTCCGTTCTTCTGTGCACGTGGTGACCTTCTTCTTCGGCAAACCATACAAATTGAAAACTTTGTACATGATATGCCCAAATCTTGCACTTTTGGCACGTACAGTGTATGCAGGGGCACAGCCAGGGCGAGGATCATGGGTTCCGGTATCCCATTTCCCTAAGGAAAAACAACCATTCCCCCTCTTTTCAAGCCAAAAGAAAAATTAAACAAAAAAATGAATGAAATGACAAAAAGAAAGCGAAATAACCTTCTCCGTATTTGTCAAGTTGTTAGATTCTGCGTCTTTTTTAAAACGGTGAATCGTGTATAAAATGGTGCATCATAGGTAATGATCAGGACTTGGTTAGCATTCTGTTCACTGTCAGTAGATTGGATTGAATGTAAGTCTTTTTGTTGAGGTGAGTTATTCTCAATATCTATGTCTTTATCGAGTGGGTTTCTTAAAGTCCCAATGCCATTTAAGACACTCCCCCCTATACTTCAAACCCTGACTACGCCACTAGTATGGGATGGAAAGTTCCACGACGATGTGTTACTCGATAGTAACCAAGTAAACTTTAAGTAAATAAATATATAAAAATTTGCATGAAATTACCTATTTAACTTGTTAAAGCTCATAAGAAAAGGGGCCTTAAAGAAGCTTCGAAAGAACAGGCCTTTCCACAAGTTGTTCCAAATTTCTGCAAAAGTTGCTCAAGAATAAAGTTGCCTGTTGTTTTTAGAGAAATCAATGAAACAGCAGCTGATCAGATATCTCGTGTGTCATAATAGCCTAATAATTTTCTATCAGTATTTTTGTGAACATAGTCAGTCTATTTTTATATATTTGTGATTTTTTTACTTGTTCTCTTTAAGTCTGAATATGAAATGATATCTTAAAGTATGTTAAAGTTGCCACAAAAATAATTCAAAATTACTGACAGAAATCAAAAAAGGTGCTGGAGAAACGACATGTTGCCGATCAATTTGTGGACAGGCTAGCTTGAGAAGTAATGATTCAATCATTAAAATTTAATCAACATTCTCTGGATTTTATTTTAATCTAACTTCAGTGTACTTTGGGCTTTGATCACCATTGATAGTAATGTACAAGGTAATGGACGCAGAAGTACCCCTGGATGCCAGAGGTGCTATTTCCTCTCTCATCTCCCGTGGCTTAGGTAATAAGACGGCAAAATAATTTGAGAATTCGCCCTATATTGATGGGTTTGCCGTCCAATTGAAATGAATTGAACTTGAAGCATCAGTAGGAGGGTGAAGCGACATTTCTGGCTAGCTACATCTAGTTTCCACTCCTTCGCGGCTAATAAACGCCTGGAGAGGGCTTCTGGAATCCAAGAAATATTCTGGGGAAATAAAATGCCTTTGAAAATGCGGGCTATTCTGTAGTTCTACCAAAACTCGATTTGACAGTGCCCCCCTTAATACAAACCCAACCAGCTAACTTTTGGAGACTGACGGCGCCTGGTTACTAGGCGCGAGATGATAACATAGTTCCCTCCCTTGCCCTTCCCATGATGCACAGCTATAGCGAGGAGCGCAAAGCCATTGCATTGATTCTTTAATTACAAGCTCGCATTGGATTCACGGTTCATGCAGTATTTTTAATATACGAGGATAACGTAAATCCCTTCATTTCCTTCTACAATTTATTTTCGGATGTCTTAAAATTATTCATAGCGAAACATAGGGAAACATTGATAATCGAATTTGATGACGTAGTTGGCTTAACGGTAAACGACGATACTATACCGGAGTCATGCAGAGATGATTAATTAATTTTTACTAATATCTGAAAATGTTTTGGAATGAGTCTGAAAGGTGCTTTGAACTGATTTGAAACGACTTTGTTAATGGCATTGAATGACAGTCCATACACCTATTTCAAACGGTTGTCTCATGCATATTGTATTGCACGTTCCAAGTCAGCAATGCACTAATTTTATGGTGTGGTTGTTTAGTCAAGTCTGCGTGTGTGTTATAAGTATTCTGTTCAATAACAATAATATGTATGCCGATATATCCTCCATATATATTAATTGTGTTACTCAAGCATGACGAGCGTGATGCGCGGTGTCCAAGCTCGGTTCATTGAATACAAAGGATACAACTCACTTGGAGTAAAATGGTCACGCAACTGCGTATCCTGCGTAGTGGCGCAGGCTAGCGATTGCGTGACGATTTAATAACAAATAAACTATATTTCTTAATTTCAGTTGTATATTAACCTTACATTAGTATTCAGTGAAGGTGGGAGAACATAAACGCCCACATGTTCTTATGAGATATTAACAAAAATACAGAAATTATCATGAGGCAGCAAGGAGACGATCAGGGGAAGACTGTGGGAAAATCGAAGCATTCATTAGTGCTGGATCGTCTCCTAACTAAGGCGCTGTTTACATGATAGGACGGAAACCCTTGTACTAGTTACTCTAGCACTAGGGTCAAAGATAGCCCGGGTTTACAAGCAAAATTACCCTACTGCCCGAGTCAACTCAATACGATGCCAAAATCAAAATCATTCAAGCATAGAAAATAGAATGGCAGACACGAGTTAGTGGTTGGCGAGTTTGATTGCTTCTTCTCTCTGTGGTGCCCTTTTTTGCTAGCTGCTGTCTAGTGTCCTTGAATGCTATTATGTCACATATACTAATTGCTAGACAACGCCTGCAACTTGCAATGTGAAATTTGGCTCTAGAATACAGTTGTCGATCCCCGCAGATAGGCGAGTTAAACCTAGCGAACCGTTTACAAGGGTAAAACATAGCCCTAGTGCTAGGATGATCCTACCTTTCAGGTAGACTGACTCTAGTGCTAGGGTCATCCTAGTACCCGAGACAAAACTGACCCTTCTCATCTAAACAGAACGCAGAATACATTATGGTGGCGGTAACAAGGGTTACCCTCCTATCATGTAAACAGCCCCTAAAAGAGGTTGATATCAGTGATTCTCAACTCGTCGGTTACTGGTTATTGGGCAAGCCTATAGGCCGATTAACGTATTTTTGGTGAAAATTATAATTTGGTAAGAAAGAAATATAACAGAATGAGGAAAGAAGAGTTAAATAAAATGATTTCCGGGTTAAGAAATAATGAAAAAAAGGCTGTCTCCGTCGCGCGATCGCGACATTACCCTGCGAGCAGAGTCTTCTTCTTCAACTCACGAAAAGCGGAGGCTCTGCAGCATTCGTGTTGTTTTCGTATCGAGCATGCGCCGACGGTTTTTGTCTCGTACCAGGCTCACTCGGTCATTCAGTCGTGTCTCCTTTGTCGGTCATTGTTGCAGTGAGCTCAGATTCGGTCATCGGTTTAAACCAAAACTTTAGCCGCGCGCTGATAAACCGGTTTAACAGACTTGACTAGCCCAGAATCTTGGGCGAAAAACAACACGAATGCTGCAGAGCCTTCTTTCCTCTTCGCTTTTCGCGGAGTTATGTTCGCAGGGTATCGCGACATAATCAATTATAATCGAGAAAAAGTGCTACAAATAATATAGTTGTAGCGATGGTTGGATGGACGCAAGAGGTAGCAATTATTTCGATCGCTCCCTCCGCTATGAACAGTTGAATATTAATATTCTGGAGGGCTTTATTATACCCAGAAATGTGTCTATTATTTCACAAGGGACTTTATATTGTTCAGTGTACGTATCTGGTCAAGTTTATTTCGATTCAGCACAAAGGCAGAGTTCATTTGGTTGTTCAGGGCTTCAGCTAGCTGTCCTTCGATGGTTTGCATACAATGACGACCATCGTAAAGGTCCGCCGTTTACACAGGCGATTTTTTGTGCAATTTTTGTCGCGATTTCCACTGAAATTTTGCTCGCCTTCAAATTGCGCGTGTAAACTAGAGGCGATCGATTTTGATCCAAATCGCACTGGTTTCGAGCATGTTCGAAACTTGATGCAAATTTGCGGCGAGAAAAATTGCAGTGGGACACGACACAAATTGCATCAAAAATCGCCTGTGTAGACGGGCCTTAAACCATTACACTCGTAGTCATGCATCATGTTTTGGCTTGAGATGGCTGACAAAGAAGCCAATGTTCTGTTCATTGATTGACATTTAAATTCAAGTATGCAACAGTACGCCAGCGAAGTAGTACAGCATTCTCTCATACTTTTACTATCAGGGTTACTCACAAATGTTCTGAACATGTCGAGGGGATAAAACACGACGTTTTTACCTCAAATATAATGAAGAAACCGGCATCTATGTTCGCAAGACGGATCTATTAGCGCATTGTGGTTTCCAAGAATTCTCATGCGCCGCAAGATGGCGCCAAAATGGTAAATCGGCATATAAACTAAAGGATAGAAGGAACCAAATCAATATACAGCTATTTCAATTAATGTTGTCTGGGAGATAGAGAATAGGGTGTTAGGGAATATGACATTAGGGAATATTGCATTTTAAAAATGTCGGACGGCCGTTCACAGCCTGAAAATGGATAAATAAACCTTAAGCTAAGTAGACTAATTCTTCCAGGTCGTATAACTCGTAAAAATAATTCATTATAAGTTATTTTTTACTTATAATACCCTAATGCCCTATTCCCTAATGCCATATTCCCTAATGACCTATTCCCTAATTACCTATTCCCTAATTATCTATTCCCTAATTACCTATTCCCTAATTACCTATTCCCTATCTCCCAGACAACATTAATTGAAATAGCTGTATATTGTTTCAGTTTTTTGGGGCATTCGTGACACAAGTAGCCTAAGCCGAGAGCAATGTTGCAATGATAATGTTTATAAACAGTAAACACTCCTGTTGGGCTCTCTCGGGCGATCGTAGTGATCATGAGTTTTAAATGGCAACTGACACAACATAGTAGCGCCGAATCGACACGTCCCAGAATGCACGTAAACTCCTCAAATCATTCCAAGATGCCACCGACTACTTAAGCCTAGTTTTCACGAGCGACGCAACTGAGCACAAGCATAAGATAAAACAACACATTCGTCTTATGTTTGCGTTCGTGAATACGGGACATAGCACAAATACAAGGGAGGCTTTGACAGCTAATTACGTTTAGCCATTCAAAACACTCGTTCTAGGTCGCTCCCGCGCGTTATCGCGCGAAAACAAGATGGCGGAAGAGAGGTACTCTGAGATAGTTCGTGACTATCCAATGTTGTATGACAAAGAATGCAAAGATTTTAAAGACAGAAACAAGAAATCTCAAGCTTGGATAAAGGTGGCGAACAGAGTGGGTATGCATGAGCAAAGGTAAAGTTTTGATCATTTTAATACACGATTGATCAATAGGTGCTCACATACCTGAAGTAGAATTCACGATCTGACAGTCGAAGTTCATTTAAGAGATTCCAGAAATCCCCTTGACTTTTTATTTCTCTAAAACCGTCCCTCACCCAAAAACGTTTTGCTTACCTCTTCAGTCTACATTGCCTTTTTCGCCTTCTTCGTCAGAGGAGAATTACTACAAGTAATATCTATTCGGCGATGTTGGCTGCCATATTTGCCGTTTTACAAAAGAGGACTAATAACTTGTGACTCTTGCACTTATTTCAAGGTTCGTTTTCACTTGACACATATCGCTTGTGCTTGCGCTTGTGCCCACCCTTCTACCCCAAAATGGGTCCGTCGAGAGGGCATGTGTTTGACCTGCTCCCTAAATCGTCTATAACCAGGAAATCGAACATATTTTTAAGAAAAACTCGGTCCCAGAAATCGAAATTAGGTTCAAACCCGGTGCCGCCGCACATTTGTATTACGTCATAAACAAGAGTCTTAATAATGTTGTGCTCATGCATGCACGTGGACGGGAGTCATACGCGTGCGTTTTGCTTCTCGTCATACACACTCCATAGCCAGGTTTTAATAGTGATAATATAGAGCCTTCCCAGCCTTCAGAAACTCCATTATCTAGGAATAAACTAAGATACCTATACCTGACTCTAAAACTACATCTCGGACTCGGATAAGGGAAAACTTAGCCGATGCAGTATATAAAGTTCTTGTTTGTTCGGCGGCTCAGTTCGGTTCAATTCAGTATCAACAACACTATGTAATCTATCTTATAAATCTTCCGATACGATTACCCCTGTATAAGAGGATTGTTAATCGGGGGATCAGTACAATGTTACATGACGTACATGGAAATTAACAATATTTCAACAACAACAAAATGAAATTAAAATAAATGAATGGAAAAACTAGAAAACACTAGGGCGCGTCAAAGGTACAATTAAATTATTGAAAGAGGCGGGATTACAAGTTTTAGTAAAAATGTCAGGGGGGATACTGTTCCATTGTGTAATTGTTTTTGGGTATAAGGAAAGTCTCTCAGATGAAGTAGTAGTGGCTAGAGATATAAAGGCATGTGTGCGACGGGACCTTCGTTTCACAAAGCGCAGTTTGTCAGCTGGGTTGATGGCAACAAGGCCATTAGTAATGTTAAAGAGCAAGGTCAGGCGGGAATCTACTCTTCTTTCCCAGAGTGAGCGCGCCAGCTAAGATCTTTTAACATGGCCGACACGCTGGACAATGGGTCAAAGCGTGATAGCGTCCATCGAGCAGCTCTTCACTGCACAATTTCCTATGGGGCGCCGATGCGGACAATATTCTGTTTATAACAATAGTTATGCCGTGTGCTAAGAATCTATTCTGTCTTTCGTATATACATTCTAAGTTCAGATTATATGTTCTAAAGTTTAAACTTTTCATGTTCTGAGCGGAAAATATTAGTTCCATACTTACTATCTATCTTCCAAAGTGCATTTTAATCTTCTAATCATGAAAAACGTTCCTCTTTCAAAAATATGCGTGCTCAACTTAAAAAGATATATTCGAAATTCGGCTAAGAAAATATGTATTACGAATGGACAAACTATATATGCTATATTAAACCAAAAATATATTCTAATTAATATGTAAATATACGTTAATATTTTTGACATTCTTAATGCAGTGCGGTCTATAATTTACCGTCAAAAAGAGCCGCCATTTTGTTTTCGTTTTGCGTTCAACGAAAGCATGTCAGAAGAAAAAAAAAAGAAGATATTGGAAGACGCATAGTCGATGCACTAGTTAGGGGTTATTTGGTAAAATAAATGCATAATACTTCTCATAATACCCTGAAGGTCTTCATCAGAAATGGATGAGTAATTTTCCTCATCCCTACTGACTACTACCTAGTACATCCCAACTCATCTTTTCGCCTTCTAACTGTTCGTTCTGAAACTGATTTATAATACTGCCAATTTTCAGTTGTCCATGAAAAGAATTAACTCCTCATAAACTCCAATTGACTCGAGGAAATATTCTGCCAGTGCCTGAGTGGGATAGAGGAGTAGTCAGTACTGATTGTGGGCGGGTCCCAAATTGTTCTCCAAACCGTAAATATATTGATCGATAACCGTTCCCTAATAGAGATAAAATCAGTATTCTATCAGCCCTGAAATGATTGGGAGGATGACGTGACTTTGTGCAAGGTTATCTATCACTACCGTTAATGTGGTACAAACGTCCTCCAGGCGAATGATCAGAGTTTGCAAAAAGTGATATGAAGAGTCAGTGAAGGTCCTGATGCAGAGCCTTTGTCTTTTGCGTCTAAAAGAACAGATACAGCAGCTTCCAGAAAGGTAAAAAACATGTTCATTTTACTTTATATAACCAGGGAAGTGAGAAAATCCTGATATTACAAAATGGCGGCTCTTTTTGACGGTAAATTATAGACTGCACTGCATTATGGACGTCAAAAATATTAACATATATTTGCATATTAATGTCCATTCGTAGTACATATTTTCTCAGCAGAATTTCGAATATATATTTATAAGTTGAGCACGCATATTTTTGAAAGAGGAAAGTTTTTCATGATTAGAAGATAAAAATGCACTTTGGAAAATAAATAGTAAGTTTAGCATGAATATTCCGAGTTTAGAACCGATATTCAAAGAACATGAAAACCGCTCAGAACATGAAAAGTTTAGAATTTAGAACATATAATCTGAACTTAGAAGGTATATCCGAAAGACAGAATAGATTCTTAGCACACGGCATGAATATTTTAATATACAGAATATTGTCCGCATCGGCGCCCCATATTATAGACAGCTCAGAGAAGAGGTGTAGATTTTTTTTTACTTTTTCCCCCAAAAAAGGTCGGTCTAAGCCTTGCATTTTATTTGCTTTTCCAAAAAAATGGGTCGGTCCGGCGATGGTAAATGACCCAGTCTCTTGACATAAACTCGTGGCATTCGTAGCAGTCTGGGTCCAAACTACCATAATTAATTATTCAGCTGAGGGAAAGGGAAAGTGACTCAAGCTAGTCAGCCTCTCTGTGTGATGGATTGAATGAAGAAAGATGACTCTAGAGATACAGTACACCTCATATTAAGAAGACTTCGTAAATTGCTCAGCTTCGTTTTCCGTGGCGAATTTGGTAAATTTTGAGGTAGGTTTTCGATATATTGGATCTCATAATGCACTTCCGGGCAGACTTCAGGTAGCACACGGATACATATTTTCTCTTCACATTCAGCTTTAAAAAGCTAACTGATAAAGAGTATAACACAACTTAAACTCTAAGTGAAAGTTGCTGCTCAAGCTTGCGAACTTCCAGATTATGGGAATATGGTAGACGCGGCTTTGACATTTAACCAGCCGTGTAGCGTTCTGTTTCTAAAAAAAATACGGCTTAATTAAATAATCAATACAACTACAGCAGTTTATTAACTCGACTCTAAGTACAATGTTTGCAATATTTAGTGAGACACGGTCTCAATATTTTTTTTAATACAGTCAAAAGTATCTAAGGCGAACTTGGGCTGTGATTATTTGGTTGAAATAAAATTATGGTAATATAAGGTTACACAACATCTTCAAAAAAACAATAACTTTTCGAGCCATTTGCATCCTCTTGGGTATGGAATATTCTCTACACCTGTAAAACTAAGCTTGTGCAATTTCACTGGTTCATTATTGTATTTCTAGTTGGAATGAGCATTTTCGTTTTATTTATCATGAAAACTAAGACCAAAACAATCTCAATTTTTCCACGAAAACCCCCCACTACCGGTTACAAATTCTTCGAACTCGGGACCTTTAATAGCAAATCTTGACCCGAAGAGCTCTACGGGAGACGTCAGACGTCAACATGTACAGACGTAATGCAGACAGTGAAAATTTATCATACATAGTCTACATAAGAAGACGAAATACATTATTTGCAGCTTAAAATCATCATCTTTATTACACACAAACCACCATGTACACACATAAAAATACAAAAAATTTATAATAAATTACAGTGGAAGACAACCTAAATGGAAGCCAAAGACTTATTACTTTAGGTTGCCTTTTTAAGCGTGAGCTAATAATCTAACAATATTATACTGAATATTAATATTATGATAAGAGAAAGATGATTGGAAATAAAAGGTTTTTGCGAGAAGGGAGCGAAGAAGAGCAGACATAGATCAGTTAATTAAGGAGATGACTGGTTAATTAAATAGGATTTCAGATTATATTTAAAGCTGGTGAGATAAGTTCTATTTTTCATCTCATCAGGGATAGAATTCCAAACTTTTGGTCCTTCGTAGGCTATTGAAAATTTTCTTATATTTGTTCTTGAAAATAAATGACGTACGCTATTTTGGAAGATATCAATTGGTTTCCAGTCTTCATTTTAAACAATTGTTTATTGTACTCTGAACTGCAGTACTTCTCAGACAAGATATAAACGCATCCAATACACGCCTTTCATAAGTTTTACTTCCGGTCACGAAGACGAGGCTCCAGGTGGCTTGAAATCCAAGATGGCGGACAACTGCTCAGTCTCAGCTAGAAAGTACCTCCGAAAAGGACTCGAAAAGTGTGTTATTTAGTAGATCGTACCTGAATTTGGCTTCAGAATCACTGTATTTATGTTCATGTATAGTCTACCGTATATTAACTGATGATTTGCATGAAAAACGTCCACGTTTTGGGCAAAATACCGAAAGAGCGCGGATGAAACTTTTAAACTATTAACTTTTGTTGAAAATCTCAACACTACAACAGATCAGTACCACAAAAAGCACACGCCGTATGAAATACTGCATTGCTGTGTACACTATGTACTGGAATAACTCTTGAGACGTGATTTGTAGTGTAAGCCGACCCAAAACTGAGAAAGAGTATGGCTGATACGGTTGCTTGAAATATGACTAACTTATGGTTGTTCAGTTAACGTATAACTTTGAGGGAAGTGGGGGTTTCTTGGTGTTACAGATCACCACATATGTAACACAAAGAAAACTACTGTCTTCTAAAGCAAAACAACACCCTGAAATACAAAGAACCCTATCCCCAGAAACAATGAATCAAACAATGAATCTGCTTCACCAAGAAGCACCCAGAAAAGTGATATTTGAAGTATGCGGGCATCAGGCGTCGTATTAGGTACAGGCATTCCCGGAAAAATATGTTCCCTTGGTGTCAACGTACTCAAGAGAAGAGAAATCTTCAAGCATAATTCTGGCTCTTGGAAACAATGATAGCTACAGCTACCAGAATGAAGAAAATACTGTTGATGATGTTCAATCAATGGGCATCAGTCAAACGATGAAAATACAGATTCAACCGACCGCTATTGAAAAACCTGCTCGTTTTTCTTCTTCAAGGAAATAAAAAATAATATTAGTTTCTACACAGGATTCTCATCTTCTAAAATATTTCAGGTCTAGTATGATTTTTATAATGTTTGAGAGAAGGGAGAAATATCATTTACTGAAATAAATGTTTAATTGAGGCTAACAGTAATATGGGAACTGAGGGAATACCACTTATAAACAGTGGCTATACAAGCAATCCAGGTAAATAAAAATATGAAAACATTAAGTACTAAATAAATTGTAACAAACATATTAAAACTATTAACTGGTAAAATAGGTGTTAACTAAGTGGTGGTTGAAGGTGATATTAAAATTAGTCCACATGAAATTGGGGGAATCATAAGATGAGTGATAATGTGTGTATGGATAGCAGGGTTTTAGCCCAGAAGGTTTGGGGTAAGGTGAAGCAAAATCAGAAATGAGAAAAACACTAAAAAAAAGGAAAATTATGAGTAGTGAATGCATATATATTCGAGTGAGAGCTGCTAAATAAACAATAACTGATATAACAATGTGGTGGCCTGATGATATGAGAGTGAAGGGAGTGGGGGAAGTTGCTTGGGGAAAGGAGGGCATTGGCACCATCTCCCATTATTTGACTGGCTAAAACCCTAGATAGGGTGAGCTAATATACCACACAGAGCATGCAGGGATAGGGGAATTAAGGAACCACTACTAATTACAATCGGTTTGTGCTAAGCTTTTCATTATATATAATTATCAAATTATCAATAATTGCACAAAAGAATATTTTGTACAAAATGGTAGTGTTAGAAATTTGAATTCCATTCAAAAAGCCCAAGCAGTGTCCAAAAGCCTCTGCTAGATATATTCTAACTACAAATAAACTTATTTTAATGGTATATGAACAATAAAATCAATACCGTATGCTGTTACACAATAATGTAAGTGATACAAAGTCAGGGAATATACATTGAAGGGTAGGGTATGAATTGTATACAATGTGAAAAAAAGGGTATGAAAAAATAGAATTTACCATATAATGGGTAGGGATAGGGGAAGGAAAACGTGCTATCATTCTTTATTAATGTAAAAGTTATGTACATAATTTAAGTGAAAACGGCTTTGGGGAACTATGAACGGATAAACCATATTCTAACTGGAACTATGTCTGGATGGTTATCCAGTATAATGGCTGCTGTTTCGGTATACTCGTTGCCTGGATCTTATCAGTTGACTCCAGCTTTTTCCAATGTTTGTTTTCTGTTAGGTGAACAGTAGTTACATTTCCCATCGATAGCACTTCACTTGCTGTATTAAATAGCAAAAGAGATTAGATATCATGACATGAGCTTATTAAACAGCCTATCAGAAATAAACTAAAATTTGCTTTGCACCTCATAAATCACTTTGCCTCAATTTTAGACCACAATACTAATTTACTTTAGGCAGAAGATATTTCCGACTCCTTTAAGTTAGCTTAGATATCTTCGACGGAAAGATGCCCCTGAAATAATTAATATCGTCCTCTGTAAGCTGCAAACGTTTTTTAGATTTGCAACCTGTCGGGTGTACATTGTTCGGAAATGACCGATGACTTGATCAAGTAGAAAAGTACTTTTCTGTGCGCTAAACAATATACTAAAATAATGCAGACTACACATGGACATAAATACAGTGATTGTAAAACCAAACACAGGTATGATTTACTGAATAACATACTTTTGGGAGTATTTTCGGAGGTACTTTCTAGCTGAGACTGTGCAGTTGTCCTCCATCTTGGATTTCAAACCACCTGGAGCCTCGTTTTCGTAACCGGAAGTAAAACTTATGAAAGGCGTGTATAACTGTTTGTTTCCTTGCATATGGTGCAAACATGGCGCGAAATACAGTGTTAGTACGGGAATCCGATGCCAAATAATTTCCGTAAAATCGAATTTCTGAAGTATTCACTGTCTGCAAACTTAAGATACCTGAACTGATCAAAATTTAAGCGATGTAGCTCTGCTGGGAAGCATGCAATCGTATTTTCAGTTTTCCATACATTTGTCTGTAAATTTTCCCACGGACTTTGACTCGTTGTTACAGAGAAATGTATGGCAAACTGAAAGCACGATTGAACGCTTCCCATCACAGCTACATCCCTCAAATTTTGATCAGTTAATCTTTTACCTGGTATCTCATCGGTTACTGCGCATGCGCAGTAGGAACGAGATAGTTTAGTCACCCATCGTAGTTTTCCGTGTGCCACGGGAAATTCGACTTATCTGCCATCAATGCGAGCGTGGTGTAATCTGGTCCAATCTAACAGCTTGTGTGGCCCATCGTTCCTCCAAACTTCGTACAGTGTTTTACGAACTGGTATTAAACCTGTACGCAAAGACGTTATTAATTCGCCTTGTTTTTGCAGGGTTTCGCACGTGCATCACGTTAACAGGCTGAGCTACAGTGCCTGTTGCCACCTTTGCAAAGGACAACCTTGTCTATGAATAAACCGACTCAGACTCACGGGCACATGTTTAGTCCGCTGTTTTATTCTCTCTCTCTCTTTAGTCCTCGTTAAGGTGACATGACCTCGTAATAACAAGTGAACACTTCCGGTACGTTAGGTTCCGGTTACGTAACTAAGTATATTTCAATGCTGATACTACAGCGTTCAAATATGTCCTATTAGATTAGTCCTAAGTTTTCCTTAATTTTTAGTGAAGGTTTCCAGAGTCTCTTGGGTCTATCGTTAGATTCACTCGATCCGTGGAGTTAGTGTCAAATGCGTGCGATTCCTCCTTTACTCACCCCGTCGGTGTCTGTTTTCACCAAGTATGACCTTGGTGTCTCTGCCTTTTCCACGACTACTCCTTGTCGATTCAGATCCTTAACGTGGACGACTGCACCTGGCTACAGAGGTATCAAGGTTGTCGCCTTATGACGTATGTTGAAGTCATCTTGTTGCCTCATCTTGCTTTCCTGCTCTTTGTTATGAAGCTTGTCCGGGTCTGGCCACTTAGGATTCAGGTTGGAACAGAAGTTCTAATATTCCTTCCCATCAGTAACTGTGCTGGCGAGTGCCCAAACGCGAGAGGTGTTGATCTGTAAGCAAGTAGCCCTGTTCTTGGGATCGAAGTCACATGCTTGAACTCCCAACTCTTTGCAAAATGAGTAAATTCAGCACTGATCGCTATATGCATTGTACGGAAATTGCTAGCCTTGGACAAAAGACGAAAGGTAAATTATGATATATTAGTATTTCTGTTGAATTCGAAACGTTTTGGATTATTGGATCGAGCTACTTATTGACCGATTCGATCTGTACAGCGATTCTAAGCAACGTGTGGCCCGGTCGCGAGACTCCGGTTACGACGAAGTGACGCAAAAAACGACACAGGAAGTAAATGTAAACAAGATGGCGGCGCCCAGGTCTTCGCGGGGCCAACTTTGAGGTGCTTGTTCTCAACGCTAAAAAAGTTTTATCAAATTTTAATACATTTTCTGAACAAACAGCTTTTGAGCTCAAATGTATTTTCCACTCGGGTATAAGTTTGCAGATAGTAAATATTTCAGAGATTCGATGTTACGAAAATCAGTATTTGTCATTGTTTGCACCCCTTTCAAAATGCCGGAATTAACCGCGAACTGGGCTATCGAGTTGCTGATACGTCGCATAAAATTCGATGTAACATCCATGATTTTATTTTCAAGTTGTAATTAGCATTAACTAACCAGTCTTCCCTATCGCCTTGACTGCTCAAGGTCACGCGAATTTTACAGTAAACTCGAAAAAGCCAGTACTTTCGAAGAGACGGGCTATAAATATAAAACTCATAGAAAAAAATTGTTTCTCGGAAAATAAAAGAGCGATAATCGTTGTAAAATGCCATACCTGTTGTATGCCTGTATGGTAGGTTTCTTTCAGTCAAATCGAGTTGTGGCAGAAATGGCGTATTCTTGTATGAAATGCACCACAATAATGAGAAAACCAACCCATAGCGCTTCGCAAGCCGGCGTCCACTAAAAACAATTGTATCACGGGATTTTCTTGTGCTTGTATTCCCGTACTTAACTCACGTATTGGCGTTTTGATAATATAAATCGAAAGTGCGATTTTTAGGGTTGTGTGTATCAGTTGCTGCCGATGCCAATTTAGTACTCCCCCGCCCGCTTTTGATTTTGGATAATTTGTAATAAAAAAATTATATAAACGCTTTTCACACTAAAACGTTGTGTACTGGTTCTAAAGTCTCAATACGGCCATGCCTTCGATTTAATGAGTTGCACGTGACGTTATCACGCCGATTCACAGTATCTTCAAAAACCTAAATTCTAAACATGCATCATATAAAGCTGTTTCTTTTGCATTGTATAGAATGATATCCAGTCCTTACACGAAATTTCAGGTCTGTGCGATGTTTTGCTTCCGAGTTATAGAGGTTTGAGTGTGTCCAAACAAACCTTCACGTGTTTCAGATTAGTCGTCAAAATCAAAATAATTAATTGTGCCAAATTAAAGCTAAGGTTTTTGGCTTAATAAATGTTTAGAAGTTCGATTTCATGCGACTCGTAGTGAAACCGAATGAAATGTAACTTGCTTTATATAATTTAAGGCTGCGGAGTTTTGGCGGCCATCTTGGTTGGTCTGTCTTACCAACCCCATACATTTTTACGGTAACGACTTCTCATATTTGTTCGTCCATAATGCTCTTCTACTTCAAAATTTGGCCCAGAGATTAACTTTTGATCTCTCTTCAATCTCTAAAACATTTTGTTTCATTTGGAAAAAAAAATCAAAAGAAAACATTTGGTCACCCAAAGTGACGTAATTGCAACCCAGTAATTGTATTTTTGTGGTACAATATTTTACGTGTGGCGGATCAGAAATAAGACACAATCTGTCAAGTAGTCATTGGGTGATAGACAATTTGTCACTTGTGAATTTCAGCTTCTACGGAAGGTCAAATTTAACTGATAAAATGGGAGTCGAACAATCAACCACTCGTCGTCGGGAAGGCCTCCATCCTGCCTTAGCAAGTGCACTATTTGAACGAGCACTTCTCGATACACTTCGGGACATGTCCGTTGAGGGTTTGGGTGAGTCCGAGATGATTGAACATGCATGGGATCCGAAAGACTGTTCGCCGAGGTTCCGAGTACTAGGCGACAGACTGACGGCTCGCAGAGCTGCTTCGATTACAACAGACTGCATACGAGGTATTTTTCAAGTATGATTACCGTATTTATATTTTATAGTTTAATGGACCTAGAAGCACATATATCTGTGCGGCTGCAAAGGGTAGGCATTAAGGCACAGTGGAAAATCGAAGAAATATGCCATCTGAACTTAAAGGGGTCAGGAGCCCATAACTAGGAGCGTCCATCCCGCGTACTAGGCCTAGGTCACAGCGTTTTCACAATAGGTTATTTTTAGAACGATTTTCTGCTATTCTTGGGTTGCAATCATTCCTAAGGGAATAAAATCACAAAAGCGTAGCAGCCGTGTTGTTGGTATAACAAAAGTAGCTAATGAGGCATGTTTTGTTCCGCCACTGGTGCAACCCACTAATTGGCGGGACAATTATCTAAAAATAGCCCAACTTGTGAATACGCCGTGACAGCTATATAGGAGATATGGACGCTCCTGATTATGGGCTGCTGGTTTGTTTTAAAATTCGAGCAGGTATCGGACAGACGGGTTTTTCCGGCCCCCTCACGTCAAACAAGTAAAGCGTCCATCACTCGACTATTGTAAATGGTTTGATAAGGAAAGCGTAAGTGCGGCCGTTAATATTCGTTACAGACGATTATGTATTTCTATCCCAGGTAAGAAAGGTTACCGTGCTGGAAGACATGTCTGGGAAATCCAGTGGGAGACGGAGGAGAGAGGAACATCTGCTGTGGTGGGTGTGGCAACACCTAAAGCACCCCTGGCTGCCTTAGGGTTCGGTGTACTTGTGGGACGTAATAGCGAGTCATGGGGATGGGACCTGGTGACTAAAAAGATATGGCATGAAGGGGAGAGGGGTAGCTACCCGGCATTCATTTCAAACTTCGTAGTCCCTGATACGATTTTTGTCATTCTGGACATGGACGAAGGAACAATGAGGTAAGATATTATATCGATCTTATTATATTCTCTATTGATGTGCTAACAGAAAAATTATCGTTATGCGTCTGTTGTATGATAATCTTTGCCAGTCTACTTTATATCTGCGAATAACAAAACCAGGACAAGGGCCGGAGAAATTTTCCATGAAAACAGATTGTTGTTTGTTGATTTTTGTTTACCTTTCCCCAGCTTCTCGACACGTGATCTTCACCTAGGTATTGCCTTCAAGGGTTTGCCTAGAAACCAACAGGACAGGCCCATGTGTCCAATAGTGAGTGCCGTGTATGGTAACTGCGATATCAGAATGAGATACATGGGGAGAGGAGGTAAGAGTTTTTAAATAGAGTGCAACTCCAGCAATCACATCTTCATGATTTATCTCTAACGTTGCTGGTTGTCATCATCATCGTTGTTGTCATCGTCGTTCTGGTTGTTCCTTCTCCTACTCCATCTACTCCTCCTTCATCTCCTTCCTTCCTTCCTTCTCCTTCTCCTCCTTTTTTCTCTTATTATTGTTATTGTTATTACTACAAGAAAGTGGATAGAGAACTTGAATAAATAGACAAAAGTGAACTTCATTCTTCATCAGAGTCTGTCATATCAAATCTGAGACAACCGATTTCATCTTCTCGTTCTGAATACCCGATACGACAGCCTCCCGAGACAGAGGCATCCAGACGTCGATCAACAAGGTCTCCTCCTGACGTCACGCCACATGAGCGAGTGGCGGCGTCCACAGACTACAAGTTTGACCATACCCATGGTACAAACATTGCTGTTATGTGTGGAGGAAAGAAGTCGAAGCGACTCGAGTGAGTAGGACAATTTAGCTTACTTTGATGTAATTATTCAAAACCTACAATCATGAACTTGTTTGCAAAAATAAATATCTAAGCCCTGCTCAAATTACGTTAGGTTTTAGTACATTTTCTTTGGTTTTAGTCACACGATTCTGTCAATAAGATAGCGGTTGAAAAGGTTCTAAGCTTTATTAACATGGAAGAGCCAAGCGTTACAAAATGGCGGCGAAGGTCTAGTGTGTGTGAAAACTATCAAATTACAAAAGCACATGGCAAACTTCGGTAATCGAATATATTTCGACAAATAACTATCGATTACAAAAGTAAACAAACGATACTAAAATGTTTGACTAATTAGGTCATAAGCAACCGTTCTTAGAACTTCTTTCTACATCCTTTCGACAGATTCCCCCTTTCAGTCACAAGCTAAATGGGAACACAAACACTATTGTGTATGTAGCATTCTCCTTAGCCTGTTCCAGGCTCCAGATAAGTGGAAAGGGTCGGGAGAAAAGCGAGACAAAAAAAGACCAAAAAAGAACAGGAAGAGTTCTTTTTTGTCAAGTACAGCCTTTTTTAGCACAATAGCAAAATAAGTCATTTTACTTTAACCTCATATATAGTGGTAAACATTGGAGACCGCACCCATTCTGATTTATATGCCAACCAGAAAGCCATTGGCTAGTGAAACAAAGGAGAGCAGGCGGGTCATTCATATTCTAGTTGACAATTTGAATAACAATGATAATGCTTACAAACAACGCGCCCTCCTGTAAGAGGAGTGAGGAGGGTGAGAAAGGAAATGACTTTCACCTCCAAACAAGGTCGCGCCATTTTCTCAGGTTTCACACTACCAAGACTGACGCTCGACAATGAAATTGTCTGTAATTATTTGATTGAAGTGTACTTTTTATCCTTGAATCCTTATTGGTTTATTAATTATATTCCTCAGCCCCGTAACTGTATTCAATAATGGTGTCGTCCTGACGTCACAGCCTTTAAAAGTGAACGAGCTGTTTGAGGTACGAGTGGACAGCAAGGTAGCGAGATGGATTGGAGGAATGGATATCGGTGCTACAACGAACAGTAGTGGTAAACTTAACTTCCCACGTGTCATGGTAGATTGCAGAGAGGGGACCACCTTCATGTGGACTAGCAATAAGATCGCGCATAATGGCAAAGAGATGGCCGAAGTGCGAGAAAACATGGATGAGCTATCGGCAAGTATCAAGTGACTTTTCTGAATGTACCAATTGGTCAGTCCAAAGGGTTTAAGTAATTGTCTGTTTTTCTGTTGTTTTCTTATAATTTTACCTGTGGAAAAGAAACTAGTACTAGTGCTTAAACTAAAGATGACAACTTAAAGTTTGAAACGTTTGAACAAAATGAGTCGGATGATCTTTTTGACCATTAACACTTTCCAGTCTAGAACGAAATACTGACAAGAGAAGAAATATTACAATGGTTCGTGTGATCTGCGAGGTAAATTAACTTTTGGCCACTTAATGCCAATAGAGCGGTTTTCGATTGAGTGTCGTGAAACCAAAAGTAATTACAGAGCCAATCACGAGAGCAGGTAAAAACGCAATGAACCAATCACGAACTGAAGTAATTCGTGATTGGTTTAACTTGAACCAATCACGAGGAAAAGTAAACACAATCGTGAATAACTCGCTAAAACGAACATTGATTGCGTGACGGACTAATATTAACAATGTTTGGTTTTCAGAATTAGTTAAGACCTTGATTGGCTGATAATTACAAAAACAATTAACAACCAATAGAAAAGGTAAAGCTTGGTTCTCACTAGCGACATAACGATTATAGTCGTACGTAGCCGTAAGCACAAACATGAGGACCTTTATGACGTAGTGTGAACCACTCGGAACATAATCATAAGATTGACATAATCATAAACATAAGAAAATAATCGACTATGTTTACGATTTTGTCTATGATTATGATTATGTCGCCTATGTTTCAAGTGCGAATGTAATTGAACATAACGACATTATCGTAATCAGAACACAATAGGTTCCTGACCAATAAAACAACTAGTGCGAACTCCTCTCGTTATTTGCCTCATTTCCAAAATGGCGGCGTTCGAACAAACACCACTGAAACACCAAATAATTGCAATGCGCATGCTTATGTTACTTATATTAAAGAGCATTCGCATTAGCAGGCTAAAATTGCATGTGCCCGAAGGGCGAAAACAATTTGAGCTCTAATGAAAAATCTCAAGAATTCAAATTAATCCAGAATTGCATGAGAAAGCCATATGATTACTTGTTAATAATATTCATCCGCGTATTTGTGTTTCATTGTCGTGATGTTATTCAAAGGATTTTGCTTCAGTTTTTCAACTTCTCCCGGCGGTAAATGTGGAAAGCTCTCTTTGTTATTTTTCTACATTGTTGCAAAAGTTTGGAAACACCACCGCCATTCAGTCAATCCAATTCATGAGTTCTGGTTGGATATATTTTGTTCAAATATGAGGTATTACATAATTTGGCATTCAGGTATTACATGATTCGGCACTGGTGTTATACGATTTGGCACTGGTGTTTAGCATAAATACAGCTATTCTCAGCCAATCAAATTTGACTGGGAACTCCTTGCATGTATATTATTAAAAACAGAACGAACGTAAGGAGCTTATGGTTATGTTTATGATCCTTATGTCGCTAGTGCGCAAACACAAAACCAAAGCAATCGGGTACTATTTTCGACACTGAATCGACAACCGCTCTACCTCGAGTAACCAATTCGTTATGACCTTAGCTCAACGCAGTCGATTGTATTTTACAGATTGGCGACAGAGTTGGTGTAATGCGTAAGCCAGACAACACACTACACTTTTTTCTGAATGGTAAAAACATCGGCAGATCCGTGAAGACAATACCTGATGTATTATACGGTGTGGTGGATGTGTATGGACAGGTGGAACAAGTTACCATCACAGGTCTGTATCAGATGACCGTGCACGTACATTTTAGTTGTTGTCCATGCGCTATCCGGTTAATGTCTCTCAATCATTAATATATTAATATTCAAACTTCGTGCTTTGTACGAAATGCCAGCAGGTAATTGGCTAGAATTCCATAGCCCAATGCAAACTCGGTCGCTGATTAGACAATAAAGTGTAATATATACATAGCGTGGTATCCAATGGTATGAAAAGCAGTAATCAACGATCTTCCAGAAGTATTGACTTAAAACAGGCAAAACTCGGAAAAAGAAAATCATTCACAAAGTCATAGCAGTTAAAGAAAGTATATATTTTTTCTTTTCCGTAATTAAGGTGAAAATTCACTTTTTGAATTAGACCGACGTTTTTCGCCGCTCTACAGAAGACTTTAAGCGGATTATATTTTTATTACGTGAATTCTATTGAAAAACCGATATCTCACTGATCGCCTCGGGAAGACAGCCCTTGGGAAGGCTGAAAATTTAACCATACTGCATTTGGCCTCTGACGTTCATCGTACAGTCAGTGCGTGCATGTATTTGATAACGAAGTACGCACACTCGAACCCTTAAAATGTTTACTGAGCGACTCACACTAGAGCGGATTTCGTATGAGTGGGAAAGTTACGCGGCAATAACTGACGGCACGGTTACTGTATGGCATGCCGTGACATTGAAATGGTTGTTTCTGAACCAAGTCACGGTTGTAGTACGGTTACGGTAGTGCTACGGACGTGCCGTATTGTTGTCCTACTCATACGAAACCGCTCTAACAACGGCTACAGGCAGTAACATGGAGACTGCAAAGTTAATGTTCCGATTATACAACACACTATTATGTTTTTCAATGTGATTCATGATTAAAACTGATTCAGTGATGAACACAGTATCATTCGGCACATCATCTTATTTTCGCTAGACAGAATAATTAATTTTAATGAAAATATGTTGTAGTGCAGCGTCATTTATACTGTCGCAGTTTTCGAAGTATTCGAAGTCTTCTTTGTTGAAATTAGTTGTTATCTTCACCCTGAAGTTATATTAATGTACTCTGTTTACTCGCAGTAGGTCATGGTTTTCCGTAATATTCTTCACCTAAATTACTATAATATATTTTAGGAGGTACAGCTGAAACTCAAACAAGTAACCAAGAAACAACGGTTGACGGAGGCGATGTTTCAGTTTTGGTACGCATGAACAACGTCATCAACCTTCTCAAGCTATCAGAGGGCCCTGACCTACCAGTCATAATTAACAAGCTATCGAAAGATGTTCTGGAGCCTTATCAAGACACTCAGGATCGATCACTCAGACAGAAATACGGTGATCACCTTGCTGAGATCGGTGCAGCCGCTCACCTGAGCAAACTTTTACTGAGACTAGAGGACAGGGGAATGGAGACGGCGGAAGGATGGGTGGGGATGAAAATTGTTCGAAGTATTTTTTGGAATTATTCTGATGCAAGCATGAAAATGGCCAAGGCCATTGGAAGAAGTGGATTGCTTGGCCGACTAGTCAATGAGCTAAAGTACTATGGACCTGCGCAGTCCAAGAATGAGGTATTAGCTTTTTAGTTGACTCTCATTAAGGCTCCGGCGTACTTGTACCAAATTTTAAGGGCACATTCTATTGGTACTATTTTGACTATTCCTATTTCGGTATAGGAATTAACATAATGCACGGAATACTAATTACCAAAAGAACACGAACATATATTCCGAAAACGGAATGATCTTGACGGAGGTGACCTGGAAACTCTGCCAGACGCGTGCGCGCCATAGGTCCAAAAGCGCGAATAATCGCCCTAAATGTTTCATGATTACTCTATTTAATGTCATACAGTAAACTAACTTACACGCTTTTAAATGTCCTCAAAATGCCCTGTTTATATATACATTTAGGCTTAGGAAAACCATATTACATGTACCTAATATGGGTCCCGGTAAGTTCATTTTAATGTCCAGCGAATCGTATTGCACGTTCTTGTGGTGTTTTGCAGTTTATGTTACCATATAATGTAAGAGTTTTTAACGCTTCAGAAAAAGAAAGACATTGTGTCAGCTGCCATCAACATTCTTCATAACTGCGCCAAGGCAACAGAGAATCGCCAAATTTTCAAAGACATCTCAGCCGTCCAGCATCTCGCACCATTCCTGAAGTCAGAGGATATGGAAATTGTGATTAGTTCCTTGCTGACATTGTCCTACATCACTGAGGATGACCAGAAAGGATTGTTGGAAGCTGATACTAAGGTAGGATTGTGCTAACGTTTTTTTGTAACCATTAAAGGGAACTAGTGTTTATAGATAGATAGAAACTTTATTACTGTGTCAATCTCTTCTAGCTGATCACAAGGTTCTACTAATCGGGGACACTTAGCTAAATACAATATGTGAATAAAATATTATGTGATTAAAATTTTATTCACGTAAATATATAGTTCAAAATAAAGAATAATATGTGCATTCAAAATTTACAAGCACTAAAGACATACTAAAATATTTACTCAAGGATGTTACGACAGGGCGTAAAAGCACTATACAAAACGAACTACTACTAATGAGGCCCTTTTAGGGTAAATTCCGACTAAGCGACACGGCGTTGAAACAGCGACGTGAAGGACATGAAATAACAACAAACGTCTGAAATTGCGAGAGCGACAGAGAGAAATAAGAAAACAATAGACGAAATTCCGACAGCAACATGCCCACCTTCCGAGACTGCCACACGACTAGTTTAGAAACTCAGACAGGGGACATGCGTATCCCCACCCACCCCCCCTCCCCTAAAAGGGCCTCACTAATAAGACTATATGAAAATATCAACAAAGAGTATCTTTAGAGCAATCTAGTTATTACATAGGAAGCATTGTTTGCATGATTCATCGTCAATAAGTTGTGTGACGTCTTTCTACCTAATGCATTAAAAAAATATATTTAAAGAGATGATACCTCTCACGTCACGTGATAATATGGATCATAGCGTTGGACCATAGTATTTAAGTGAATGTTTGCCAAAGCGCATATATCTAAATCTAGACAGGCTGAAATCAGCATTACGTAAATTATATCCCTTTTCTGTGGTTCTGAACATTGCTGTCAAATGGTTGTTTATGGATATCTAAATTGAATGCTGTGTTTGTTTCCTGTAACTTGTACACTAGATATCAGTTATGGACCGATATTCTTATTCATAATATCGGGCGCCGCCATCTTGGATCTTATGACATCACACGGTTGTCTCTATTGTCAGAAAACAATAGCATTTTTGTTGTGTAACAAGATGGCGGTGCGCGAGAAATTCGAATGAGTTTTATGGATAGAAAAATCGGCCCATAACTGACACCTAGTGTTCGATTTACAGGAGACAAACACGGCATTAGAGAGCAAACATTGTTTCAGTGGAGGTCTCCCACGTGATTGGCTGAAGCGCACCACGTGACCTCAAGCGAGTGTAGCATTTTAAGGACGGTGCCTACTAATGTCAGCGCGCACGTCGTTCTGCGCATCTTGCGTCCCGCGGGTCGGGGTCATCCCGCGAGACAGGCTATTTGCAGAACTATTTTGAAATTCAAACTGCTGTGTTAATTGTGTAGTTTGACAGACATAAAGATGGACGATTTTAAAATACGAGGTCGGAAGATACGCTTGAAAAATGAACGATTTGTGAAATCTTTAAATTCAACTACACGACCACGAAAGACAATTTTCAGCTAAAATGGTAAAGAGCCGACCATCTATAAATTGATGATTTATCGTGGGGAGATAGTCGAAGAATCGTAGATTAGGTGATTTAACCGACCAATTGAATGAAGGTTGTTTGAGGCTCCTTTGCATTAGCCCTTTCGCTGCTTTCGTCAATTTCGCCGGCAAAGAATCCAAACATGGACTCGGCAGTATAAACAATGTGTGAATACGGTCAAATAAGCTTCGTGAAAACGGATAAACCTCATGGAGATCCAAAAAAGAATGAAGGAGGAAGGACTGTATGGGGTTTGAATACAAAGGAAGCAGCAACAGGTTTGATTTTAAATGAAGAAAGTGGAAAGACGGGACTGCCTCTTTTACCCGCCGCCATCTTGAACATGTCCCAGAATGCAATAGAAGAAACTAATTCTCAGACTTACTAGGGAGGGCTTGGTAAAAAATGTCAATTTGTGAAAATAAAATTAGCGAGAAAAGGTTTACCCACAGGCAGCCCAAGCTCACGCCTACGTAGATTACGTGATCGATTGCGTGATAGCGCGCGCATTTCACTATAATAGAGTTTGTATGTGTTGATTTCTTATCGTGGTAAAAATAAAGGTAATGAAATAACATTTTGCAATAAATGTACCTCCAGTGTACTTTTCTTATGTCCTTGAGTATTCTCTGCTATTTTGGGCTATTTTGGATCGATTTTAGAGATATATTTAGAGATATATACTATATACACCCGATCAAAAAAAAGATGACACTCCAGAATATATATATCCCCATATGTGTCTTTGTTGTTACCTGGGAAAGCAATACCATAGGGATCGGTACGAGTACAATGCGCAAACAATCGCTTCGTTTAGTGCCTAAATGCCTACCAATCTTTCTTAGCGCCAGTGGGTTTGAAGTTTACAAACATTAGAAATAAAGGAAAGTTTAAGTTTTTATAGCGCAGCATTTTTTCACATTGTTTGATCTTCTCTTGGGGCTTTAAACAAATTTAATGAAGTACCAGTTTGCTTAGAAAAACTTTGCCTTAAGAATGTTTTTTAGAAAAGAATTGCGATGCCAAATCATTAGGGGGTTTAGTCACGTGCTCGGAACGCTTAAAAAGCATCAAAATTTTATTCGCACAAATTAAGTTCAGGGGGGGGGGGGGGGGGGGTTAAGCCATTTTGAAATATTATTTTGTCTCTCATTTCTGCTCCTTAACGTAGATTTCAACCAAATTAAGAGGACCATTTGCAGTTTTCCATGGGAAACATGGGTAAAATCCCATGTCGCCCTTTCTCTTGGCCGCGCGGGGCCTGGGTAATCATTTAACTTTAAATTAGTAGTTCTTTTCACGACTTCAAATCTTGGAAACCATTTCTTCCCCTGAACTACAATATCAACCAAATTAAGAAGACCTCCTGCAGATTTCCATGGGTAACATTTTAGTGAAAATCCCATGTCGCTACGACATTCCTTTTTATCCGTAAAAATCAATCGCCCTTTTGGTTTTGGCTGCAAAGCATGCTGGGACAGTTTCATTTTCTATTTCCGTGTCCAGACCTCGATTAAATAAAGTTGCAGCGTTAAAATTATAGTTTTGGTACTGAACACGATGAACACAATATGTTGTTTGCAAATTTGGGGTAAGATATGCGAACCTAGCAAAACTGAGGGGCGAGGTGTGGAAAATCATATGCCGTTCCTGTTAAGGTTATCGTATAGCTTCAGAGCCGAATTTTTCAAAAAAAGATTTGTTCACGTAAAAACAAAGTTTAGAGTGTTAAGTATCCAACAGAAAAAAATTGTTTGATTATTTTTTTATCTAGACGGAGAAATATAAAAAAGAAACATTTTACCGGAAGATTGCGTTACATATTCTGATTGACAGCTCATACACCACATCAATCGTCATGAGCATCTTTTCTCACATAAATATGTCATCGTAAATTCGAAGCGTATTCGCTAAAATTTTCCGTAGATGTCTTCTTCAAAACAAGTATCTGGTCCTTGGAGTTCAAGAAAGAGGAAAAAATCAAAGAAATGTTCGAAATTATATATTCTTATTACCACTGGCTAAACTATTTTGTTGTACACTAGGCCGCTTGATTCCTCTTAAGTATTTCTACAATAACATGCCCAATCTCTGACATTTTCCGGAGCATATATTCACAGGCTGATTCTTCGGGTAATTTATCTGTCCTCGTGCTTTTCTTTCGTCTTCCATGTCCGTTTGGTCTGCTTTGGTTTTGTCTTCTTCTTGTCTGTAGCTGGTTTATCCTTTGCCGTTGCAATTGCCTTATTCTGGCGTTTGACCGGTTAATTCTTGGTTTTGCCCATAATGAAGAGTGTTTGAACTCAACTGAGGGCGAAGACCTTTGATTGTGTTGCTTTCATGCCGCTGAGACTATTGGTGGGAAGTTTTGACAGTGACATTTCCCATTCACTGGTTGAACATCATTGGCTGCGTTTGATTGCTGTGAAAGAGGCGGGGCATCAGAATCGTTTTCTTGACTTTCTATATTCGTTCTAAACATAGTTTGAAAAAAGCTCCAACTCGACGCGAATTTGTGCGAATTACTTCAAATTTTCACAGATTGTTCGCAATTATATCAGCTAAAAATTCTGTCGGCGATATTTTAAATTTTTAAAAGAGAGGCGCTGAGAGCGATTCCCGCATATATACTTGGATTGCGCGTTAGCAGTTTCACGAAGGCCGAAATATCTTCAGAATGGCTTCGAATTTCCACAATCGCCGACACTGTTTCGTAAACAAGGTCTGTGGGAGTCCAGAAAAGTAAACAGATCTTAAATTCATTAAATTGCCGTGGAGTTGGAGCTCTTGGAAACCAACTCGTTTGTTCGGAAAATAAGTTTATTTTAAAATCGCACTTTTATCAAAATTACAAACCTTAGGTATATCGTTGTAGCCAATTTTATAAGCTTTAAAATGAGGTATAATTTATCTAAATACGACGAATATTCGAGACGCTACTTAATTTTATCCGGAACAGTACCCTGAAGGTATACGATAACCTTGATAACTGTGCCCTCCCATTAACAGTGTCTTGAATGAAGTTGTAGCTTTAAAATCTTAGTTTCGGTACTAAACACGACGAACACAACATATTGTTTGCAAATTTTGGGTAAAATCTGCGAACCTTGCAAAACTGAGGGGGGAGGGGTGGACAATCATTTTCATTTCCTGTTAATAACGGTGCCCTCCCCATTAAAAATGTCTTGAATGAACCTGTAGCTTTAAAATCATAGTTTTGGTATTAAACACGACCAACACAACCTATGTTTTCGAATTTTTGGTAAGATCTGCGAACCTTGCAAAACTAAGTGGGGAGGGATGAAAAAGCATATGCATTTCCTGTTAATAGGAGTACCCTCCCCCATTAGAAAGGGATTGAATAAAGTTGCAGCATCAAAACATAGTCTTGGTACTAAACATGATTAATACCACATATCATTTGCGAATTTTGTGTAAGATCTGCAAAGTTTACAAAAATAAGGGTGAAGGGGTGGTATCCACTTTAGGCTCGGTTTCAGCCGTTGGGGTGTCGTTTCTCCAAAGCCTCCCCCACTAACGGCTGTTCGCGCGGTCAACACACCGTGTCCGTGACGTCAGCTGATTAAAATTCAATATTATTCAATTTGCGTGTTTTGACAAGAAAAGCCGTTTACTCTTTCACGACTGTAGCGTAGAAACACACTGGAACTCTAAACTAAAACTCCGAGTGTGAAATGAATTCTCAAGAACAAACGCCATTTAAAATGATTGAGAAACTAGGCTGCATTATTTGTTACTCTGTAATATTAGTGCCGGTTTGAGTCTGTGTTAGTTTCTAATCCCTTTACTGACATTGTCGTGGTTTGGCCCAAATATTAAACTACCCTGACTACTACCGGGCTACTAGCACACATACGGCCTATTTCCCGCCAGATGATGAGATAACGTACACGTGTTTGACATTAACTGACTATTAACACATACGGCGCATTCTCGTTCCCAGTGCCTCCTCAACTAACTGAAAAATCGGAGGCTCTGGTAAGACACGAAACCGGATGTCCTAGATTCTAGGACATTGAAACTGCGCATGCTCTTAGAACTCATTTCCGATTTGCTAACTAAAGCAATGGCAGACTTCATGGAAGCTATCCAGTTCCCCCTTGCAAAGCTTAAAATACAGTTTTCTTTAAAAACTAAACAATTGGAAGCTATTTGGGTAATTAGTATCGATAAGAAGGACTGTTTCTGTGTCCTTCCGACCGGTTATGGTAAATCGTTAATTTACCAAAGTTTACCGTTTGAGTTTAATGCTCTTCAAGGATCATCCAACTCAATCGTGGTCGTCATATCTCCTCTCAACGCAATTATCGAGGAGTGCACAGAACATGCTGATTTTCAGCTGCTGGATTAGACTTCAGGGCTGATGGTCGAGGAAGAATAGGCCTATGTACCTGTTGTAGGTTAGCAAGGGCTATAGCGCTTGCACTCGGCGCGGAATGTGTTTCTCTTGGTCGTTTTGATAGTGGATTACTAGGAGAGCTATAATTTTGCTTTCGACCTCGTTTTAGCCTGGAATTTTGGATCGCCGCGGTTTGATGTTCATGCGATTGCTGAACCATCTCACGAAATTTTTCGGCCGTTTCAAGAGAGCCGGTTTGCACGGACAGCATATTTTTGTAGGGTAGGATTCTTCCCAGAAAATGAACGGTGGCTTAGATAAGAACCCAAACTTTTCCTTAGGTCGCTGTTTAAAATCACTGGGTGATTCTTATCCGATATTACGGCGTTGCAGCAAATGCATGTATTTCGATCGAAAAGCTTTTCTGCTGCCTTTTTTGGCGTAATATCCGCCATTATTGGGTTATAGTCGATCGAAGGGAGATTTTAATTTTAATTTTATTGAAAGAACACCTCAAAAAATTCCTTACTTTACTTGTTATGTTTACAACGGAAGTGATTTATCCACTAAGTGAACCGGAAGAAAAGCGCTGTGCGCAGCACCTGTTCAATTTTTTCTTCATCGCGCAGCCGATTTGGCTAGCCAATCAAATTAGAGCCTGTTTCGTGTCTTACCAGAGCCTCCGATTTTTCAGTTAGTTGAGGGGGCATTGGGAACGAGAATGACATACGGCGTATATGCCCATGACACGTGTTGCATGAACAAATATAAATAACATTTTACAACAGTTGCCGCGAAAGGGAGAAGTGTGCTACTTCAGTGATGAGTATCTATGGCGCTGAAGGCAATATTCTGTGTGAATATTGTGGCAACAGAATATTCAGTGTTTGTTTTTCGTAAGATTTTTCTAAGAATTATCGGTTTTACATTTTGTCTGTTTTGTGGTAATAACATCTCATCTCACATTTCAGAATAATTGATACAAATTGATATCAATTGATACGTTAATTGCCAAAATCTGAGTGAAAATCAATTGTTATCAATTGCTGATAATTATCAATTGATATTCAATTAACTATTTGTTATCAATTGGTTTTTGATATTCAATTTTTATCACTTAGCTACGTCGGGATTTTAACATGAACGCGAGAAAAGCGAGTATCATTAAATTGAAAAATTAAACGACAGTGGTCGCTGTGAACCCTTCTCCCTTCTTGGGGGAATTCTCTTTGGCTTTGCCTAACTCGGCATTCCAGGCGTCTAGCACGGTATTTGGTTCCAACTTATCACGAGAGGAGCTCGCTGCCTTGTTGGTTACTGACAAACGCCCTTTGTACAGTAGAAAGGTCTTGTCCCGTTAATTCTAAACGATTATCTCATTTTATCTCAGACAATCTCAATATTGCTGGGAATGTTACGGAATGCCCTCGATAGTCCAAATCTAAGAGGGAGTTCAGGAGGATGCACGTGGTCGTCTCTCGAGATCGTCGTGGGAATCGGTAACATTGCAGTCAATGGAAAGAATCGAGAAAACATGATTGAAAGGGACGTCATTCCACTGCTTGTTACACTGATGAACAAGGGAGGATTCATGGAAATAGAATGCGCCGCCAATGCATTGTGGGCTTTTGTTAAAACTGAGAGTGACAAGAGGAAGATACGTGATGCGCCTGATGCCATGACAACGCTGAACAGACTGAGTAAGAGCTCAAACCAGGGTGTACAGCAAGCAGCACAGAGAGTCATATTGGCAATTAAGCCAGCGCCAATGACACAAGGTAAGACTCTAAACTACAATAGTTTTTTTAATCGTTAAATTGTTGTATGGCACTTGAGTAGAAATATCTACAAAACCGTGATGAGTCATGACTGCGACAGATTGAAGTGTATCTTATAGTAATTTAGAACTTTGCTTTGTGGTCAACAGGGGGACAAATGGGAGAGCCAAGGAAAACCTGTAACTACAAAGACGCTTGCAAGAGGTTCATGGCAACACTCAAGATTGATGGTAATGATTCTAAAATGTTAATGTCTCCTAAGCAGCCTAAGCAGTACTTTAAATACGTTTCATTTTTTCTTAAACGTTTTCTTTTAAATAAAAAATATATAATACATAGATATGTGGCGCTCATGCACTTATTCATAAATCGTATATCATGTTATCTTTTTTTTAGATTCGTTCTTTCTTGCTTGCTATGACAAGTGTTACTGTACAGAGTGTCACGCGTCACGCAGGGAGAAGCTCTATTACACTCAGGGTACACCAGCAAAGGATTATGCTCTTCCAGTTGGATGGGCTCGCTTTTCGTTAAAGTAAGTGGCGTATTTGGTAACGATGTTTACAATTCCTCTACGTGTTCTTCATTGCTAACAAAGTGAATGCATGCAGAAGCTGAAAAATATGCTTTGTGTAGCGAGTTAATATTATGTTACCGAGAGGTAGTACGGAAAAGAATTGTAAAACCGAGGACTCACGAATTCGGATTACTAATTTACTAGCGAAGCTCCATACACGAAACAATTTCTATATTTTCGTCTGTCTGTCCGTCCGACCGCCACGGCCGCCCACCCCACCTCTACTATCGGTAGCACTTTTCCTCTCCAAACGCTCGGTTTGTGTTGTGATAGCTCACTCAGTTTCTTGTTATGTTTTCTGTAACACTTCGCAGGGCGCCGGCGAGTGCTGCTGCACTAGACGCAGGCAAGCAGTGGCACGTGGCTTACCATGGAACCCAGCCAGATAAGATCAAAGCAATTCTTGAAGCTGACGGCCTGCTTATTCCAGGTGATAATTTTGATAAATGACAATTTTAAATAGAAAATCAAAGGTATACCCTGGTAACTCACGGATGAGAATGTTGAATCCTGTCAAATTCGCGGGTATTTTTTGTGACTTCGCTTGTCCCTCCTCCCCATGTTCACAATGTTGGGATAGAAAGTCAACATTTCGGTCTTCACGAAAACCAGCATTAAAAAGGGGGAGGCCGGGGAAGTTGTGTTAAAAATAGCCGGAAATTACTAAAGCGGTGCGACTTAAATGGCATGGGCTGTACCTTTTACTTTGAATCTGAGAATAAAAGGTAAAATTGTGCAAGACAGAACTGAAAAATCCACGGAATGTTTTTGTACAGAATGTTTCAAGAATCCATTTACACACTCTTTGGAGTTGTATTGCTCCTAGCCTCTACTAAAAATTTAAGACATTTTACTGCGCACTGTTGAAAATATTACCAAAAGAAGTCGACAGGTTTTCGCTCAACAAGCCATTTCGTGTTTCCATGTTTCGTTTCCATTCTCCGCGCTGTGATAAAACTCTTTCGAGTTGCCTTAAGTTGACTGAAAGAACAGTTTATAGATCGCACGTAAAATGAGTAGTCGTTAAAGCGATTGTAAGTTGGTTTACAAAGAAACAAGAATAGCGCAGTTTTCGATTGAGTGTCATAAAACCAAAACCAAAGTAATTACAAAGCCAATCACAATGAGCTAATCACGAACTGAAGTAATTAGTGATTGCTTTTACTTGAACCAATCATGAGGAAATGTAAACGCAATCGTGGATAACTCGCTAAAATGAAAATTGATTGCATCAGTGGACCAAAAGACAGTTTGGTTTTAGTTTAGAACTTGATTGGCTGATAATTACAAAACATTTTTCGCAGCCAATAGAAAAGCATAGCAAGCGCAAAACCAAAGCAATCACTTAATATTACTTTCGACACTCAACTGAAAACATATCTATGATAGCTGTGAAAAATGTTTTGTAATCAAGTTCGAAACTAAAACCAAATATTGTCACGCAATATTTTTTTTGTTTTAGCGAGAGTTGGAGCGGTTTTCAGTTGAGTGTAGTAAACCTAAAAGCAAAGTAATCTCATAGCCAATCCCAGGAGCTAGTGAAAACACAATGAGCCAATCACGAACTGAAGTACTTGAACCAATCACGAGGCAAACCTGATTGCGTTTGGTTTAAGTTTAGAACTTGATTATTGGCTGATAATTAGAAAACATTTGTTACAGCTAATAGAGCGGTTTTCAGTTGAGAGTAGTAAAACCAAACGCAAACTACCCACGGCCAGCAAATCATAGGAGTGAGTAATCACAAGTAACTCATAAATGGCTTCCCTGTGAGCCAACGACAAACCAAAGCAAAACCAAAACCAATTTGCGTTTGGTTTTACTTTGGATTCTGATTGGTTGGTTTACTTTCTCAGCCAATAGGAGAGCTCAGTAAACGCAAAACCGAAACACTTCCGACACTCAATTGAAATCCGCTCTAGAAAAGCTAAGCAAACGCAAAACCAAAGCAATCACTTGTTATTTTCTACACTCAATCCAAAACCACTCTATCCCAGTCCACGATTGCGTTCATCTTCCTCGTGATTGGTCCAAGTAAATACTTCCGTTCATGATTGGCTCATTGTGTTTATACTTCCTCACGTGATTGGCTCTGTAATTACTTTGCTTTTGGTTTTACGGCACTCGATAAAATAAACCTTTCTACTAGTGAAGCGATCATGAACACATTTTGTGTGGATAGTGAGAAGACGAGTGTTAGTGAGTATTTAGTTTTCTGTTAACGCATTTGAGAACGTATACTATGTGCAAGAAAACGTTTTTCGGAGGATCAAAGCCCGGGAGAAATGGTTGAGAAAAAAGGAGAATACCCGCGGTTTGATGTCCTATCAGAGTGAATACTGCCCGTCATTATAATTATTTCTCAGTCATAGCCAATCATGACCATATTTACCCTTTGCTACACATAAATATATTTCCGAGATATATGGTCAAGAGCAAACCTATTCAGCACGCGTTTGTCATATCGATTAATAGATATAAGCACCCTATGCTATGTTATAAATCGCCTCAAGTTGTATAAGCCTAGGGTTTATAACATGAAGAGGGATTTTGTTATTAACAAATGCAATCAACACCAGTCCTTGGTGTATATTAAGTTCTTATTTATATTTATTAATCTACCAGGTGATGTTGCTCTCGGTGGTAACACACTATCAGAAGCTGTGGGTCACTTCAACAAAGACTGGAAACCAGAGGAGTTTGACACGAGGCAGATCTTCGTATCGCCTAGCATTCGGTACTCGGGAATGGATGTATACTCCAAAGTGAAAGAGTACGTATACAGTTCATTAATCCGCACTCCTCTTAAAACTACCCTGAGTTCCAGAGGTTAAACGGATTAAAGGATTTTGGTTAAAAGGAGGTTAAAAGGATTTTGATTGACTAAGAGCAGTGCGTATATATAAGATACAAGCTGCGTGTCTTATTGATATACAGAGCTGTCCATCCTAATTTTCTCGTCTTGAGAGTCAAAAAAGCGTTCGTTCATTTTCTGTAGGATTTCGAAAGTCAACACTTCTTTTATTTCGCTCTAGTTTTTCGTTGCGTTTTTCCCTGCCTATCTGTCTTTTTAACTCGTGAATCGGCCGTCCAAGCTCAGAAACGAGTTATTGTGATATTTGTGAAATACTGCTACCCACTCACTCACTCACTCACTCACTAAGGTGTTAGCAACGCCAAATAGCCTTGGAAGGAGCTTGACGACAACATCCTCCGCTGGGGTTATGGATATTTTCTGGAACACCACATAGTTAAATGCACTGTCTGTCTTTTTTCTGTTTGAACATTTCTACTTATAAATCAGTGTTCTTTGGTCTTTAAATTCGCTCCGTTTTCAAAGTATTTTCCATACCTTTTCCTTGTAATATATCCTCTTTTCTGTTATTCTCTCTGCCTGTATGTTTGTCGGTCTGTTTTTTTTTATTCGAGGGCATACTTATTTGCTGCAAAAAAAATCATTATTTTAGTTTTCAGGATCAGCATACAAATAAGTCCTACAAAGCCAAAGTGGCCTTCCAGCTGTGGATCCGTCCTGAGAGCTACATAGTTGGGAAGCAAACCATCGGAGCGACCGAGGAGATCGACCCAAAGTTCAGTAACCAGGAAATCGAGTGGTCAACGAAAGAACGAGGTTCTGTCAAGCTGTATGGCCTGTTGGTCCGATTGGATGAAAGCAAAGGCTAATGGGATAAATAATGAGGTTTCCGAGCTAAATACAATTGTCTTCGCACAATGCAATCACGATCTTTAAAGTGCATATAAGCCCTGGCTTATTATATTTCTTACCAAGAGACTAGAGGCCATAGACAAAGGATTACGGAATAAAAAGTTGATTTGATTAATTTGTCATGGTGTATTCGCCGTTCAAAGTTGCCCAAAACGTGTCTTGGGTTGCCTGTGAAAGAAAATCAAGCGCGCTAGAGCGCTTTACAAAATTGGCACTGGATCTAGTTTGACGTCATCAACAGCACACGCTCGATGCTCCATTGCATGAAAGGCCTTGCCGAATAAAGCTCTCCGAAACTTTTAGCGCGATATTATCATCTTTCTCGGTTATCTATTCAATTATTTTGCAAATAAGCCAACGTTTTAAACCCGCGAAGAGACGAGTTATGTTGATGACGTCACGTTTTATTCTCGTCCTAGTCCCCGAAGGTGCGCGGAAATTATTCTACATTTGGAAGTTTAGTCGCTAAAAAAATAATGAAAACATTGTTATCTAAACATTTCGGATTGTTTCTCTATCTTTTAAGCTGTCAAAAAAAACATAATTGGCCAGGGCTTATATGCACTTTAAAGGAGCTGGTGTTGCGCATGTATGGAATCAATGTTCGATTGGTGTATATTAATTGACTACGATAATAATAATAATAATAATAAGTCTTTATTAACAAATACTAGCAACAGACGTGCGAGTTTACAAATATGCTAAAAATAGTTTTAAAAAGTATATAAATTCTAATAATTAAATATAATAATAGTAAAGAGAAAAATGTATAGTCTAAAGAAATGATTTAAAATGTTTTAGAAATGTTTTGCGTATCCACTACAGAAATGAACATGATGAAATTAAATAAAGTTAAAAAGGCATCTATTAATGTAAGTTCGTTTAAAACGTTCAGTACGGACACGAGGTAAAATAAAATTATGGCCACGGTCGCGTAACTGTCTTGTTCTCTTTTGCGGAAGTAGATCATAAAGGGGGTGATTAGGATTTAGAATAATGTTCTTCCAAAGTTTAAAGTCCCTTTCTCTAATGATGTCAGTAATTGGTACATATTTTGTTGTATAGCCAAATCTAATGGCTCTTCTACAAAATTTGTCAATACGACTTAGGTATTTATCCTCATAGGCGCAGGCCCATACCTCAATAGCATACTTAAATAAAGACATAATTAAACTTTCAAATAAAGTAGTAAGTTCTTGTGAAGAATAGCCATAGAACTTACATACCCTTATAATATATAGGCGACAACTAGCTTTGTGTAGCAGATTGTCTATATGTAAATCCCAATTACAAGGATCTTCATTAAAAGTAACGCCAAGTAATTTAAGCGAGGTTTTTCTCTCTATTGTAGGTACTGGATCCGGTAGAGGCTTACATTTCTTGCCCCTAACTACCATCTCCCATGTTTTACTGATGTTTAATGTCATGAGATTATTTTGAGACCAACTCTCAATATTTTGAACTTCTCTTAAAGAGGGATCTGGAACATTCGTCTTGACAGGCACACTTAGGGTTATGTCATCTGCATATATATATACTTAATTAATATATTCCTACATGGGTTCACGGCCACAATATCATTTACCATAATGGAAAACGATACAGGGCCAAGAACAGTCCTCTGTGGAACACCTCTGTTAATACAGACAAACTCTGTAGACACACCATCTACAACAACCCTTTGTTTTCTATTACTAAGGAAACTGATGATCCAGTTGGTAACATATGGGTTAATATTGAGTGACTTAAGCTTATTGCATACTATATTATGGGACACCGTGTCAAAAGCCTTACTGAAATCAAAAGAAAAGACTCGAACAAAGTCTATATCCTTATCTAACCAATTTAACCAATTATGACAACATTTAATGAGAGCCATAGTGGAGTTATGATTTTCTTTGTACGCGAACTGATCAGAGCCAATTACGGATTTCAATGCAGTGGATAGTTCTTGCTTGTATACAATCCTACAATCAATCAATACAATCAATACTATGAACAGGTTATAATAAGTCCTCTCCCTCACTGCTTGATTGAAAGGAAATACACTATTTTCCTTGAAAAATAGATCAACGCACAGTTTGTTAGTCATGCATGTTTGCATATTTCGATCCTTTGAATTCAACCATCCCTAGAGTCACTTTGTATAGATAATCGTATGGGGCCGAGCAAAATTAATGATAAATTTCACGCGTGCTTTCAAAGTTTGCCAAATTGCCCGAGTCGCGTTGAACACCAGTGAAATTTATCATTTAATACCATAGAGGACAAATTAATCCCTAATCCCTAATAGACACTGAAAACAAAATGGACAACTACGTGTGCTCGATAAAAAAAATAGTCGATGTATGCTGCATTGTCATTACATTCGCTTCACGTACAATGTAATCTCGACAGAAAAAACACACTGTTTTAAATTAAATTATATCTTGATTACTTACTATTTGGTCTCACCTAGAGGTTTCAAGCGGAAACCAGGAACTGCTTAACTTAGTTTGTCAGGCAAACAAACTCAAACACACTCATGCAGTCACTGTCAAAAGATCAATTAACTTTACAGTCACAAAATTGACGACAATTTAAAAAACTAAATACCACACTATTCACTTAAAAGATCCTTTTAGAAAGTTGTAAAATAACACAGATTAGTGGAATCACCTATAAACGTTTTGCTGTCATGAAATGCTTGATAAATTCTAGGCTCGGTTTCAGCCGTTGGGGTGTCGTTTCTACAAAGCCTCCCCCCACTAACGGCGTCATCTGATTAACTTCAATATCATTCATTTATTTGCGTGTAGCGTAGGTTCGATTTCCGCGTAAACTTTCAAAACACATTGTAATTCTTTAAACTAATACTCCAAGTGTGAAATTAATTCGACGTAGGTAAAGGTTTCATTTAATACGTGTTATTATTAGCTCTCATGTTCACAGTCCAAGTTTTCAAGGAAAGCCCGGCTGTTAAGCCGACCAGGCTACTTTATTTGTCGACACTCGCTGACAGAAGTTAAAAGCCGAAATTTGATACGGGGATAAAAATTAAGCTCAGATGTTATCTCGGAACTCTGAGCTAGAGTCGAGTATTCCCGCTTAGTACTTGTGTAGAGTAGGTCTTGCAGACATAAATTGTACAAACTTAGTACATAGGACTTGAAGAATTGTAAAACTCATTTGATGCAGCGATTTTCAAGTGAATTGTGATTGCAGAGTTAAACGCGTAAACATGGCCAGACGTGATTTCCTCTCTTCTATAAACTCTTTTAATATGGACTCGTCCGTCTTTTCGTCTCCGATAAAGGCAGCACTAAGTTTCTTTGAAGTAAGAATAGCCGGGCTACCTTGGTCTTGCATCGGTAAAGTTAAATGAGAAATGACTGAACATTACGAGCTTCGCGACCTTTGAGCTGACGGTTTCCCAAATGACTTCCAGAGCCAGTGCGTTTACTGACAAAGTGTCTTCACCCGAAAACTAACTCTCTTACTGCTTCTTTGTGTGAATCCTTGAATTCTTCGAAACCAAAACTTTTCCAGAGCAAATTTAAACGCATTTTGGAACTTTGGTCCGGCTTTCAAAAGTTTACAATGTAAATTATGCAAATCAATTCAGCGACAGGAGTTTAGTGGCAAGTTTTTGATTGGCTAAAACCCGACAATGTCTCAGTTCGCGCGCCCAGCCGTGAGTGGGGAGAGGATCGCGGGCTCACCGAAACCCCCACGGCTGGAAACCGAGCCTAGAGAAATTCTTATTCGTTCGCTTTTTGGAGCAGAAGCACACCGGCCCGAGCTGAAGGCAGACTGAAAATTCTCGACAAACTTTGACAGCGCAAAGCCTGTTGCTAGGCAACTTATCGACCAAAAGGTAGAAATGTTTGGCCCGAATTAAGAAAAAAGTTACCTTGATTGGCCAATAAGGTTAAATAAATTTTTGCCCTCGACGTTATAAATAAGAAAATCAATAAAAATTATTTTGTTCTGTGACACAGCTCCTTTAAGAAAATTGGTTAAAAGTTTAGAAATAAAAAAGATTGATAAAACCCAACCTATACTAAGAGGGTCTTGAGAATGGTATACAAATGTTAATTGTTCTGTTATATGGAATCAGTGTTCAGTTGAAAGATAACCGCCAAGAATACCATGTTAAATGGCACAGAGGCCTCGTTCACCGTAAATGACGTTCACGTCCACGTTCTGTCAAAAAAATTGACATTGGCTCTCCTTCTGGACCCAGTAAATGTTATACTTTAATTTAATGCGGCAACGGATACATTCAATTGATGATCAAATAGTCAGAAGCAATTGACCGAACCTGACAAATATGGCCTATAGACGATGAATCTTGTATGAAGAGTATAGTATTTTTAGAGTAAATAACAGTTCGATGCTACCATGTTAAAGAGTATGCCAAGATTAGTAATACTCTGAATTTTGGGGTGATAGCATAAAATTAAATAGTGCTTTAGTTATCGAGATTTAAACATATAGAATTTTGTATGGTTTGAGCCAGTTATGTCTATAACTATAGCCCTTTTTTCGTGATTTTCTCTGTATTTAAATGTCAATAAAAGGCAATGAAAGACCAAACTCTCAAACTGCTCAGTATTACTTACTGTGGCATGTTTTACTACAGGCGGCATTACTAGAAGGTCTGAATGGGGGATCTACATGTCAGTTGTCAGTTAAAATTGTGTCCATTTCTCAGTTAGCACTAGTTAATCTGTACAATGTTTGACCCACAAAAAACAAATTTGTCAGTTATGTTTCGGTTGTCAGTAAAAAAATCGTCATTTTTCAGTTATTTTTAAGGCCGTTTGTCAGTAGTCGGTTAACTACGTTTTTTTGGCGGCATTGTGCAAATTAGAGCAGCCATATTAGAATAGGGTCCATAGACCTTTCATAACTACCGTTGAATGCGGTGGCCACATTTTCAGATTATTCGACATTCTAAAGTTAAGAATTTTCAAATACCAGCAATAAGGCTTAGAATTCGATGCTACAACAATACACAGTGTACATGAATAGCCCACCTCGCTGCTGGTATTGATGATTACTATCAAGTGTCACAACGATCAAATTTCGGGGTAGCGATGTTTTTGCACATTTGTAAAGTAAAGCTGCTATAGTTTTACCTCCAAACAGTTTTTCGAGAAGACGACGTGAAGTGTTACTTATGGTGTCCGAATCTTGAGTTTTTATGTTCGCCATTACGCGAGATCGAACAGTTTGATTGTCAGTTTAATATCAGATCTAAAGTGCTATCTCATTTCTTTTTTTAGTTTAAACATTGCCTTCAGTGCTGATTTTTTAAGTTCTTGTTTTGCCGAATGCGCTGAAAGGACCCGAGGTATTTGTACATTCGCATATTTCCTAATTGGTCATTTTTATAATAAAACAATAATTGTTCATTCGTTTACCGTTATTATTTAAAAAAAAATTGTTTTCTCTAATTATCAGTTAATTGGTTAGTGTCGCAATACGTTTCAAGGCCTTCCAGTAGACTTTGTAAATCTTGTTTATTCGTAGATATTAGGACTAAGTCTTCTGTGTAGAGTAATTAAGTTGCTTATATTAGTTTCAACCAATACGTAACTATGGGATCGTTTACTCCTGATCCGTCTAACACCAGTACGAATTACAGTAACATGTGGCGATACTTACAAATGTGGTGTTATCCGATCATAGGGTAGTATATCACCCGTACGTCACGTGTCAAGTTTCACAGTATTGAAGCGGTTTTGATGAAGCGTTTCCAAACACAGGACTTTCAGGACAGTAATCAATAATGTTGGGAACTGATGGATCTGTTCTGATGTATTCTATTGGAGCTGCGCACTTTGGTCTATGATTCTTTTCATTACCATCGATTGTCACGACGTACCCTTCTTTAAACGTACCCCTTCAATGTGCACGTGTGGTCTAACAACTTATTTGGCAATTCGTAAATCTTTAACATAACTTTATTACATAGAAGTTCTAAGTCTTCAGTTGCGATGACCGCTATTTGAGTAATCGTTCTCGGTATTATAATATTTGTTTCCTTGATTAAATTAAAATATCCGATAAATATCCGATATTCGTAGCATGGGGATATTTCTTTGATATTATCGGATACTAGACAGATTCGACGTAAAATTAGACAAGGGGAAAATATCGGATAACTATCCGATATTTCGTCGAAACCGCTCCTTTATGTAAAAGCATGAACACGATCGATCACACCAGATATTAAATCCAATAGTATATTTCATTATTACATTTCATTATTACCATACGGTAATTTAGAAGCGAATAAACTCATTCCCTCTCCTTTTCTTGATACAAATCTGAAAATCAAAACAAACATTTCACTTTCAGATAAAAGTTTGGATTCAAGTCATACATGTACAACCGTAAACATCTTCAGGGCCCGCCAAGTTGTCAGTCGATTTATTAAATCCTGGAATACGCGTAAATCTGAACTTGTGACAACTTTCTCATACAGTTTCTACCCCTGACACACTGCCATATTCTTTCAAAAGCTAAATGTTGTAGTGTCTTTTCTCTAAATCATCATGAAAAGAGTTTGGTAGAGTTATGCTTGAAATATCACGCTGCAAGGTAAGAAAAGAATCTGAAGAATCAGACCGGTGACAGCTAGGTCCCTATTTTGTCGAGAACTCTACCAACAATCTAGGAGGTCCACCATGCTCACACGTCCTACACCTCGACATAAACCTTCAAGGAACCAGAGGAAAATACTGCATGGCTAGGACGACACAAATCTGTAATAATGCGAGTTTGGTACTCACCGTTTATCCAGGGAAATCATGGCGTCCATCACGTTGAACCTCAACGGTTTTCACAAGGAAAATGAAGCAGTAAAACAAAATAATGAACTTGGGCGCCATCTTCGATGCTTTGAGTTGAAATCTATCATGTCAAAATGCCACTATGCATGGTCCAAACGAAGAGTCCTTGGGATAACTTTAGAATAGCATAAATATTTCCTACATCGCTGACTGTGTTATCTTGGCCTTTGCCAGGATACCCACCTGCTCATGCTTAGAGACCTTGTGGCCTAGTTTCTTTGCGCCAACGGCTGTCGAGGCTGAGAGGATGCCAAATAGACCTCCAAGGGCGCCTAGCGAGACGCCAACCGGAAGGCCGAGGCCTGTGAACGAGCTCCCCAATCCGGTAGCCGATAGGACCACGGAGAGGCTCCCTGTGGCCACAGCAATCCCATGAACAATGCCACGGGCCCTGGCGTATTTCTTACGGATTCCTTCATAGTGTGAAGCCTTCTGTTTGAGTCCGGTTAGCACATCGCATACCCTCTGTATGCGAAAGGTCTCTACGGACCGTTGTGGCTGTTCCTCCGTGTTCGCAAGTTGGGGATAAAGCGAATCGCTCGCCATCATATATCAGACTCGGAATCAAGCTTCAATACATAGCGTATGGGTTGCCCTTGGAAGTCTATGATATCGCCTTTTTCGTCCCGAACAGTCAGGCGAAGGCTGCTCCGCATCCCCCCTAGGGCTCGAATGGGTTGAGGGTTTGGCGGAGCATACGTCGTTCTCGTGAAACTCTTGCCTCGGATCGGAAAGCTAGCCAGGACTTTCGAAGGCTTTCTCTCGCCCAGCGCAAAGCTAGAATCGACGATATCGCAGTGGATATCCACATGGCGTATATCATAGAGCACCAGCTCGTGGGTACCCACTTGAAGCGTCGCACCCCTTCCCTCTTCGATACCCTGAACACATAGCAGAGTACAGAGAGGTCTACTGAGCCGAAGTGGTTTCTTAACCTCTAAGGTCCAAACTCCCCTTGCTAATGGTTTCACGAACTCCACAATGCCAGCGACAACCGTGGGTTGGAAGTACGTTTGGATGCTTTCTATATCGTAGTGCCCTGAGGCAATACTGTATCTGTTTATCACCTCGGGGATGTTACCCCCTCCGCCTGTCAGCCACCAAAACGCGGCGTTTTCGTCGTTGAGGTTCCACCAACTGAGCTCTAGAGAGACCTCGACTAGCATAACATTTCGGATTTCGAGAGGCTGGTCGAGGTAGACCGTATGGTCGGCTGAGGTGGTGGTAACGTTGAGCAAAACCATTTTTCGGTATCTCAATCGACCCTAAGGTCTAAGGCGAAGTGTAAAGACTCGCCGTGGAAGTTGATCAATTGTCCACTTTTCCTACGTACGGACAACCGAAGGCTGTTCGAAGGCCGGGCAGCCACTCCCACGAGATTTAGGGGTGCGTAGGTCACCCGTTCGAATCGACCTCCCCTGACCCGGATACACGCAAGAGTTTGTGAGGGGTGGGCTTGGGAGGCGTCCTTTATAGCAGTTAGGGAGCCATGAGGCTCGACCAGATCGCAGGTGATGTACATCTCCTCGAGAGTTGCTATGGTGAAGACGTGCTTGCTTGGCTGGAACGCTACTCGAGACGCAGTGGCAGATATGCTTTCGGAAAGCCCTAGAAAGGAGCATAGCGGGGCGGCTAGCTGGAACCGCTTCAAGAGCTCAAGCTGGTGCTCCTCACGCGCTGGAAAGCTATAGAACGCAATGGCTCCACCATCAATCGCGGGCTTAAAGAGGGATTTTATCTACTCGAGACCATACTGGCCAGTCCGGATACGATATTTCTGGGTTCGCTGACTGTTGTCCCACCAGCTATAGCCCACTGCGTCCTCAAGATCGAACCAGCTGTTGGGGATAGTAGCCTCAAGGAGGGCTACACTCCGTATCTCTAAGAACTCGGGGAGGTACACTGTATGGTCGGATGAGGTGGTAGTGACGTTGAGCAAAACCATTTTGGTAATATTAAAGGTATCTCCCTCACTTCAATACGATGCCGGTCGTACCGAAAGACAAGAAGTACTGGCTCGAGGATAGGCTTCGCCACACGAAAACCATTCCTTGGCCTACGAGGCCTTCTGAGGAGGCTGCGACCCCCGAGGAAAAGGAAAGGATAGCGGCGGCTCAAACAGCGACCCTAGCAGCCTTCCGGAATAAGTACCCCCGCGCCGATCCTACTCGGTTCTACGTATCCACGGACATAGATGGGAAAGACTTCACAACGAATGTTCTATTTCGGACAGATGCTGACACGAGTTATAGGGTCTACGGTCCAGGTTCCCACTACGGGAAGCCAGTCGATATACAAAAGCATATAGAGGATTCCCATCTACCCTGGTGTTTGCCCCAGGTACGAAATATCCTATACCAGCAACCCCCGATAGCGAAGCTGCGCAAGATATCGGTCTCAAAACTCTGCGGATATACGTTAGACCTGGGGAATCGTTCGACGGCGGTGTCCGAGACATATTCAAAGAGACCGTCATAACACATAAGACGGCGAAGGAGTCTAAGAAATCACTAATGGCTGGCGGCTCCATTATTCAGCTATTGGCCCCAGCAACTCAACCTCGCCGCATGGTGTGCCACTGCTGGCTGTGGGGTGTCGTTGGCTGACCCTTTGTTCAAGGAGTATCCGCCTATTGTTCAGGGCTTCTATCGATTTCATACGTACTTCACCGTACAACGAATCCTCCACGAGCTTGGGGGTCTGATGGGAGTGCCTATCCCTGGCGACTCCGCCTTCAAGCAACGCGATAACCTCTACAACAAAGGGGCTCTAGAGGTCCTGTGTATTGAATTCGGTTTGTCTCGTACACCAGACTTTCGATGGAAGGGAGGTCGGAACCACGGGCTACGGGATATATTCCTGTACTACCCGGATGGGACTTACAGGAACGTCCACGTGATCAGGGGATACGACAAGGGGGCAGCCACATGGCCCCAGCGCAATAACCTGTTCGCAGACGAGGGAGGTAAGGAGGACATGGGGGCTCTAATATCATACATTCGGTTCGCACCCCCAATCGGGAAGGGTCTTACAAGGGCGGGCTTAGGTAGACAAAATCGCTCAGTCGAGGCTTTCGTATAATGCGTTCTGGGGGCCCAAGCCAACATGCGCTCATCCATCGTAGGTAACAGCGGGGACGCTATCAACACCCAAATCGAGTTTGGAAGGCTGCTCGAAGCAGCAATCCTAGAAAACGACCTCACAAAGAGCGTCGCCAATTATCAACTGTATATACGGGAGACAAAAATGAGGCTCAATCTTGCCGTTGCCCTAGGAGTGTGGTTGATGCCAAGTGACCTAGTGATCAACCTCGGAAGCGTCGTGGGATACAACAACGAGCTACAAAAAGGCACAAAAGATATGGGGTAGGGTGCGAACGACGACGTTAATAGGGAGAGCCAAAAGCCACCTCCACCACCTATGCTAGGACCCCACTCGAAGAAGCACCTTCCACACGTAGCGAAGCAACGTCCTACGCCTCCTCACGTTGCTCCGCACCTCCAACCACGACAACCTCCGGAGGGTCCAGCCGTATCACAACACGAGGTCAACCTGGCAGCTGTTACCGTGGCCGCAGCTGGAGGCGCATGGTGGCTGTTCCGTTAGCGATTCTTGTACTGCTCCACTAGCAGCACGACCACGCCTACGACCAATAGCCAGGCGTTTTTGGGGAGAAACCCAACGACCTCGCCCGCGGTGCGAAAGACGAAGCTAGCGATAGCCCCAGCCATTCCAGGGAGGATCTGCCCCAGCTTCTTACCGATTGCCTTCAACCCCTTACCGACTCCTTTAGCCACACCATGGAGCCCTCGCTGTAACGCAGCGACAATGACGCCGATCACGGTACCTGCCACAGCCAGCACCCCAACTAAGGTGAGCCCATATTTTTACGAAAATTGCCTTGACACGATCCCGCAGTGACATGCGCTCTTCGATGTCCTCGTTTTCTTTCTCTAGTGCCTGGACCTCTTGCTCCCCCGAGTCCAAACGCTCTTGGGCTTCCTGCTTCTGGACCTCAGACGTAGAAGGACCTTGGACCTCATCTCCAACCATCGCCTGATGAAGGCTTTTGATCGCTTCTTCATTTTGCTCTAGGACTTCCGCCGCGGGGGGCCTAATGCCTTGGTGATCGCATTGGGTAGCTTGCCGTTGATATCGCCCTTTCGATCGAAGAATAGATTAGCCTTCCCGCCTTGCCTTTTAAGCCGCACGACCACCCGATCGTACTCATCAACGGTTGCGGTAAAGGAGGTAGTTGGGATATCGACTTTGGGGAAGTTGGCACGAATCCGATTCCAGGCTGTTTCTCTCGTGTTCTCACCCTCGATGAACGAAGTCTCGGCTGAGTGTGCTTTTGGTTGGGTACCTCCTCCATCGAGGGGGTCCATAGGTATTTCCTCGCCACCCGTTGTGTCCCCATCGTCTTCACCACCATGCGGATCCAACGGAGTTGTATCGGTTGTGTCGGGGTCGAACTCCATATTGAAAGTTTAATCCTACCACCTCATAACGCTCCAATATGATATCATCGAAGCTCGACCCGTCACAAGCGCATAGGGAGCCCCGAGCACTCAAAGCTCGACGCATCCTGTACAGGCACACCTTCACCCCGTCTTCGGCAAACCCAGGGGAGACTCTATACGTCGCAATCCCCACCTTGGGGGAAAACAGTGTCCTCGTTCCAGATAGCCTCGCCCTCTTGGGTGATATTGCGCTGTCCGGTGGACACGCCAACAATCGCGTGGTGGCCAACGTCGGACGGTGCCTGGTCTCCCGCCGCATCTGTAAGTGGGGAGCCGAGGTGCTGGACGACATCGCCCGGCCCGACCCCCTACAGGCATATTCCGACCTCTTTCTTCCTACCCCAGAGCGAGAAGCTCGGATCCAGCAGGGCATTCAAACAGAGAACACGAACAAGCTACGCTCCGGAGCTGGCGACAAGGACACGTCAAATGCTGGAAAGAACGCACTCCTTGTTGCGTATGGATCGAAGTACCGGATTCCGTTGGATATCGATATACTGACGCAGTACGGGGTCCTGTATCCCCACGGTTTGGACGACACAATTTCGTTTGAGCTGACCCTAGCAGCTGCTGTCGATGTGATCGTAGGGTCGGACAATACCAAAGTCGGCTCGTACAAGCTCAGCAACGTCCAGCTGGAGTACGAAGTCGTCGAGGATGCGTCTCTCGCTAGGAAGGCCCAGGCAGCGTACGCCTCAGGCGCCGCCTTCTTGTACAACCACGTTGTTCACTTTCGGACCGTCCCCATTAACAAGGCATCCGACACTTTGGTGAGTCAAACGTGAATGTCCCACGACGCACCTTTGCGGGGCTCCTCCTCCTATTCGTATAGCCACACACCGCGGGTACCCGGGACAGTGAGAAGTTCGTCAATCCAGGCGTCTCGAAGGTCGAAGTGGACGTCGACGGCATCCCGAACCGCCTCTTCCCTAGCGATATGCTACCGCCAGACTTCTGGGAGTCCGCCAGGGGCTGGTTTGCCAAGGGTGGGGATACGGCCATGAAACCCGAAAAGTTTCACAACAACCGCTTCGCCGTCTTGGTCGATTGTCGTATGGCGAAGGATCCAACCGTTCATGGCGATGGCCTAGCCCAGATAGGGAGCGGGAAAGACATTCAGCTCCGCATTCATAGGAGCGGAGGCAGTGGCACCATCAACGCCCACATATACTGCCTTGCGGACGCCCAGCTCACCCTTCTGAACGGAGCCCTCCAGAGTATAACATACTGAGGCATGGATGGAATGGTAGAGCACATCCCGTTTAACGCTCTGATCTCCGGGCCGACGAATTGCGGCAAAACCGCCTTCCTTGTGGAACAGCTTCGGGGAGCCTTCCGTGGGAAATTCGACTACGTCGTATTGGTCTGCCCCACGTACGCATACAATAAGCCCTATCGGGGATTCGCTCGAGGTGACCCCAACTTCCATGTCGTTTCGCCTCCGCAGAATACCATCAACGTCGCACTGCGATTGTGTTCCGCTGTTTGGGCAGGGACCAACACCCTGCTGATCCTCGATGACTGTGCTGCCTCGAAGGACGTAAAAAAGCGGACCGACAAACTCGTGGACCTAGCCTTCTCTGCCCGCCACATCGGGCTTTCCGTTTGGGTGCTCTCCCAGCAGCTCACTAGCATCTGTACGCCCTTCCGGGAGAACTGCGCAGCCGTCGTGGCCTTCCATACCGCCTCACAGGGCGACGCCAAGGGCCTCTTCGAGGACTACGGGGGAGGGTTGGGGTCGGAAGAGAAAGAGAAGCTGACCACGGAGCTCCGAGCCCACAAGTTCGCCCGCATATGCTTCTCCCTCCGCCACCCCTTCGCAACTATATTAGAGCTACCCCCCCCCCCAAACATACCATCATGGAGGAGGAAATCGCCGCCCTACTTGGTGAGGACGTCACTGGGCCGCCCGCCCCCAAAGTCAAGGTGGTCTCTGTACCCGATGATCGCCGGGAAGCGCTTTCTATTCTGGCTGCGACGGGCACCAGGAAGGACTACCTTGGACAGAATCTCTCTCTAGGGGATGTCTCTAGGCTAATAGATGAGGACGTAGTGCGGCTACACACTAGGTACCAGGCCGTCGTTGCGAAGCAAGTAACGGACTGTCTAGTTTCTGGTGTGATGCGTCTGGCAACCCGCACAGTCGCATACTTAGTCCCCCTTGATTCCCAAGAAGCACTGCTCGGGGATCTACGAGAAGACCCACTAGTCCGAAACGATATTTCTGCTGCGGCCGGCCTGCTGGCTTTTAAAGCGGGACGCTTTATCGCCCTAGCTTCAGCCTTGTTCCACGTTGCTAGCCACGTTGTTGTCCCAAGTGAGCACCCAATTGAAGGCTTACAGGCTCCTGCGATACGAGATGGAGGAGGAACAAGTGGATCGCATCACAGTGGACGCCCCGACGACCACGCCTAGGGCAAAGGACCCAAAGCGTGTTGCGGCTGGAAAGGCGCTGGCAGAAAGCAACCGCCGTGCTAGGGCTGCCCTTGCCCGCGAGGTGGAACTCGAAAGGGAAGACAAGCTCGAGGAGATACCCGTCGAAGGCAGCTGGACCAGCAGCCTCAAAGACGTGTCTGCCAACACCGCACTCGCAGCTATCGGCGTAGGTGTGGCATTGGTAGGGTTGTACTTCCAGTACAATAGAACAAGCCAGCCGGAGTATCACCCACCCCAACCCTCTGTGGACCCTAGGCCACCCGAAAAAGGTCGCGTGGTGCCAAGGGACATGGAGTATACACCCCATTTGAAGCCCCGAGCCGCAAGCTATATGGCAAAGAATGGGTGAGAACGAGCTTATGCGAACAGCAACTGACGCTGCTATATTGATAGGAATCGCCGCGGGTATTGGATACGTTGGAAGGAAGATAGTGAAGGAGCCTCTGACTAGCGACCCTTCGTCATCCGTTCTCAACTACGTCAAGTGGGTGGGGTACTAGCTGGGAGCCTTGCGGCGAAGCAATACCTCGAGGACCGTAAGATCATCCCGATAAACCTGTGAATGGTATCCCTTGTCGTGATGACGGTCGTGGGAGCCGTTCTCAACGCTACCGCCTTTGTAGGTGGTAGCTACGCCGCAAAGGCACTCTCCGGTGGAGGCCCTGATGCGCTGGCTATAGAGCGGAAACGCCACGATTTGGCACTCGAGAAGTACCAAAGGGATTGGGCGGCCTACCAAGAGCAAAGGAAAAAAATGGCTGACTGGGTCCGGGAACAGGAGAGTCTACAGCACCAGGCCAAGGACGACCTTGCTAACATGGACCGTGCCTTGACCCTCTACAACCAGGTACACGTGGGGCTTCGCCTCACTCTGAAGGAGCCTCGATTCTCCGCCTACTATCGACCTTCGAGTGCGCAGAAGACAGGTGAATTGTTATACGTGGGTGGAGGGATGCTCGCCGCGGGTTATGCTGCGAGCCGCTGGCTGTAAAATAGCTTTGCTTTAAAAAAAAAAATTCTAGGCGATTTGAAGCCTTGGCTGGTACGAAGGAGACGATATGGAGGCTAAACTATCGAAGACTTACTATGGCCCCTCAGGTTACTGGCGTGGGGTGGGTGCCATTCCCCAACTTGCCGAAGCAGCAAAGATACCATGGAATAGCAACACCGAGGAGCAGGTGCGGGAGTGGCTTGCTCGGCAGGCTATGTGGCAGGTCTATCTCGCTGCCCCACGTGATATCCCAAGACCCCACTGGACGGTCTCAAAACCAAACGAGGTACATCAGGCCGACCTGCTCTTTCTACCGCATGACACAGTATGGATCCCATCTGGAAGCACTCGTCGCTTGTCGTAATAGGCCGAGAGCCCCAGCTTCTGCTGTTCGTAGGTCGCCATTCCTTCTGGCGTCAACCGGAAGCCTCGGTTTTCTGCTCGGTCGAGGCTGCCGTGGAGAGCTGCCTTGAAGCGGTTCCACGAGATGTCGTTGTGCCGCTTCGATATACCCTTGGAGGAGCACTTCCGATTTTCTTCCACCTCGGCTCGGTAACAGTTGGGACAACTGCTGATAGTGGGTGGAATGGTTTGCTCGTTCCAGTCCTTCCGCTGCTTTGGGTACACTCCCTTCGCGGTGCGGGTGGCCTGTTTGTCGACGTAGTAGGCCTTTGGGCACAGAGCAATGGCGCGGTGTCCCTCGAATTCGAGCTTGAAGAGACCTGGGGTACGGTTGCTCCACGAATCCCAGGCAAGCCAGTCCTTCCGGTGGGCAGCAAACTCCTTGCGTAGTCCAGGTCGCACTACCTCGTCTATACGTTTGCCCGAAATGGCGATGTAGATACTGTCTGTATCCATTTGGATGTATTCGAAATCTCGCCGATCGACGTACCTGTCAATGAAGTCGTAGTAGAATTCGAGCATACGGAGTTTGGCGAGCTGGTAGACCGCGATACCTATTTGGAACGGGCGCTTGATTCGGATCTGAGGTTTGTGGCTCTCGAGCTCATATGTGGTACCGACCTCCTCTAGGTCCGCAAACCAGGCGCTGCACAGGGCTTTGTCCACGACCCGCTCGTCTTTGGTGTAGGTGACGTTGGTCTGCCGCTCCAGAGCCTCGATGAGTTTGCCGTAGGCGCTGTTGCCGAGTAGCTTGAACACATTCGCCAGCAGGGCTTTGCTCTTGTCCGTCTCGCCTCGGTGACTTGCCTTTTCCCGCTCAAGCTCCCTACGAGCGTCTTCCCATTGGGTCGCTTTCGACCTGTCTTCTTGAGGTAGGTCAGCATTTCAGGGGGGATCGCTTCCTCGGGGATTCCTCAATTGTAGAAGAAGGGTGGCATCTCCTCGAACTTCAACCACAATGCTCTGGGGATCTCGATATCGACCTCTGCGTACCCGAACCACGACCCCGCCCGCAGGCACGCAGCGATCCCTTCGGCGTCTAGGTCGGGCTCCTCGTAGTGTACGACCCTTTCTTCGCCGCAGGGCATGTCCTTCGCCATCGTTGAAAGGTATAGGGCATTGGCATCGTAGCCCAGGATCTTGCGGCAGGTCTTGGGCTGCGGGTATTGGTGCGAGCGTATCTTGGAGATGCCTGCTTCATGGTATCGGGTGAACACTATTCTGGGACCTCCCACGACCGCGCCCTTCAGCGTGTGGTAAGCCTCCTCCCTTGGGGCAAACAGCTCAGCCCCACGCTTTACGCTTCCCCGGAGGAGGAACTGTAGGGACACTCCGGGGATGGACACTGCGTCCTTCAGTATATCGATTTTCAGCAGTATCTATGTATGTATTCACCACATCGTGCAATTTTATGATAAGCTCCGCCATTTTGAAAACTACTGAAAAGTGATACCGCTGTTCAATTTTACGCAGGCACATCATTTCTGAAATGGCGGGATCTGAGTATCCCGTGGCCCGGCGTGTATCTACACCTTTTTCGTGGTAGAACCCACGCATCTTCTCGAGGGCCTCGAGGAAGGGGGCTACATCCAAGTCGTTGTAGTATTGGAGCCAGTCTCGGAACTTCTCCATCTTCTTCTCGCGAAAGGTGCGTTTACAGTCCTGCCACTCCGCCAGGGAAAGGAGGTAGCCACCCTTTTGTTTCGACCACAACGCAGGGTAGTCGGGTAGCCCGATGTGGTCCACCTTGTCGGGGGAATCGAACCACTCATATGGCATGAAGCTCTTCTGTAACTCGCACCCATACGCGGTGACCCAGCGCTCGTAGGAGGTTCCGGGACCAAGGTAGTTCATCACGTCGAGGAAGCGGAATTCGGGGGTGAGGAGGAACATGGTGGAGTTAGCTTTCTTTGCCACCCTTGCTTTGGCGCACGTATCGGCAATGGTTTCGACGAAGTGGTTTCGAATGAGGTTCATGTCATACCGACCAGAGTTGCATCCCAGTACGGGAACCTGGTCAGACCACTCATCGATCAATGTCTGTTGTTGCTTCGATAGGGTGTCGAAGGCGAAAGCGGCGGTCCTGGGGCAGAACTGCTCGACGACGACTTCTCCGATCGCCTTTGCCCTTCGCTGGAGTTCTTTGAGTTGCGGGTCCTTTGGGTTGCGTCGGCAGATGTGGGTTGGTGTGCGGTTGTGTGTGTCAGCCACTGGCACGGATATGGGAACGTGTAGGTTGTCGAAGGTCAATCTGTCTGTTGGTTGTCGTCCCTTTGCCCCATCGAGGTAGGCCTCGAAGTCGTATACTATGGCATGTGGGTAGGAGGTTGGTGTTGGCAAAGGAACAGGCTCGTTTGTCTTCTTTGTGGAGCAGCCCCAGGCCTCCACTACGGTATAGCCTGCCTCGCGTAGCTTTGCCGTTCTTAGGCAGTCTTGCGGTACAGGTCTGTGCCCGGGGGAATCATTTTGGGCAGCCGTGATAGTAACACCCATGGAATTCAAGGACGGCTCGGGAAAGGGGTTCGTAGCCATCGACAAGGGCTCCTTCGATCCAACGCTCTCCTCCATGTCCACACGCAGGGTGGTGGATGTGCTGCTGGCGTGCTTCCGACTCGCGCTTGAGCCAGCGTAGGGCGGCTTTGCTAGCCGTACTCTCTGGCCAGAAGGCTTTTTCGTATGCGGACTGAAGGGCTTTGATTGCTTCTCCAAGGCAGACGATCTTCGTTTCGCCACGACTACAACGATCCGCATGGCGTTGGAGGTTCGAGGCGTTCGTGAAACGCTGCTTACAGTCATTACAGATGTAGATGTATCCGAGCTTGCGAGCATTCTTGACGTAGAAGGCATGTCCGTCGTACACCCCTATCGTCATTATGTGCTCATAGCGGGGCGCCTGCCGTGTCAAATGCCAGGTGCCATCCTCCGTAGGTTCGTATACCCGAATGCCTATCCCAAATTGGAGCTCGACCTTCTCCAACTCCCCCAGCGAGGTCTTAGGGACGTTGGGTAGAGGTATTGCTCGGTGGTAGAAGTCTTGGGCGAGTTTTCGGGCTTCTGTGGTACACCTGTCTAAGCGCGCCCTTTGTATACAGCAAGGCACCGCCAAAGGCAGAGGTTGTCGTTGTGCTGGTCGAGGGCAACCAGCCCCTTCTTCAACCGAAGCCCTGTCCCCAACAGTGGCTGTCGGTCGAGAACGACTTTGACGTCCACGTGGATCCAACGCACAAATGCCCACTGGGTGTTGGGACGCTCGATGTTGTCGGGGTTGAGGCGGGCACTCTCCTTGTCGGCAATCCACTCCTCCGCCTCGCCTAGTGTACGTATCCATGGGGAACCTGTGGCTGTCTTGGAGAAGAGCATCACACGCCCGTTGATGACATTGCGAATGCGATAGGTATAGCCGTACCGTAGGTAGAAGCTCGTTGCTACGTTTTCAGTCAACTTTTCTAGGATCCGGGGTGAGAGGTCCCCTGCCACGCCTCGGAAGAAGCGCCACTTGATGGTGCGCCTGCCTATCTCCTCCCCCTCGAGCATACCATCCCTCTCATTAAGAATAGTATCTGCCTCTCGAGCGAGACTCCGTTCCAGTTGCTCGCTACTAGTTTTTTGCTGAAGCCGACGTGTCATTCGCCGTAGGTGGGGCGTATGGGTTTGAGGTTTGGCTCTATCCCGCGCCACAACAGCTTTCGCCCTTAGACTTGCCGTGACCTCCTCATCCAACTGTTTGACTTCGCGGATACGTTGAACACGTTTGTGGGGGTTTTCGAGGTCCCTTCTAAGGGCTGGGAACCTCCCCGTTTGGCCAGCCCGTTTGATCCTCTTTTTCCATTCGGAGGCGCGGGCCTCGGCTATTGTCTGGATGAGACCGGGTTTGTTGAGCCTCGAGGTGCCTCACAGGCCGTATTGCTTCGCTTGTCTGCGTAGTTCTTTGAGGGTAGCCATTTTCTTTGGCTAATGCCTATACCTCGCTTCTCTCTAATTGGAACGATCGATCGTTGTCTCCAATTCCTATAACATCTTCGCGAGGCACTGCTTAGTCTTCCGTTTTGCCCTACGAAAGCGTTGACACTGTGCTTGCCCGCACTTCGCGCAAAGCCTGTAACTCGTACGGCAGCCTCGACCACACTTCTCACAGGGGGTGGGTGAGGTGCTCCCGCCTCGTATCTGGAAATTATGCTGAGCACAGTACTTTGTCATCGAACAACTCCTTACGCACCTCGTATCCTTCCCAAGCATTAACCAACCGCAAGTGCCTTTCTCCATCCTGTGGAATATACCGTATACATACCAAGGTCGCTACGTCGTGACCTATTCCATTGCCGCGGCGCGGTACCGATACCACCTACGCAGCGCCTTTTTCGTGGGGTCCCCGCGGCGAGGGGCCTGGGGCGTCGGATGGCTCTCCAGCGGATTCCTTGGGAGGTGGTCGGAATTCCCAAAAAGTTGTGTATGTCACGCTTCGTTTGCCTACATACAGAATTGGTAATTATGTATGTACACCGCGGCCTCGTTTGCCTACATACAGAATTGGTAATTATGTATGTAGGTCGCGACCCGTTCGCCTACATAGACAATTCACAATTGTCTATGTACATCGCGGTCTCTGGGGAGGTGGTCTCATTTTAACTCCGGCTATACTACTTGTTGTCGTTCGTTGCTATGGCTGTGGCAGTTAAGTCTCCAGTAAGAAGAAACTGAATGAAAAATGTCGACTATGCATAACTTACGCCTTTTATAATGAATAAACTGCGTAATATTGATTGCAAGAACAGGTGGACAATGTAGTGCATGCCACAAATATATGAAACCGCTGTACAGAGTTGACATAGTGCATGATGACCTCGAGAAGAAACATACGATTGCTCGTTGTGAGTATTTAGATAACCTATCAACAATACTAGACATTCCTTTTCATATATATATATATATATATACAGCCGCGTGCAAAAATTCTGACCCCCCCCATGAAAATTATATACTTATATATACTTATATACTTATATACTTATATACTTATATACTTATATCGATTGCATCATGGGTAATCCAAAAATGCCGGTCCTTTTCAGACATTTTTCTAAAGAAAATATCAGGTAGGAATGAAAAATGTACAAGTAAAACATTTTTAGATCATATATGCCAATCACTTGAAGAAAACAAGTGTTATTTTCAGTTTTAGTTGTACTAATTTAATCCATGCGTTTGCCACAGCGTCCAGTCGACCGAAACGCTGCTAAGACTTCAAGGAACTCACTGTATTCTGAACTTTACTTTCTCCACGTCGCACTAGCTAGGTTTATTCTATTTTCCTAAATGAGGCTGAAGTATTCACTAAATTGCTTTCAAACATTGGAGCCTAAGTTTAAGTTTATTATCAATGTGAAGCACGTTCTATTTTATCTTATGGTAGTTCAACCCCGTTTACAATTCTGCCAAACAAACAACCAAAGCCAAACGCAAAAAATACGCTAAAAGTTTTTGGCCGTTATGAAGTCTGCAAAAGAGCCAAAATTTCACTGGGAACAAATTTGATTTTGTTTTGCGTTTTATGCGAAGTAATTATTTCGCACATGAAGTATTGATCGAAAATATGTTATTTTGTTCAGAATTGAATGCGGTCGGTTTTCGGGTTGTTGTTCGCGATGCATATTTAATTATATTCTGACATATCTTGCATTTACAACTTTAGAACTATATGCGAGATAAATTTCAAGTTATATAAAATGGTAATATTTAATAAAACTTTAAAACAGGTTAATTATTTGGCAATTATTTTTTGGTAAAGACTATTTTTGAATGATTTTCGGGAATACCAATCATTTAGCAATCTAGTAAATAAAGAAGTAAATAATAACTTTTACTTATGAATAAGTCTTACTGTGAGTGTTAATGATGACAAATTGTAAACTTTATATAACACGCGCGAGAAATTATCTTTACACGAGATCAAAACCATTTAATTCTGTTCCATAATTTATACAGATTCTTCGTGCATTCTTTCCTTTTCAATAACTAAACGCGATTTTTGTAACCTCATTGCGGACTTCATAAAAAAGGATTTTTAGCTGTGCTGTGTTTAATATTAATTTGGTTGTTTTGTTTTGGCAGAATCGCACACGTCAAACTACCATAAGATAAAATAGATCGTGTTTCACATTGATAAAACACTTAACTTTGGCACCAAGGTTTGAAAGCAATTTAGTGAATACTTCAGACTAATTTAGGGAAATAGAATAAACCTAGCTAGTGCAACGTGGAGAAAATAAAGTTCAGAATAAAGTGAGTTCCTTGAAGTCATAACAGCGTTTCGGTCAACCGGACCCAGTGGCAAACGCATGGAATAAATTAGTACAACTAAAACTGAAAATAACACTTGTTTTCTTCAACTGATGGGCCTATTTGATATAAAAATGTTTTACTCGTACATTTTTCAATCCTACCTGATATATTTTTTTGTTAGAAAAATGTCTGAAAAGCACATTTTTGGATTACCCATGATGCAATCGATATAAGTATATAAGTATAAAATTTTCATGGGGGGGTCAAAATTTTTGCACGCGGCTGTATATATATATATATATATATATATATATACAGTCAATTGCAGAAACGTTGTCCAGCAGATATCTTTTATTCCAAAACCTAATGAGATGCGTAAACATCTAATGAGATTCATGAGACAACAGACTTCAATTAATAATAATAATAATAATAATAATAGCCTTTATTTATAGAGCGCCATTTCCAAAATGCCCAATAGCGCTTTACAAAATATTTACAATATAAGTACAAAAATATCATTAACATTAAAAATCCTAATTTACAATTTCTCGTGATAAACAGAAATACTGAGAAAGATTAAAAAGCTATACATGCATCAGGAGTTCCGTACTTCCGGTTGGATCACACTGCATTCTGGGTAGGTGGGCTCAGAAAAGTGGGCATCAACTTCCAGAGCGGCCATATTGGATTTGAGCGCAGTCAACTTGGAAACTTTATTAATCCCGTTCTAAAGCTTAAACATCGACTTAGAACTCCCAACTGAAGAATCTGTAAAGGTAAGATATTCCGTGTATTAGGTAGTAAGCTTTTGAACTTGCAAAGGAGCAAACATTGACTGCACTCAAATCCAATATGGCCGATCTAGAAGTTGATGCCCACTTTTCTGAGCTCACCTACCCAGAATGCAGTGTGATCCAACCGGAAGTCCGGAACTCCTGATGCATGTATTAAAAAATTATATAAAGTATCTCTAATAATAATGATAATCATAATAATAATAAAATAGAATAGAATGCTCCAAACGCTTCTAATCATAGACCTTCTTAAAAAGATGTGTCTTCAGTTGAGTTTTAAAAGTAGTTAGCGAGCTACATAGTCTCAAACTCTGAGGCAGATCATTCCATAGCGAGGGTGCTGCGCAAGAAAACGCTCTGTATCCATAACTACGCAAATTGTACGAAGGAGCGACAAGTCTCATGCTAGCGGATGATCTCAAATTGCGCCTCGGTATATATACATTAATAAGATCAATTATGTACCCTGGTGCTATTCCATGCAAAGCCTTATAAGTGATAAGTAGTAATTTGTACTCAATACGTTGTTCTATCGGCAACCAATGTAGGTTGTACATAACCGGTATTATATGATCTTTCTTACGAGAAAGCGTCACGACACGAGCGGCAGCATTCTGAACACTCTGTAAGCGATCAGTCAGATATTTGGGTAGTCCATACAGTAGGGAGTTGCAGTAGTCGAGCCTAGAAGTTACAAAAGCGTGGACTAGTGTCTCAGCTGACTGAAAGCTGAGGTATTTCCTGCGTTTTTCTTATCAATCAATGAGTGTGACTGCAATTAACCCGTGCAAAATAAACGGAATAATAGAGTGATTCATTTTTTCACTCCGGAATAGTCTAGTAATTGTTTTACGGGTTTATTGCAATCCAACTCGACATCGCAAGGTGAGTGTAACTGATCTGATTGAACATGCCAAAAGCCTACTCTGAGGATCTTCGTTGGGTTACGATATGGAACAAGATTTTTTACGGTAAATCAGATGAGGAAATTGCTTGTACTCTTTTCATCTGTCCGAAAAGCGTTCGTCGCTACGTAGAGTTATTTTTCGCCACTGGAAATGTGACACCAGAGAAATGTGGCAGAAAACATGGGTCAACATTATTGCCCCATGAAGAATACATCCTTATAGAATTAATCCTACAAACTCCGCAAATTCAGCTGTCCTATATTGCAAAGGAAATACGGTCTACCACTGGCAATACCTACCACGTAGCGACATTGTGTCGCGCTCTGCGATGTTTGGGATTCACCTATAAGAAGGTAAATACTCGGCAGAAAATACCAGCTGAGTTTAGGCTAGTGTTATAATAATGTGAGTTTTTCAATTTAATATTTCTCAATTGAAAATACATAGATCATTCATGTCGAAGAACAACAACTGAAGGAGGAGGAGGAAGTGAGCGGACGACCTCGTACCGTCTGAAAATCAGGCTAATAACACTGAGGACTAAATATAATGTCCATGCCGAAAATAATTCGCACATTGCTCTTTCGAGGCCTGTGCATCATATCGCTGAGGTTACAAACATATATGGCTCAGGTGCAATTTTAAGGTTTCTTCCACCGTATAGTCCAGACTTCAACCCTATTGAAGAGTATTTTCACAAGGTGAAATGTTTCATTCGTCAAAACGACTTGGCGTTTCAAGCAACAAACAATTCTTCTGCTTTCATTCACTATGCGATGGTACAGGCCTCTAAAGAGCAATGTGCATATTATTTTAGACATGGAAATTATATTTAGTCCTCAGTGTTATTAGCCTGATTTTCAGACGGTACGAGGTCGTCCGCTCACTTCCTCCTCCTCCTTCAGTTGTTGTTCTTCGACATGAATGATCTATGTATTTTCAACTGAGAAAATATTAAATTGAAAAACTCACATTATTATAACACTAGCCTAGCTAAACTCAGCTGGTATTTTCTGCCGAGTATTTACCTTCTTATAGGTGAATCCCAAACACCGCAGAGCGCGACACAATGTCGCTACGTGGTAGGTATTGCCAGTGGTAGACCGTATTTCCTTTGCAATATCGGACAGCTGAATTTGCGGAGTTTGTAGGATTAATTCTATAAGGATGTATTCTTCATGGAGCAATAATGTTGACCCATGTTTTCTGCCACATTTCTCTGGGGCCACATTTCTCTGGGGTCACATTTCCAGTAGCCTGGGAAACCAGCCGACTCTTATCGCGAAAGAGACGTCTGGGGAGCGAGGCAGAAAATTCCATACTGATGACGTAGCAGGTAGCGGTTTCACGATGCATAAAAGAAAAGAACGCAGTATGCAAAGGAGCCAACAACAGCACACGCTAAATAGGCTTGAATGTCATGGTTGTTCGTGACGGTGATCCACTGCCAAGCAAACGATCAGCCTCGGTAGTTATATTTCTTCAAAAGAACTCTGTTGTTCGCATTCGGCTTCTGAGAATTGCAACTAATTTATGCATCGTGAAACGGCTATCTACTACGTCATCAGTATGGAATTTTCTGCCTCGCTCCCCAGACGTCTCTTTCGCGAGTGGGGAGCGATAAGAGTCGGCTTGTTTCCCAGGCTACATTTCCAGTGGCGAAAAATAACTCTACGTAGCGACGAACGCTTTTCGGACAGATAAAAAGAGTACAAGCAATTTCCTCATCTGATTTACCGTAAAAAATCTTGTTCCATAGCGTAACACAACGAAGATACTCGGAGTAGGCTTTTGGCATGTTCAATCAGATCAGTCACACTCGCCCGTGCGATGTCAAGTTGGATTGCAATAAACCCGTAAAACAATTACTAGACTATTCCGGCGTGAAACAATGAATCACTCTATTATTACGTACAATTATACACTAATTCCATTTTTTCCCTTTGTTTACTGTTGACAAGAGTTTATTTTGCACGGGTTAATTGCCGTCACACTCATTGATTGATAAGAAGAGCGCAATAGCGCTGCGCGTGAGTGACGTCACGAAAATTAAGACCCCCCGCATGACTCAGACAACCAACAGCTATCTGTGTTATGGAATGGCGGCGAACTTGAATATTTCTTCGAACGCTCAACTTCAAAGTGTAACTTTACTGACAGAAAACGACGGTGTACCTGGATCAAAGTTCGAAAGTGAACCGGAAAACTATACTGTAGAGCAACTCAAGCGATGGTTGAAGTGTAGAGGCCTTAAACAAACTGGAAAAAGATGTGATCTAGTCGCACGAGTACGCGATTCTCTCAAGTCTGGCATTCACTCTATCCTTGATTCAAGTATTGATAATGGCAAATGGTTGCAAGCGAAAATTTTACAAGAAAAAAATGCTAATGTTTTAACAAACATTAAGAATATTGAACTAAATATACCATTAATCCCGAAGTCTGGATGGAAATGTTTCCCGTCGCAGGACATTCCATCATTATTTAACTATGGTCATGTCTATCATTATGCCCTAGAATCACTCCCGGCTATGCCGAGTGATCAAAAATGTGAGGAGGACGATGAAGACGATAATGTCGACAATGGACTTGGGCATATTACGGACAAACCGTTCAGTGCCGGACGCAAATATGTCGACTCGGGCTTTGTGCACGATATGACTGATACAAAGACAGACGATCATTACTTCGTTCAAGCGCACGTGTGGCCCTTAGATTTGCTACAAGTCGACCTCTTTTCAGTTGTCTTTTCCTCTGAGAACGAGCGCGAAGCGCGAGCGGAAACGAGCGACGAAGTCGCGAGAGGACGACTTGTTTCACTTGTGAGGATTTGAATCTAATTAAATATTCTGGCGCGAAAGTTGATTGACATATGTGATATGCACGTGCGCGTCCGTTGCCCGGGAAGCTACATTTACAGCCATTACAAACAGTCATGTCTCAATGGAACTGGAAGCAGCTGGATCAACTCCCACAAAATAGTTTTGTAGAGTTGCACTGACACCAAAATCAAAGGGATCTATTTGTTTGCAATGTGGTTACCTTATTTCTGATGTAGACAAGAGGAGAACGTTATTTGGCGGCTCTAAAAAGACCCAAGTTTGCAAGAACCGAGACAGAATTCTTGAAATTTCCTGTGAACTCTGCCCAACTGGATCTGGGTTTTCATACTTATCGAACGTTATTTGCCGTTCTTGTTCGGAAAAGAATGTGACCTTATTGAAGAAAGTCGATAAAATAACTGAAAGTTTCAAGGCAGCTCAAGAAATAATTAGAAAACGGAGAGGAGAAACAGTCGTCAAGCGGTCATGACGTCATGGCTAAATGCCCTATTTCTATTGGACAGCTTTGCTTACGTCACCGGTGGAAAAATCCACCGGTGAATTGGGCGCGAAACAGGTAGCAAAAGTCCCTTAAATCAGAGAAGTGAAAAAAAAGTGAAAATCAACCAGAGAAGTGAAAATCTCGTTTTAAGAGAAGCGAATGTGGGAAATGAAAATCTCGTTTTAAGGGACTTTGAGAAAGTCTAGTGTGGCCCTCAATGAAAAGCGATCTCCCTCATAATGTAACGATAATTTTATCCAAACATAGTGGGGCAGTTATTCATGCTTCTTGTTTACCTTGCAAGGCATCGGAACTGGGACGTTGCAGCCACGTTGTGGCAGTGTTGCTTTCACTCGTTGATCATGTGAAAACACACGGTCCAAAAACAACAACGCCATGTACGAGCCAGGAGTGCTCGTGGAATAAAGGCAAGAAGAGGAAGAAAAAACCCAAAGGCTTTCAAGCGCTGAATATTCTACAAAAAGAAAACAAAATAGAATGGAAGTGATTAATTTTGATCCAAGACTAGAAGAATATCGAAGCGTTACGAGTGCTAACATAAACCACTTTGTCCTTGGCTTGCAAAGAATGTCTCAAGACCAAGATAACATCTCCATGTGGGAGACACAGTTGAGAATGAGTTATCAAGATTATCAGCTTGAGACCACAACTGTACTGGAAGAACAGGTTAGAAATTTAATATCTAACATTTCTCCAACACGTTTAATGCAAATTAAAGGAACAGAGGCCCAGAGTAAATGTGATAAGTGGTATTGTGAAAGGTGGCTTAGAGTCACGTACTGCTTCGACATGCTTAGAAGCATATAGAGTTGGAAAAAGAGTAATCGAAGGAAAAAGCAATGCAGCATTAAGTTCAAAGAAATACATTTCTTCACATATCTGGAACCTTGATGGCAATAAGCCTCAAACTATATGGATGACCTATGGATTGCAAAGTGAAGAAGATGCCATAAAGAAGTACCAAGCTCAAACAAACCAGGTTGTTTGCATGTCCATCAGGATTGTGGGTAAATCCAAACTTTCCCTACCTTGCATGCCTCCCTGATGGGCTGATAGGTGAAGATGGACTTTTGGAAATTAAGTCATTAAAAATATTCAGTGAGCATAGTATTGACAATATTATCAATGACCGAATGGAACACTAACTTCTAAAGAAATTCTAAACAGACAGTGCTTCTCCATTGAAGGTAATAGATGTGTCCTTAAAAACGGACACAGCTACTACTACCAAATACAAAGCCACCCTTACCAACATGCCTGATATGGGCCATATATGGCCCTTGTATGGGTTTTGTATGGGCCCATTCAAGTTCCATATATGGGTATGTGATGGGTTGTGCATGGGATTTGTATGGGCCATATGATTCCCATATATGGGTTACATGCTGTCTAAATGGCAATATTTTCAAACCCATATATGGTCCATATCTGGTCCATATATTGCCCATATAAAAGTATATGGGAAATGTATGGATTTGTCTAAAATCCAGATGGTTCCCATATATGGCCATATGGTTTTCATATATGGGGAGTATATGGGTAAGATTAATTATTTCTAATATTTAGGGATGGGTAATACATGGGTTGTGAATGGGAATACTATGGGTAGCATATGGGATAAGCGTGGGAGTGATATGGTGAATATATGGGAGAAGCCATTGTCCCAGACTTATTCCATATAAAAACCACACACTTGCCATACTTTTCCCATACAGAATCCATAGGTTTCCCATATAAATGCCATATGAAACCTATACCATTTACATAGTATACCCATACCATTCCCATTATATTCGCATTCCTTGCAAATTTACCCATATCATTACCATATCTTACCCATACCTTTGCCACGATACCCATGCCTTTACCATACACCACCCATGCCTTTACCATACACCACCCATGTCATTACCATACACAACCCATGTCATTACCATATATCCTCCATACAATACCCATGTCATTACCATACAGTACCCATGTCATTACCATACAGTTCCCATGTCATTACCATACAGTTCCCATGTCATTACCATACAGTTCCCATGTCATTACCATACAGTTCCCATGTCATTACCATACAGTTCCCATGTCATTACCATACAGTTCCCATGTCATTACCATACAGTTCCCATGTCATTACCATACAGTTCCCATGTCATTACCATACAGTTCCCATGTCATTACCATACAGTTCCCATGTCATTACCATACAGTTCCCATGTCATTACTATACAGTTCCCATGTCATTACCATACAGTTCCCATGTCATTACCATACAGTTCCCATGTCATTACCATACAGTTCCCATGTCATTACCATACAGTTCCCATGTCATTACCATACAGTTCCCATGTCATAACCATACATTCTCCATACAATACCCATGTCCTTACCATACATTCTCCATACAATACCCATGTTATTACCATACACCTGCCATACAAAATCCATGTCATGATACAGTAACATACAAAAATGTACCCATGATATCCATAAATTTTGTTTTGATTCACACCCCCAGTATACTCTAGCAGCTGTGGAATGTACCTAATTCTTTGCTATGCAAGTACATGCAGTAGCTATGTCTTAATTCATATAAATATTAGAACTCTCAACCATAATTCAATTAACAATGTCTTTATTTTCATTGATGCCATGGTATAAACACATACATGTAGATGTCTAACCTGTATTACACAGAAGAAAATTATTATAAATTTATAGGAGTGCATCAAACTACTATATTTAAAGTTTGTGACATACATGTACAGTACGTTTTATATTTTCAACATCAAATATACAAAGTACTGTTGTTCTAAACACCGTTACAATCTTGTACCAAGCATTATTTTCGTTGGTATTTAATACACAAGTTGCATGTGTCATTTTTCGTGATTATAAGCATGCAGGCAGTTACTTTAAAATGTGTTTAATTCATGAATTAAGCCGCTTGTACGAGATAATAAGTTATTATGACTTATTAAATAAATGTTGAATGCTTAATAAAAATATTGATTTGAAGAAGATCTAACATGTCTATACATCGAATCTACTGTATGTTCGAAATAACCATATACATGTAGCTTTATTATGCTTAAATTAACAGACTTGATGATCTTACATGCTTTCTATAAGTGTGATAATGTAGTTGACTCAGGGCTAATTCCCTCACTAACTTCATATACATGTATCTGCAGCCATTATAGTTCACCAGGAAATTCTCTCCAATTCTGATTGGATATTGATCAAATGATGCATGGGCAGGCACTATTATACAAATAGAGTCTGTCCATCAAGGAACCTTTATACATGAACAATTAAGTAGTGTGTCTGTCGAGGAACTATCGGCTGAGAGCGGAAAACGATTTTGTGATGAACAATAACGACAAACAGACTGGGTTTGTCTTGGAACTATCGGCTGATAGTTTCCCTTGGAAATTTGATGTTCTTAAAACTAGCATATAAGCCCTCGAACTTTGTCCTCTCGCTTAAATCTGTTTTAAGAACATCAAATTTCCACAGGCAACTATCAGCCGATAGTTCCTCGACGGACACACTCTATTTGTATAATAGTGTCCACTGAGAGCGGAAGACAATTTTGTGATGAACAATAACGACAAATAGTGCCTCATAGCTTAATTAATATAAAAAATACACATGCAAGGCTTTGATCAGGTCTTAACTCACTAATTCAATTTGACTATTAAATTGAAGATCACCTTTGTGTAGTTTTATTTGGTTATGACTTCTTATAAACTAAAATGGTTAGTGCTTCCAGTAAACTTTCTCGACCTGAAAAAAAATGAAAATCTAAAAGTTATGTTTAATTATCTACCTTTAGGAGGTTTTAATGCTACTGAAATATGGCAACATGAGGGAAATGAAGAATGGTGCAGTAAACAATAATATTACTGCATGGTCCTTAGTAACAACCATGCAGCAGTAATGTTTACCAGTTTACTGGCTCCTAATATAATGTAAACCCTGAGCACTGCTACATAGTTAGTACAACTAAGTATACTTGAATTTAATAACTTAGGGACTTCAAAACAAGCCAGCAGCTGCTAGAGCTCTGGCAGCTGCTTCAAGCACATGGAGTTCTAACTTTTATTTAATACACATACCATGTATATGCTGTCCTTTTTAACAGAGAAGTTTCAGACTTACAGCCAAATGAATCTGAACACTGGCAGTGTAACCTAGCACCCCTAATTTCGGGCTTAAGTCAGTGCGGGCAGAAGAACTCAGACCTCGCATGGTAACTAGTTAGAAAGTAGCAAGGGAGGAAACTAAATTCAAGTGACAGTACAATTGAGTACGAAATAACCAGGAAATGAAAACAGAACCAAAAATTCACATTCATCTCGCTCATACAGCTGCCGGCAGGAATAGCTTAAATTATACAAGGGGGCAATTCCACAGTATTTTGCATGTCATGGAGGGGAAAATCACAAGTTAGATTGAAAGGTGCCTAACAAATTAGATACTTGAATTTAAACAAACTTTTGAACCATGATCATGTTTTATCCATTTTCAATAGATCTTTAGGTGTGATGAATTTCAATATGTTTTGTAAAATATCCAGGGATATATTATTTTTAATGTTAGCTGTCACGGATGGGACAGAGAAGTCACAAAAAGTACAATGCCAAAACTAATCCCAAATTCCTGTGAATATATAAAAGCTATAACTTTAAACACAAGTTTTATTAAACATTTAGTTCATCAACTAACAAAAGACATCAAATAATCAAATGTTTAATTTCTCTAACTTCTCCAGCTAGGAGGTAAGTCAAAAGGACCAGCATCACAGAGGGGAAAGTTTTGTCCCATAACAATGCCATACCAATTTTGTCTTATTTAATCCCACTGGAATATTAATTTAACTTATATAACATTATGTAATTATCCTCGGAACATAAACAAGGCTGTAAATGTCAATCTATATATGATACTAGTTACACTTACATGGAGCACATGGCAAAGGTTGCCCACAATGCATTGCTGCTATAAGCATGCTCAAATGAACTTTTGCCTACAATGCATTACTGTGTATGTACTGTATCGTGTGGCGATCATCAAGCCATCACGTGACTTTAGTTTCCTCCCTTAATTCTCATATTAGAAACTACAATGATGTAGTCAGGGGATTAGGCCGCTAGCCCGTGAGGGATCTGAGTCCGAGTTCCTCTGCCCGTGCAGAGTCTAAGCCTGAGATTAGGGTGTTTGGAGATTCATTCGGCCAGAAGACTGAAGCTTCTCAAGCTATGTTAAAAAGGCCAGCATATAAATGGTACATGTATGTGTATTAAGTTAGAACTCCCTGTGCTTCGAGGTACAACATTAGGTAAATTTCTCTTTATCAACAACAACAACGATTTATTGTACCCACAATAAGGAAAATATAATTATTACAATCATAAATTTAAATATTTAAAGGGCACTGGGTTCCCGAAATAACCAGAAAAGCTAAAAATGCCAGGAATCCAGTTACATGCAGTAATTTATCAATAGACAAATTAATAAACTTTCCTCATTTAATTTTATTTTGGATGCCTAGTACTTTCCTATGTTGACATCTTACTCAAAAACATTTTGAAAGCCACATGTACATGTACATGTACATGTACATGTACATATACACATACATGTATATATATGTAGCTGCCTGCACCCTAGTGAGAGAACTAGGATTTACTGATTGGAACTGGAAATTAAGGGGGGCTGCTAAATATGTTGCTCTCTGGCCCGACCTTTATACTCAGTCAATGGCCCCAAGGAGTCAATGTTTTTTTATCACATGACCACTTTCCAATTACAAAACAACAAGCAAAAAATCTAGCAGGGGTTGGGCTCACATCAAATATGTAAAGCCCCCATCACATGACTTTTGTAAATCAGGTTTTGAAAGGAAATCATGCAGGGACCCTTAGCTTACAGCCTGGTCATAATTATGATAATACCATGATCGCCTCGGATTCCTTTGTTTGTTCATGCACATTTAATCTCTAAATTCCCCGGCTCATTACAAATGCAAGGGAAATTTAGAAATATATGCATTGTCTTCAACAGGGAAATTTCTAAATTTCCCTGCAAGAATTTCCCTGCAAGAACAATGCATATTTCCCTGCAAGAACAATGCATATTTCTATTTTTTCCTTGCATCGTAAAGAGGGAAAACTAGAAGACAATGCAGGCTGGACATGAGGGTGAAAAGCATCAACTCTTGCTCCCCCTCTAGCACGACTAGCCCTGTGCTCCCGGGTGAAAAAATTGAACCCAAACTGACCTGGCTTCATCATAACTTTCAACGTAATCCATGTGGGATCACGTATTTCAATCTGCACATTCTTCTCTTATTTCTCAAACCCGCTTCTTCCATGTGGGATACTTAAAACCATATACGCATGACCTTTAAATATTTAGTCAAGCACATACTGTAATTACATTGTGTTTTACTGCTATTCTTCTCAAAAACAACACACTTGTCTCCAGGTTAAGTCAAGGTCATTCAATCGAGCATTAAAACATTTTCGAAAGCAACTCAACTGCAACGTCTTTAGTTTAGGCATTGAAAACTAAACTTCTCAGAGATTTGTTCTGTTCCTCAGCGATCAGAGTATTACAAAGTTATACCATGACAATTCGGGAAATTAGTGTCAGATTAAATTTCCCCTCAAGCCTCAGGAGAGTTTGTAAAAGTCCCTTGGCCGAAGTGGCCTTGGGACTTCAACAAACTCTCCCTTGGCTTGCAGGGAAATTTAATCACTAATTTCCCTCTTGTCATGGTATTACTTATAATAAACCTAGCTACAATGTACAATGTATTTTAAATTATAAAGTCATGCAAGTGTAACCAGAACCACATACATGTACATGTACGTCTCTATTATTTTTATTACTAAATTGATGCCCGACTTCTAAACCTTTATTTGGGCTACCGGTAAATGCAGAATACCCTGCCACTGCAGGTTCATTAATAATGCATGTTCTCAAACCTCATACAAACCTTCTAAAAACTTCCCAAAAAAAATCAAAAATCTAACCCCAAAATCATTCATGAATAGAATGAGTCTAAACACACCTGAGCTAGCTATAATGGAGAAATTTTGCATAGTTTAGAAGGGGTGCCAGGGTATTCTGCAGTCAACTAGGAGACCATATACAATGTATATGTACTTTCCTTACCATTGAAAACTTGAACGAGCTGCATGTGACCAGACTTTGGCCTGATGAGTGATGTAATATTTGACTTGATCATGAACTCAAGGCACTTTTAGTTGACCACAGCCACAGGACTGACAGCTCTATCTAGAAGCTCTGTTTATTTATACAATACAAAAGCTTTTGGTGAGCAACTAAAGGCCTGGGAAGAAATATAATAAGAAATACAAATGGAGCTTTCTTAATATTTATAACTATTTAAGCAGCTTCGATATTTTAACACGCATGCACTGATGGGAGTGATGCAGTCGGAGCCATGCAGTCACTCGAGGAGCATTTTGACAGTCCCATTTTCTGATCTAAAGAATCGTTCGTAAATTAAGATTAAGATTACAAAACGGCTATTTCTTCGCCAGAATGAGAAGAATTAGCGAACACAATGAAAGCTTTGTGAGATTGTACACGACATGAACTAGACACGTTGCAGTATGAATGCTTACCTTCGGCTTCGGCCTTCCCAGCTTCACAGCGGTTCTTCGCCGATTTATCCACAAATTAGTTTATGTCTCTCAGTAGCAGCAGTTACTCTAGTCTTTCTAGCAATAGAATCTAGTTATAAATGCTGATTTAAAGGTATGAAGGATGATGTTGGTCTTCTCGCCTCTGTTCACATCCACACGAACTGTGAAACCGACAATAATTTCGAAATACAAGTTTCAGCCAATCAGGAATGAAGTCACTATCCGGGACTTCAAATATCGATCAATTGTTCTAGCACAGGAAGCCCAAGCTCTTAGTCTGACAGTAGGGTTTAAAATGCACCCAACATACAGACGCAGCCAAGAGACAGATAGACGTCAGGTAAGTTTTATTCATTTTATTACAGTGTGTTTATCGAAAAGCTAGATTTAAAAATTCCCATACAAACTTATAAAATAGCCATAAACAGTGCTTGGGCTACCTGTGATTCGGATGGCGAGGCTATTATTTATCTAATTTAAATAATACCAAACGAGTATGTGAGCGCATGGGAACATGAGTGTTTTTTTAATATTTTATTGATATTTTAATGATACATTGGTATATTTGTCCCTGTGTCTCCTCCCCCCCCCCCCCCCCTGAGAGTTGCTCTAGAACATGCATCTCACGCACTCTAGCCAAATTTGAACCTGAGAATTGACAATCGTGAGTTACGTCAATTTTTTGTGACCCTCCTCATCCTCGACCTCATTTTACCGAGTTGTGCCGGAAGGCATTTCAATTAGCCGCAATACACGACGGTGTTCCCTCGTAGCTTTGGGTCCCTGTAGCTGGCCTCCCATGCAGGCGGATGAAGGCACCGCAAGTTCCCTTGGAAAATTAAGTCCGGTTATACCGGCGCCTCGATATCCGCTTGGTATCAAACGAAAGTATAAACGCACAAGTCGGTATATCATGCGCCGTGGTCTAGATAATTTTTCTTCGCTGTTTTGACTTGTTTCAAGATATTAAAATGTTTCAAACATATAATATACCAAACAAAGCGATTTTCAATTTGCTACGCAGTGGTTAGCATATCAGTCCGTGATCTAAGTTTGTGTTGAACAAATTTTGCGCTTACGCTGGTCGGATGGGCTTACGCATTAAATATATTTCCCATGTGCCTTAGTGAGCTCTTAAAGCATAGTCCATGCAGTCTTATTAAATAAATCTAAACAATGAAAGTGATACGCATATTCCTGTTAATTTGACTTATTTTTGCCCATACAAATTCCATCTACTGCCCATATCCTTGCCATATCATGGGGATCGTGTCAGCTATTATCGCTCTGCCCATATAATTCCCATACATATGGGTTTAATATAGGATCATGCAGTCATACGACTGAATGAAACATTTGTCCATGCATACCCCATATGTTTTCCACGTGTATCCCAGATGCTGGAAAAGGTATGGGTTCATGTCTGTGTGGTCTCTGTGTATCTTCATTCTGCCCATCCAAATCCCATATACTGCCCATATCTTTGCCATATCATGGGGGTCGTATGGGTTGTTATAGTCTCTGCCCATATCATTCCCATGTATATGGGTTTCATATGGGATCTACGCGAATAAAGAACCATTTTAGCCCATGCATCCCCCATATACTTCCCATGTATTTACCAGATGATGGGAATAGTATGGGCATCTACCTATGTGTGCCATGTTTCGCCCATACAAATTCCACCTTGTACCCATATCTGTGCCACATCATGGGAACCGTATGGGTTGTTACAGTCTCTGCCCATCATCGCCAGAAAAACGCGACACGGCCGATTGTGCAATATCAATTTCGGCTCAGAGGTCAGCAAGCACAGTTCATATAAAATTACAAGCAAACTATGGGGGGAAAACGCTTAATCTCGATTTCTCACTTTCCTGAGTACGATTTAAAAAATGTCTAACCAGGATCTCAATCTACAATATGAATTAAATAGTTCTACCTACATTTCTATAATCAGCTCGTGAATTTTAGGTGTCGTTTTTTTCCAAACATAAACGAGTGTTTTGACTCAAATTATTACAGAGCTAGAGTGAGAATTGGCGAGAAAAGAGCTTACTTACTGTTTATAACTTGGATTCTGAGGTGGAATATACTGTATTTTGCAAAATGTCTATAGCAGGCCTTCTGAACGAAGGGTTCATCGTCGTCACTAAATGCCATTAGAGCAGCTGTGGATTCCTTTGCGGTTTCGTTTTTGCAGTTGAATATTTCGATCTTGGATAAACCGGCAGAATCCGCCATCTTTGTACGCTAAATCCTGTAAATTTGGCTGTCTTGAGACCATCATATCTCTGGCCACGAGCGTCTAAAACACCACGAACACATACCATTGGACAACTTGTTCTCTCCTTATGAAACTGCAGTGTATTTGTAACTGACCAGCAGTTATTCAAATGAATTGTCCCTTTTTAAAAATAGGCCCTAGCCGGACCTATAGAGAAGAGTCTGCGATACTAATTGTGGTCAGCGATATCTCCCATTCGTGCCCGTTTTGAGGCTTGAGAGACAGTAAACAACAATATTTTAGTATGGAAGGCGGCTCTAATAGCTTAAAAATAGAGGAAAAGTTTAAATAAAACTGAGAAAGGAGAAAAAGAAGCAAAAAAAAAAATTATTCGTGTCCCGCGTAGGAGTCGAACTCCGGTCGCGGGATTTTAAGGCCGACGCTCTAACCACTTGACTATAGAGCCGACCTACTTGTAACGCCGCTGACAATTGCTAAATGTCGCTTATTTCTGGCGATGAGTATCATTCCCATGTATATGGGTTTCATATGGGATCTACGCGAATAAAGAACCATTTTAGCCCATGCATCCCCCATATACTTCCCATGTATTTACCAGATGATGGGAATAGTATGGGCCTCTACCTGTGTGTGCCATGTTTCGCCCATACAAATTCCACTTTGTACCCATATCTGTGCCATATCATGGGAACCGTATGGCTATTATCCTGTCTGCCCATACAATTCCCATACATATGGGTTTCATATGGGATCTGTTTCCCATATGCTTTCCATATATGGGTTTCATATGGGATGTGCTGCCCATGTATTTTCCATATGATATCATTTTAAACCCTTACTTTTCCCATATATGGTTTCTGAATGGTAGGTAAACCCATATTTATCCCATGTAACAAAAACTCAAACCCATATAGTTCCCATACCAGACCCATGTACATCCCATGTGATACCCATATGAATCCCATATGTTTGGTTTGGTAAGGGCAGTTACTGGTAACAGAAAGGACTTTCTGTGATTTTGTACTGAATGCCTCATTTTCATGAGGTTCGAGTTTAGTGTACTTACAATCGACCAGGTTGGACATCTGTTTTGGCGCCTTTCTCTTTCGGCGTAGTCGGTCTTCAATTTCTTTTGCCGTTAAATTCGCCTTGAGAGGATCGGGAAATTCTTCTGTTGGCCCCTTTTCACCTGGCCAATGTTTTGCACAAATGTACGTGTTTCTAGTGATGTTTTCCACGGTGAAACTTTCACGTGAACAGCCATTAACCCAACGTCGACAACGCTCCATGCCTTGTGATGGCTTCGGGAATGGTATGAAGATCTTCTCTCCAGTTTTTGCCATTTCTTTTAGCGATTTTGGTAGCTTTTCGGGGTATCTCGAATCACAGTACATTTACCCCAGCAGCAATGCTTTGTGCTGACCATATTTAACGATGAAATCGATTTTTAAAGCCAAAATACTCCGATTACTCGTCTCTTCCACACGTTGGCACTGTATTAGCTCGCTTGTGTTTGTCTGACCCATGCGGGGGGTCCGTTGGAATGCAATCTATTTTTAGACCTCACGCGCAGCGCTATTGAAGTCTGTTGTCTCATGAATCTCATTAGATGTTTACGCATCTCATTAGGTTTTGGTATAAAAGATATCTGCTGGACAACGTTTCTGCAATTGACTGTATGTATATATATATATATATACAGCCGCGTGCAAAAATTGTGACCCCCTCATGAAAATTATATACTTATATACTTATATCGGTTGCATCATGGGTAATCCAAAAGTGTGCTTTTCAGACATTTTTCTAAAAAAAAAATATATCAGGTAGGATTGAAAAATGTACGAGTTAAACATTTTTAGATCATATGGGCCCATCCGTTGAAGACAACACGTTTTATTTTCAGTTTTAGTTGTACTAATTTATTCCATGCGTTTGCCATTGGGTCCGGTGGACCGAAACGCTGCTAAATTGACTTCAAGGAACTCACTGTATTCTGAACTTTAATTTCTCCATGTAGCACTAGCTAGGTTAACTCTATTGCCCTGAATGAGGCTGAAGTATTCACTAAATTGATTTCAAACCTTGGAGCCTAGGTTTAAGCGTATTATCAATGAATGTGAAACACCTTCTATTTTATGGTAGTTCGATGTGTGCGATTCTGCCAAACATTCAACCAAATTAATTAAACACAGCTAGCTAAGAACACTTTTTATGAAGTCCGCAATGCGGTTGTAAAAATCGCATTTAGTTATTGGAAAGGAAAGAAAGATCAGAACCGAAGTTGTTTTAATCTGTTTAGATTATGGACCAGAATTAAATGGTTTTGGTCTTGTGTAAAAATTATTTCTCCGGCGTTTACATAAATTTTACAATTGGTCGTCAGTTAAACTCACATTGAGACCTATTCATAAGTAAACCTATTATTTACTTTGGCCTCACTAGGTTGTAAATTTATTGGTATTCCCGACAATCATTCAAAGATAATTTTTAGTAATAAAATTAATCAACTGATACACAGTTTGATTAAATCTTAACCATTTTATACAACTTAAAATTTATCTCGCGTAGAGTTCTAAAGTCGTTAACTGCAAGATCAGTGTCACAATGTAATTAAATATGCATCGCGAACATCAAAACGAAAACCGCCCGCATTCAATTCTAAATAAAATAAAATATGTTTGATCAATACTTCATATCCGAAATAATTACGTCGCAAAAAAAAAAAACCCAAAGAAAACTGGTGTGTTCCCAGTGAAATTTTAGCTCTTTTGCAGACTTCATAACGGCAACAATATTTTAGCTACGTTTGGCTTTGACGTGTTGAATTTGGTTCAGTTTGTTTGGCAGAATTGCAAACGACTGGTGGAACGGGGGTTTCTCAGTGTAAGCATGTCCTGAAATTGTTAAAGCAAAAGTGCACTTGAAAACACTTGAAAACTTCGCTAAATTCCCCATTAAGTTCAGGTGTATTTAGACTCGTTCTATTAATGATTTGGGATTTAAAATGGTTAGGGTTTTTTCAAATTTGGGGGTTAGGTTTTAGAAGGTTTGTATGAAAATTCGAAAAAATGAATTATTAATATGCTTACACTGAGAAAGCGCCGGTGAAACTGCCATAAGATAAAATAGAACGTGTTTCAAATTGATAATAAACTTAAACTTAGGCTCCAAGGTTTGAATGCAATTTAGTGAATACTTTAGCCTCATGTAGGGAAATATAATAAACCTAGCTAGTGCGACGTGGAGAAAGTAAAGTTCAGAATACAGTGAGTTCCTTGACGTCAGCAGCGTTTCGGTCGACCGGACCCATTGGCAAACGCATGGAATAAATTAGTACAACTAAAACTGAAAATAGCACTTGTTTTCTTTAACTGATGGACCCATATGATCTAAAAATGTTTTACTCGTACATTTTTCAATCCTACCTGATATTTTTGTTGTTAGAAACATTTCTGAAAAACACATTTTTGGATTACCCATGATGCAATCGATATAAGTATATAAGTATATAATTTTCATGGGGGGTCAGAATTTTTGCACGCGGCTGTATATACTGATTGTTATTATATAATTATATTTATAACACAAATATAATTTAACCTTTCCACATATTTCGTTTATTACTGGTATGGACCAAGAATTGAAGCTGTTTAAAAGCATTTTTACCAGACGTTGTCATTGACTGTAGATCGTTTTCACTGAAATCGCTCAAGCAATTTGTCTCAACAAAATTTGATAAAATATTTAGAGCATGAAAAAAAATACACAAATGACCCGAAAAACATCTGAAGCAATAGCGTACCTCGGTGCTGAGTTGTTGAGGAAATCTTAAGTGAAAAATTATGTAAGTAAATTATACGCAGCCGCCAATTATTGGTGTAATTAAATGGTACGCCAATATGGCAGCAATAAAACTACGACACGAATGAAGCTGAAGTCCCTGTTAAAATTATTGGGTTTCACCAGGAGCCCATTACCAGGAGCGTCCATCTTCCCCACTGTGTCTGTACCCCAGCACAGAGGTAGATGAGGCTATTTTTAGCATTGCGTTTCGCGCGAAAAAGAACAAAGGTAGGCTATTCTTAGCCAATCAGATAGCTAACGTCACTTCTCATTATCATTCTTCTCACTTTCAACGCGGGAATTCGAATTGCTGGTTTTCACTCAATCCCCAGAGATTCAAATGTTGTTGCTCCAACAAAAGAAGCTAACGAGGAATCTATTGTTTAAGGGCACCAACATGGCGGCAACCTCTTTTCGCGGGATTTTCGAATCTAAAAATAGCCTCATCTACCTCTGTGCTGGGGACCCAACCCATAACAGAGGAACGCTCCTGGTAATGGGCTCCTGGTTTCACTTCAAAACTGGTTTGGATGCCACTTTTAAGTTAGAATTCATCATTTAAAAAACACGAACGCCCACCTTTCATAAAATCCAAAACTGCATAACTAATAACAACAGCATGCTGACCTTTAAAATAGTATGAAAAATGAACAGCTTTTTAGAACATTTTAGATTTTAGAATTTTGATGACGTCACGTGAACATGATCAACATATGTTCGATGTCCAACTTCCTCCTCTCAGAATGCATAATATTATTGAAAGGAGAGAGAATCATAGAGCGGATTTCGTATGAGTGGGCAAGTGACGGCTGGCTTACGGCACGGTTAATTACTGTACGGAATTCCGTGACATTGAAATGGCTTTCTTGTTGGTTTTGTCTTTCTGATCCAATCAAATAGGCCTTTTGCAATAGACAGTCACGTGACTTGTTGGCCCATAGTAACGCCATACTGGGTTGCAAGCTAACCAGCTCTCCCTTGACAACCAACAGAGATTGACTGAGCCGTGGTATCATAGCTGGACTTCGAAGCGTTTTTTCGTCTTACTTACTAAATTCATCTCGAAATAAGTCTTATACAGAACAAAAGTAAAGGTTGTTCTTTACTTTTGATCCGGTATTTTGTCAAATATGCGGCGCAAAATAGAGTTTGGACGCTCAAACGAACTCACCTCGAATCTCAGGCATGGCAAACATGGCGGCCGCTCAACAAGGTATAAAAGTAGTCATAATTAAACGAATAGTATTGTAATAGTTGAGCAGATTCCTTCTTTATTTTATACTATTGTTATATAAACCAGTAATTACGGCGTTAATTTCTCAGGTTTATAACTTTGGAGAGTACACGAAACATTGACGAATGGTGACAGTGTCAGTATTAAAATGCAATGGTCGATATGACCACATACAGGAAGGCCAAGCTCTGTATTTGCACTGTGAAAGCTCTAGAAGAAAAAATGAAAAATAAATAAAATATTTAACTTTGAAGAACTGGTCTTGTGTTATCATGTGTCTATAATTAACCATATAGCAATCAGTTAGTGCTCTGGCACCTGTAACTGGCTAGCTCTTTTTCTTTAATATTTATAAAGAGGGAGTCAGTTTTTCTCAACTATATTTTTCCTATGTTTGGTGTGGTGACATGAAATATTGAGAACTTATTAAACATATTGTAAGCTTCCTGCAGCAAACACATCAACTCTAATGTTTCAAAAAGTGACATGCTAGAAAATGATAAAGAACTTAAGAATTAAATTTATTTTATTTAATCTAATTGTTAAATTAATTAAGCTTAACTGGTTGGAATACTTAGACTTGGTGTTTTTCTTTAAGTGCAAATTAGGCATCGTAAGGCTCTGAAACCCGTACCCTGTTTAAGACAAAAAACCTCAAATTTCCATACCTTGTTCAAGACAAAGTGTTAAAATTTTATACCCTTCTATAAGACGAAAATACAACAAGAATCCACAAGAAGTGTCTGTAAAGTCGACTGTTTTATTTAGAGGTCAGGGATAAACTGATTACAAATCGATATCTGGTAATGAGTATGATGTTTACATCAGATAAATGTCATGTCAAAAGTGATAAATACCATATACCCTGTTCAAGATCTGTCAATGTGAAAATGGATACCCTGTCTAAGACCAGAAACTCGAAAAACCATACCCTGTCCAGTGGATCATCCCTGTATAGTCCATATATGGGAGTACCCCCAGGAAGAAGCAAGGCATATAAAACCAAAAAAATAAGGAATATATCTGATAGTGTTTATTAATCTAATATATACTTTTACATGGTCTATGGATGTCAAAGGGGCACTGTCATTGGAATTGAATCTTCAAGTTTCTTTAAAACAAAACTACAAACTGATAACACCCTGAATTCTAAGAATAATACTATGTGAATGCCCGGATATGGTTTCAAAATTTTTCAATAAAGGATGACTAAGTGGATTACAAAAGCTAATTCTATGAAGAGGTCTGGTTAGGGGTATTGGGGATAAGGGATTATTATAACTAGCAAAATAATGACTGGGATAAGGGATAACAAACCAGAAAACAGTAGGGATAAGGGATAACCAAAGTCCATCGGGATAATCGATAACAGCCATCTGCATCTCAGGGATAAGTGATTAACTATCCTGAAAAATATAGGGATAAGGAATAACAGCACCCCACCTCCCCCTAATAACCGGGCCTCTATAAACTTGATTTTGGTTACAGTGAACATATTTCAAGTTGCTCTAAATTTCTCTTAAAAGCAGTATTTTCCATCCACTCAAATCTTTGCCATCCTTTATCAAAATTGTCTCAAATTTTCTCGGCTAGCTAGTACACTGCATACTCTCATGCCTGGCAGAGAGATGAGAAACCTCTGCTTGCAGGGTAATATTTTTGTCTTTAGTCATGAGAATGTTTATCATTTTTGGGTTAATTGACAGTGTTCCTTTAATATATTTTTTTTTATAGCGAGTGGTTAATAATGTATGCCTGTTACTGGCTAATAGCAAAATAAGAAACAAAATATATAACATTCTCTCCAATGACTAAGTAGGGATATATAAAACTTATCAAAGTCCTGATATTTTTCTTTGCTTCAAAACTGGACATGTAACACCCACAGATTCAGTATCAAACTAAAATAATATTCTAAGATAATTTCTGCATCTCCTCAAGTACATGTAGTTAGCCATAGCCTGTCCTTTTCTAAGTTAAGGCAAAGGAAACGAACATTTAATTTTAAATAATACAACATTTATGAATATTTTCGGAGCTTAAATATAGCCTTAATTAAAGTTAAACACAGGATTTTATTTAAGTACATGAACGAGCGCCTAGAGTACAGTAAACAGTATTTATCCCCATATTGGTTAGATTATAGAATACCCCGCAACTTCGAAAGATCACTTGAAAACTGTGCTAAACTATGCTAAATTCTCCATTATAGTGCAGGTGTATGTAGCGTCGTTCTATGAATGATTTGGAGTCGAAAATGGTTAGGTGTTTTTTTTATTTCAGGGTTGGGTTTTTAGAAGGTTTGTATGAAAATTTGAGAAAATGAATTATTAATGATCCAAGTTGCGGGGTATTCTATAATTGCTCCGCCTGATTTAGGATACTGTTTTCTTTATTTTTTCTTGTTCCCTAGGATTAAGGGGAACTGGAATTTTTTTGTTTCTAATTTTTTGTTACTTTTTGGTTTTCAACTGTTGTTAAAATACTCTGCCCTGGAAGCAGTCAGGAACAAGGAATACGCATGACAAATATACGAGTAAAAAATGAATGACTAGAGCAACAGCATCCAGTCAGGAACTAGGGGAACGAGAGGAACAGAAACACAAATTCAAATTCAAACTATATTAGCAGTCAGGAACAAGGGGAACAAGGGGAACAAGGAATATATCAATGAGAAATATAAGTATAACTATCGATTAAAAAATGAACGACTAGACCAATGTTATCCGGTCAGGAACTAGGGGAACAAGAGGAACAGAAACACAAATTCATATTCAAACTATATTAGCAGTCAGGAACAAGGGGAACAAGGGGAACAAGGAATATATGAAAAAGAACGACTAGACCAATGGTATCTGGTCAGGAACTAGGGGAACAAGAGGAACAGAAACACAAATTCATATTCAAACTATATTAGCAGTCGGGAACAAGGGGAACAAGGAATATATGAAAATGAACGACTATAGACCAATGTTATCCGGTCAGGAACTAGGGGAACAAGAGGAACAGAAACACAAATTCATATTCAAACTATATTAGCAGTCAGGAACAAGGGGAACAAGGGGAACAAGGAATATATGAAAATGAACGACTAGACCAATGGTATCTGGTCAGGAACTAGGGGAACAAGAGGAACAGAAACACAAATCCATATTCAAACTATATTAGCAGTCAGGAACAAGGGGAACAAGGAATATATGAAAATGAACGACTAGACCAATGTTATCTGGTCAGGAACTAGGGGAACAAGAGGAACAGAAACACAAATCCATATTCAAACTATATTAGCAGTCAGGAAAAAGGGGAACAAGGAATATATGAAAATGAATGACTAGACCAATGGTATCTGGTCAGGAACTAGGGGAACAAGAGGAACAGAAACACAAATCCATATTCAAACTATATTAGCAGTCGGGAACAAGGGGAACAAGGAATATATGAAAATGAACGACTAGACCAATGGTATCTGGTCAGGAACTAGGGGAACAAGAGGAACAGAAACACAAATTCATATTCAAACTATATTAGCAGTCAGGAACAAGGGGAACAAGGAATATATGAAAATGAACGACTAGACCAATGGTATCTGGTCAGGAACTAGGGGAACAAGAGGAACAGAAACACAAATCCATATTCAAACTATATTAGCAGTCAGGAACAAGGGGAACAAGTCTTTTATATGATCGGGGTGTATCACCACCATCTTTTATATGATCGGCGTGTATCACCACAGTCTTTTATGATCGGGGGGTATCACCACCGTCTTTTATATGATCGGCGTGTATCACCACAGTCTTTTATGATCGGGGGGTATCACCACCGTCTTTTATATGATCGGGGTGTACCACCACCGTCTTTTATGATCGGGGTGTAACACCACCGTCTTTTATGATAGGGGTGTATCACCACCGTCTTTTATGATCGGGGTGTATCACCACCGTCTTTTATATGATCGGGGTGTATCACCACCGTCTTTTATGATCGGGGTGTATCACCACAGTCGTTTATGATCGGCGTGTATCACCACCGTCTTTTATGATCGGGGTGTATCACCACCATCTTTTATATGATCGGGGTGTATCACCACCATCTTTTCTGATCGGGGTGTATCACCACCATCTTTTATGATCGGGGTGTATCACCACCATCTTTTATGATCGGGGTGTATCACCACCATCTTTTATGATCGGGGTGTATCACCACCATCTTTTCTGATCGGGGTGTATCACCACTGTCTTTTATATGATCGGGGTGTGTCAACACAATCTTTTATATGATCGGGGTGTGTCACCACCGTCTTTTATGATAGGGATGTATCACCACCGCCTATTATGATCGGGGTGTATCACCACCGCCTATTATGATCGGGGTGGTATGTATACCTATGGCTATTAGACATTATAATGGTTTTCTTCCTTGTTCCCCTTGTTCCTGGCTTCGTGTGTGTATACCTATAATGGTTTTCTTCCTTGTTCCCCTTGTTCCCCTTGTTCCTGGCTTCATGTGTGTATACCTAGTGGACATTATAATGGTTTTCTTCCTTGTTCCCCTTGTTCCCCTTGTTCCCCTTGTTCCCCTTGTTCCCCTTGTTCCCCTTGTTCCTGGCTTCGTGTGTGTATACCTATAATGGTTTTCTTCCTTGTTCCCCTTGTTCCCCTTGTTCCTGGCTTCGTGTGTGTATACCTATAATGGTTTTCTTCCTTGTTCCCCTTGTTCCCCTTGTTCCCCTTGTTCCTGGCTTCGTGTGTGTATACCTATAATGGTTTTCTTCCTTGTTCCCCTTGTTCCCCTTGTTCCTGGCTTCGTGTGTGTATACCTATAATGGGTTTCTTCCTTGTTCCCCTTGTTCCCCTTGTTCCTGGCTTCGTGTGTGTATACCTATAATGGTTTTCTTCCTTGTTCCCCTTGTTCCCGGCTTCGTGTGTGTATACCTATAATGGTTTTCTTCCTTGTTCCCCTTGTTCCTGGTTTCGTGTGTGTATACCTATAATGGTTTTCTTCCTTGTTCCCCTTGTTCCCCTTGTTCCCCTTGTTCCTGGCTTCGTGTGTGTATACCTAGTGGACATTATAATGGTTTTCTTCCTTGTTCCCCTTGTTCCCCTTGTTCCTGGCTTCGTGTGTGTATACCTATAATGGTTTTCTTCCATGTTCCCCTTGTTCCCCTTGTTCCTGGCTTCGTGTATGTATACCTATAATGGTTTTCTTCCTTGTTCCCCTTGTTCCTGGCTTCGTGTGTGTATACCTATAATTGTTTTCTTCGTTGTTCCCCTTGTTCCCCTTGTTCCCCATTGTTCCTGGCTTCTTGTGTGTATACCTATAATGGTTTTTTTCCTTGTTCCCCTTGTTCCCCTTGTTCCTGGCTTCATGTGTGTATACCTATAATGGTTTTCTTCCTTGTTCCCCTTGTTCCCCTTGTTCCCGGCTTCGTGTGTGTATACCTATAATGGTTTTCTTCCTTGTTCCCCTTGTTCCTGGCTTCGTGTGTGTATACCTATAATGGTTTTCTTCCTTGTTCCCCTTGTTCCCCTTGTTCCCCTTGTTCCCCTTGTTCCCCTTGTTCCCCTTGTTCCCCTTGTTCCCCTTGTTCCCCTTGTTCCCCTTGTTCCCCTTGTTCCCCTTGTTCCCCTTGTTCCCCTTGTTCCCCTTGTTCCCCTTGTTCCCCTTGTTCCCCTTGTTCCCCTTGTTCCCCTTGTTCCCCTTGTTCCCCTTGTTCCCCTTGTTCCCCTTGTTCCCCTTGTTCCCCTTGTTCCCCTTGTTCCCCTTGTTCCCCTTGTTCCCGGCTTCGTGTGTGTATACCTATAATGGTTTGCTTCCTTGTTCCCCTTGTTCCCCTTGTTCCCGGCTTCGTGTGTGTATACCTAGTGGACATTATGATGGTTTTCTTCCTTGTTCCCCTTGTTCCCCTTGTTCCCGGCTTCGTGTGTGTATGCCTAGTGGACATTATAATGGTTTTCTTCCTTGTTCCCCTTGTTCCCCTTGTTCCTGGCTTCGTGTGTGTATACCTAGTAGACATTATAATGGTTTTCTTCCTTGTTCCCCTTGTTCCCCTTGTTCCTGGCTTCGTGTGTGTATACCTAGTGGATATTATAATGGTTTTGTTCCTTGTTCCCCTTGTTCCCCTTGTTCCTGGCTTCGTGTGTGTATACCTACATGTATAATGGTTTTCTTCCTTGTTCCCCTTGTTCCCCTTGTTTCCGGCTTCGTGTGTGTATACCTATAATGGTTTTCTTCCTTGTTCCCCTTGTTCCCGGCTTCGTGTGTGTATACCAATGGACATTATAATGGTTTTCTTCCTTGTTCCCCCAATGTTCCCCTTGTTCCTTATATTGCTTTTCTGCCTTGTTTCCCTTGTTGATATATAGATAGTTCCTCTAGTCCTTGCACAGTTAGAGTCAGCTGGCATGTATTTTTATACGTATATGTATTTTAGCAAATACAAAATAATTTAAGCTGGTTTAGAAAAGCCATAAATATTAAACATATTTAAGATTGGGTGGGTCAAAATTTATGTATATATACCTTTGCCCTCTAATTGGTGATTATAATAAAAGTGATTATTTGAGACATGAACATCATTGTTCCCCTTAATCCAAGGGAACAAGGAAAAAAAAAGATATTATTATCCTATCCTAGGCATGGTATAATTAAAACAAGCAATCGAAAGAGTTCACTAAGTTGTGTTTAGCGGCCGCCATGTTTGCCAAGCCTGAGATTCGAGGTGAGTTCGTTTGAGCGTCCAAACTCTATTTTGCGCCGCATATTTGACAAAATACCGGATCAAAAGTAAAGAACAACCTTTACTTTTGTTCTGTATAAGACTTATTTCGAGATGAATTTAGTAAGTAAGACGAAAAAACGCTTCGAAGTCCAGCTATGATACCACGGCTCAGTCAATCTCTGTTGGTTGTCAAGGGAGAGCTGATTAGCTTGCAACCCAGTATGGCGTTACTATGGGCCAACAAGTCACGTGACTGTCTATTGCAAAAGGCCTATTAGAGTGTTACGGCACGGTTACGGTAAGGCTACGGGCATGCCGTACTTTCGTCCCACTCGTATGAAAGCCGCTTTAACACAATAAGTTCTTCTTTCTATGTTCTCTAACTATTGCTTTTTTTCCTGTTTTGTTTCTTTAGGGAAAGAAGCAGTGATTCCCAGAAGGCGAGGGCACTTGTTCCATGTCCTAACAGAAATCGCTCGCTAAGAGACATGCCCTGAAAAACTGGGGGGGGGGGGGGGGGGGGGGGGCACAAAGTCATTTCGCAACACGTGATCACCAAAACATATTTAATTTCATAGATAATCCTTCGATGGTGGAAAAATTACACTCTGTTTTACGTCAGTATTTCACCAGGCACCCAAACTCGTCAAATGATTTTCTTTATCCCGAAGAAATACCATTGAAAATCGATTGATTCAAAAACCTATTCTCCCTGCCATTTTAAATTTTATTTAGATTTGTAGACTAAAGAATAACAACTGAATTGAAAAGAAAAGTGCTAATCCAATATAGACCACTTGTACATGAGGGTCTGAATGGGGTTAACTGACTACTGACAAACGGCCTTAAAAATAACTGACAACTGACAAATGATGATTTTTTTACTGACAACTGACAACCGAAAAATAACTGACAACTGACAAATTTGATTTTGTGGGTCAAACATTGTAAATTTTCTCTAGTAATGATTAACTAGGGCTAACTGACAACTGACAAATGGCCAAAATTTTAACTGACATGTAGACCCCCCCATTCAGACCCTCGTACATGCTCGAAGATCCAGCGCTACTTTTTTCCCGGGCGGCTTTACAAATCAACTTCTATTACTCCATGGAATTGTTTTACTATTCACGGCTTCAATTTTTCGCTGAAGGGGAAGTTTCAACTTTCAAGCGCGAACTTATTAATACTCGTGTTACTCCTAGTTGTTTACGCATACGTGACCTTGTCTATGGCAATTATAATTTTAAAGCGAGTTGAGCAGTCTCGCGTTGGTGGTTCAAGCGAGTTTCGGCTGTGGCTGGAGAGACACGCCGTTTTACAGCATTCGACAAAAAAATCACCTGGGTTTTCGAAGGGGCCAGGTACCTGATAATACCTTGTTTTGTTTTTTTGAAACAATTTGGGGGGGCACGGCCCCCCCGGCCCCTAAGGGCGCTACGGCCATGTACTGAACGACAAAAAACTGTCTTCATTTAGTTACAGCACTTGTACGAGATCGGTTGTGTTATTCAGTAGCACAACCTGTTTGTAAATTATATCTTCCACCTCCAGTCGAGTGTCGATCTTTCTAAAACAGCGTTTGGAAGCTTGTTTGCCATTCAGGAAAGCCTTTTCCATGGGAACACGAGCTCCATTCATTGGTTATTGAAGTGTTATCTTTGCGTAACTGTTTCCTGTAAACGGCCTTTTATGCCGCGTCGATTGCGGGCTTTAAAAATTTGCTAGTTATAAAGATATAGAGAGCTCTGCATGGCGTATTGGACCAAGGCAATGTAACCTGAAATCTGCAAAGCAAGCCTTACAGCTATGTCATATGATGATTGACTGCAATGTGAATGAAATGTTTTCTATAACTTTTAGTGTTCTGGCCTTACCTAGTATAGGATGCTTTAGCATTTCAGTCATGCAACAAGTAAACGTGCAATCAAAACGTCTGTTTCTAGACGTTCATATTTCGAAAATGCAGAAGTAATATTCCAAGTAGCAGGAGTTTTCGGCGTGAAAAAGATAATCTACATTTGATTCCCAACCGAGTATTCACGTCTTATGAGTTTTGTTTTATATATGCACGGTTTCGGAAATTGTACTGAGTCGGGAGCCGGTCAAAATGACCGCCTACTCTAGTTGATTAGACAGGTTATTTGAACCAGGAACCAATCTATTTGGCCTACAGGGATGGGCCTCCGGCCCATGTTCCCATCTTCTGTGCACGTGGTGACCTACTTCGGTAAACCATACAAATTGAAAACTCCGGCTGTACATGTTATGCCTAGTAAATCTTGCACTTTTGGCACGTATGCAGGGGCACACCCAGGGCGAGGATCATGGGTTCCGGTATCCCATTTCCCTAAGGAAAAACAACCATTCATCCTATTTTCAAGCCAGAAGAAAAATGAAACAAAACAATGAATGAAAAGACAAAAAGAAAGCGAAATAACCTTCTCCATATTTGTCAAGTTGTTAGATTCAGCGTCTTTTTTAAAACGGTGAATAATGATTAAAATGGTGCATCATAGGTAATCAGGACTTGGTTAGCATTCTGTTCACTGTAGATTGGATTGAATGTAAGTCTTTTTGTTGAGGTCAGTTATTCTCAATATCTAGGTCTTTATCGAGTGGGTTTCTTAAAGTCCCAATGCCATTTAAGACACCCTGGATTTTCAAACTTTCACAGGGGCCATGTCCAGGGTGCACTCCCTCCTATACTTCAAACTACGCCCCTAGTATGGGATGGAAAGTTCCACGACGATGTGTTACTTGATAGTAACAAAGTAAACTTTAAGTAAATAAATATATAAAAATTTGCATGAAATTACCTATTTAACTTGTTAAAGCTCATAAGAAAAGGGGCCTTAAAGAAACTTCGAAAGAACAGGCCTTTCTACAAGTTGTTCCAAATTTCTGCAAAAGTTGCTCAAAAATAAAGTTGCCTGTTGTTTTTAGAGAAATCAATGAAACAACAGCTCATCAGATATCTCGTGTGTCATAATAGTAAGAGTAATAATTTTCGATCGGTATTTTTGTGAACATATTCAGTCTATTCTTATATAGTTGTGATATTTTACTTGTTCTCTTTAAGTCACTGAATATGAAATGATATCTTAAAGTTGCCAGAAATCAAACTGAAAAGGTGCTGGAGAAACGACATTTTGCCAATCAATTTGTGGACAGGCTAGCTTGAGAAGTAATGATTCGATCATTAAAATTTAATCAACATTCTCTGGATTTTATTTTAATCTAACTTCAGTGTACTTTGGGCTTTGACCACCATTGCATGATAGTAATGTACAAGGTAATGGACGTAGAAGTACCCCTGGATGCCAGAGGTGCTATTTCCTCTCTCATCTCGCGTGGCTTAGGTAATAAGATGGCAAAATAATATGAGAATTCGCCCAATATTGATGGCTTTGCCGTCCAATTGAAATTAATTGCACTTGAGGCATCAGTAGGAGGGTGAAGCGACATTTCTGGCTAGCTACATCTAGTGTCCACTCCTTCGCGGCTAATAAACGCCTGGAGAGGGCTTCTGGAAACCAAGAAGCATTCTGGGGAAATAAAATGCCTTTGAAAATGCGGGCTATTCTGTAGTTTTACCAAAACTCGATTTGACAGTGCCCTCTTAATACAAACCCAACCAGCTACCTTTTGGAGACTGACGGCGCCTGGTTACTAGGCGCGAGATGATAAAATAGTTCCCTCTCTTTCCCTTCCCATAATGCACAGCTATAGCCAGGAGCGCAAAGCCATTGCATTGCCTCTTTAATTACAAGCTCGGATTGGATTCACGGTTCATGCAGTATTTTTAATATATGAGGATAACGTAAATTCCTTCATTTCCTTCTACAATTTCGTTTCGGATGTCTTAAAATTATTCATAGCGAAACATAGGGAAACATTGATAATCGAATTTGATGACGTAGTTGGTTTAACGGTAAACGACGATACTACCGGAGGCATGCAGAGATGATTAATTATTTTTTATTAATATCTGAAAATGTTTTGGAATGAGTCCGAAAGGTGCTTTGAACTGATTTGAAACGACTTTGTTAATGGCATTGCATGACAGTCCATTCACCTATTTTAAACGGTTGTCTCATGCATATTGTATTGCACGTTCCAAGTCAGCAATGCACTAATTTTATGGTGTGACTGTTTAGTCAAGTCTGCGTGTGTGTTATAAGTATTCTGTTCAATAACAATAATATTTATGCCGATATATCCTCCATATATATTAATTGTGTTACTCAAGCATGACGAGCGTGATGCGCGGTGGCCAAGCTCGGTTCATTGAATACAAAGGATACAACTCAGTTGGAGTAAAATTATCACGCAACTGCGTATCCTGCGTAGTGGCGCAGGCTAGCGATTGCGTGACGGTTTAATAACAAATAAACTATATATTTCTTAATTTCAGTTGTATATTAACCTTACATTAGTATTCAGTGAAGGTGGGAGAACAAAAACGCCCACATGTTCTTGTGAGGTATTAACAAAAAATACAGAAATGATCATGAGGCAGCAAGGAGACGATCAGGGGAAGACGGTGGGAAAATCGAAGCATTCATTAGTGCTGGATCGTCTCCTAACTAAGGGGCTGTTTACATGATAGGACGGAAACCCTTGTACTAGTTACTCTAGCACTAGGTGTCAAAGACAGCCCGGGTTTACAAGCAAAATTACCCTACTGCCCGAGTCAACTCAATACGATGCCAAAATCAAAATCATTCAAGCATAGAAAGCAAAATGGCAGACACGAGTTTGATTGATTCTTCTCATTGTGGTGCCCTTTTTAGCTAGCTGCTGTCTAGTATCCTAGAATGCTATTATGTCACATATACTAATTGGTAGACAACGCCTGCAACTTGCAATGTGAAATTTGGCTCTAGAATAGACTGAATAGAGTTGTCGATCCACGCAGATAGGCGAGTTAAACCTAGCGAACCGTTTACAAAGGTAAAACATAGCCCTAGTGCTAGGATGATCCTACCTTTCAGGCCGGTAGACTGACTCTAGTGCTAGGAGGGTCTGAATGGGGGGGGGGGGGGGGGGGGGTCTGCATGTCAGTTGTCAGTTAACATTTTGCCCATTTGTCAGTTGTCAGTTAGCCCTAGTTAATCATTACTAGAGAAAAGTTACAATGTTTGACGCACAAAAACCAAATTTGTCAGTTGTCAGTTATTTTTCGGTTGTCATGCAGTTGTCAGTAAAAAAATCGTCATTTGTCAGTTGTCAGTTATTTTTAAGGCCGTTTGTCAGTAATCAGTTAACCCCATTCAGACCCTCTGCTAGGGTCATCCTAGTACCCGAGACAAAACTGACCCTTCTCATCTAAACAGAACGCAGAATACATTATGGTGGCGGTAACAAGGGTTACCCTCCTATCATGTAAACAGCCCCTAAAAGAGGTTGATATCAGTAATTTTCAACTCGTCAGTTACTGGTTATTGGGCAAGCCTATAGGCCGATTAACGTATTTTTGGTAAAAATGATAATTTGGTAAGAAAGAAATATAACAGAATGAGGAAAGAAGAGTTAAAAATGATTTCCGGGTTAAGAAAGAATGGAAAAAAAGACAATGTCTCGGTCGCGCGTTCGCGACATTACCCTGCGAGCAGAGTCTTCTTCTTCAACTCACGAAAAGCGAAGGCTCTGCAGCATTCGTGTTGTTTTCGTATCGAGCATGCGCCGACGGTTTTGTCTCGTACCAGACTCACTCGGTCACTCAGTCGTCTCTCCTTTGTCGGTCATTGTTGCAGTGAGCTCAGATTTGGTCATCAGTTGAATCTAAAACTTTAGCCGCGCGCTGATAAACCGGTTTAACAGGCTTGACTAGCCCGCAGAATGTTGGGCGAAAAACAACACGAATGCTGCAGAGCCTTCTTTTCTCTTCGCTTTTCGCGGAGTTCTGTTCGCAGGGTATCGCGACATAATCAATTATAATCGAGAAAAAGTGCTACAAATAATATAGGTGGGACGAGCGGTGGTTGAATGGACGCGAGAGGTAGCAATTATTTCGATCACTCTCTCCGCTATGAACAGTTGAATATTAATATTCTCGGGGGCTTTATTATACCCACAAATGGGTCTATTCTTTCACAAGGGACTTTATATTGTTCAGTGTACGTATCTGGTCAAGTTTATTTTGATTTTGCACAAAGGCCGAGTTCATTTGGTTGTTCAGGGCTTCAGCTAGCTGTCCTTCGATGGTTTGCATACAATGACCATCGTAAAGGTCCGTTTACACAGGCGATTTTTTGTGCAATTTTTGTCGCGATTTCCACTGAAATTTTGCTCGCCTTCAAATCGCGCGTGTAAAGTAGAGGCGATTTTGATGCAATTTTTGTTGCCACCAAATCGCACTGGTTTCGAAACTTAATGCAAATTTGCGGCGACAAAAATTGCAGTGGGACGCGACAAAAATTGCATCAAAAATGCATGATGTTTTGGCTTGAGATGGCTGACAAAGAAGCCAATGTTCTATTCACTGATTTACATTTAAATTCAAGTTGCTACAGTACGCCAGCGAAGTAGTACAGCATTCTCTCATACTTTGACGATCAGGGTTACTCACAAATGTTCTGAACATGTCGAGGGGATAAAACACGACGTTTTTACCTCAAATATAATGAAGAAACCGGCATCTACGTTCGCAAGACGGATCTATTAGCGTATTGTGGTTTCCAAGAATTCTCGTGCGCCGCAAGATGGCGCCAAAATGGTAAATCGGCATATAAACTGAAGGATAGAAGAAACCAAATCAATATATATTGTTTCAGTTTTTTGGGGCATTCGTGACACAAGTAGCCTAAGCCGAGAGCAATGTTGCAATGATAATGTTTATAAACAGTAAACAAACCTGTTGGGCTCTCTCGGGCCATCGTAGTGATCATGAGTTTTAAATGGAAACTGACACAAGATAGTAGCGCCGAATAGACACGTCCCAGAATGCACGTAAACTCCTCAAATCATTCCAAGATGCCACCGACTACTTAAGCCTGGTTTTCACGAGCGACGCAACTGCGAGCACAAGCATAAGGTAAAACAACACATGTGTCTTATGTTTGCGTTCGTGAATACGGGACATAGCACAAGCACAAGCATAAGGTAAAACAAAATGTTTTTCTTATGTTTGCGTTCGTGAATACGGGACATAGCACAAGTACAAGGGAGGCTTTGACAGCTAATTACGTTTAGCCAATCAAAACACTCGTTCTAGGTTCCTCCCGCGCGTTATCGCGCGAAAACAAGATGACGGAAGAGAGGTTCTCTGAGATAGTTCGTGACTATCAAATGTTGTATGACAAAGAATGCAAAGATTTTAAAGACAGAAAAAAGAAATCTCAAACTTGGATAAAGGTGGCGAACAGAGTGGGTATGAGCAAAGGTAAAGTTGTGATCATTTTAATACACGATTGATCAATAGGTGCTCACATACCTGAAGTAGAATTCACGATCTGACAGTCGTAGTTCATTTACGAGATTCCAGAAATCCCCTTGACTTTTTTTTTCTCTAAAACTGTCCCTCACCTAAAAACGTTTTGCTTATCTCTTCAGTCTACATTGCCTTCTTCGCCTTCTTCGTCAGAGGAGAATTACTACAAGTAATATCTATTCGGCGATGTTGGCTGCCGTATTGGCCGTTTCACAAAAGAGGACTTACTAAATAATAACTTGTGACTCTTGCACTTATTTCAAGGTTCGTTTTCACTTGACAGATATCTCTTAAAACCAGGCTTAAAAGAAATACCAACATCTCAGCTATTAATCTTGATTAATATTGTACATGGATAGGTATGTGCTGCATTGGGGTCCAGAACCGGACCCGGTTTTCCGAGGAAAAATTGCTCCAAAATCCGGATTTCCAATTTATTGTGAAAACGACCCCGGATTCCCCCCCCCCCCCCCCCCCCCCCTGCTTGATTGCGAGCAGGTCAAAACACATGCCCCAGATAGGGACCCATTTTTCTCAACAGACACAGCTGTCAGCGCAGGGTACCACCCCCATCCCCCATTTTTGACCATCTATTTTCCATTCTGGGGGTGTTAACACAGAAAATTAAATGATAACGTAAGACAAAACATGCAGTGCATTTGTTTCTAGATTATGCCTTTTAGTTTTGAAGATATTTAAGAACAAATTATTTTTAATATTGAGTTTCCTCTCCAGAGGAGATGGCTGGCAGCAGCCCCCACCCCTACGGTCCCCAAAATGGGTCAAGAGAGGGCATGTGTTTTGACCTGCTCCCTAAATCGTCTATAACCAGGAAATCGAACATATTTTAAGAAAAACTCGGACCCAGAAATCGAACTTAGGTTCAAACCCGGTACCGCCGCACATATATATTACGTCTTAATGTTTTTGTATTACGAATGGACAAAACATCTATGCCATATTAACCAAAAATATATTCTAATTAATATGCAAATATATGTTAATATTTTTAACATTCTTAATGCAGTGCGGTCTATAATTTACCGTCAAAAAGAGCCGCCATTTTGTTTTCGTTTTGCGTTCAACGAAAGCATGCCAGAAGAAGAAAAAAAGAAGATATTGGAAGACGCATAGTCGATGCAATAGTTAGGTGTTATTTGCATAATACTTCTCATAATACCCTGAAGGTCTTCATCAGAAATGGATGAGTAATTTTCCTCATCCGTACTGACATATCCAACTCATCTTTTCGCCCTCTAACTGTTCGTGCTGAAACATTTAGAATGCTGTTCGTTCTGAAACTGATTTAGAATACTGCCAATTTTCAGTTGTCCATGAAAAGAATTTACTCCTCAAAAACTCCAATTGACTCGAAGAAATCCTCTGCCAGTGCCTGAGTGGGATAGAGGAGTAGTCAGTACTGATTGTGGGCGGGTCCCAAATCGTTCTCCAAACCGTAAATATATTGATCGATAACCGTTCCCTATATAATAGAGATAAAATCAGTATTCTATCAGCCCTGAAATGATTGGGAGAATGGCGTCACCTTAGTCAAGGTTTTCTATCACTACCGTTAATGTGGTACAAACGTCCTCCAGGCGAATGATCAGAATTTGCAAAAAGTCATCTGAAGAGTATGAAGGTCCTGATGCAGAGCCTTTGTCTTTTGCGTCTAAAAGAACAGATACAGCAGCTTCCAGAAAGGTAAAAAACTCGGTATTTGAAAGGCAAGGCCTCTGTAACACATTCATTTTACTATGTATAACCAGGGAAGTGAGAAACCCCTGATATTACAAAATGTCGGCTCTTTTTGACGGTAAATTATAGACCGCACTGCATTATGGTGTCAAAAATATTAACATATATTTGCATATTAATTAGAATATATTTTTGGTTTAATATAGCATATATATTTTGTCCATTCGTAATACATATTTTCTCAGCAGAATTTCGAATATATATTTATAAGTTGAGCACGTATATTTTTGAAAGAGGAAAGTTTTTCATGATTAGAAAATAAAAATGCACTTTGGAAAATAAATAGTAAGTTTAGCATGAATATTCCGAGTTTAGAACCGATATTCAAAGTATGGAACTAATATTTTCCGCTCAGAACATGAAAAGTTTAGACTTTAGAATATATAATCTGAACTTAGAAGGTATATCCGAAAGATAGAATAGATTCTTAGCACACGGCATGAATATTTTTATATACAGAATATTGTCCGCATCGGCGCCCCATATACACAGCTCAGAGAAGAGGTGTAGCTTTTTTTTACTTTTTCCAAAAAAAAAGGACGGTCTAAGCCTTGCATTTTATTTGCTTTTCCAAAAAAAATGGGTCGGTCCGGCGATGGTAAATGACCCAGTCTCTTGACATAAACTCGTGGCATTCGTAGCAGTCTGGGTCCAAACTACCATATTAATTATTCAGCTGATGGAAAGTGAAGTGACTCGAGTTAATCAGCCTCTGTGTTGGATTGAATGAAGAAAGATGACTCTAGAGATACAGTACACCTCATAACAAGACTTCATAAATTGCTCAGCTTCATTTTCCGTGGCGAATTTGGTAAATTTTGAGGTAAGTTTTCGATATATTCGACCTCATTATGCACTTCCGGCCAGACTTCAGCTAGCTACACGAACATGCACGAATACATTGTTGCTCATCACATTCAGCTTTAAAAATCTAACTGATAAAGAGTACAGCACAACTTAAACTCTAAGTGAAAGTTGCTGCTCAAGCTTGCGAACTTGCAAATTATGGGAATATGGTAGACGCGGCTTTGACATTTAACCAGCCGTGTAGCGTTCTGTTTCGAAAATATGTAAATTTACGGCTTAATTAAAGGGATACCCGACTGAAAAACACATTTGGGCTCAAAAGCATCTTTCAGATGTACTTTGTTCAGAAAATGTATTAAAATTTGATTAAACTTTTTCAGAGTTGAGAACGATCGCCCTTACCAAACCAAACATATGGGATTCATATGGGTCTGACATGGGATATACATGGGTCTGGTATGGGAACTATATGGGTTTGAGTTTTTGTTACATGGGATAAATATGGGTTTACCTACCATTCAGAAACCATATATGGGAAAAGTAAGGGTTTAAAATGATATCATATGGAAAATACATGGGCAGCACATCCCATATGAAACCCATATATGGAAAGCATATGGGAAACAGATCCCATATGAAACCCATATGTATGGGAACTGTATGGGCAGACAGGATAATAGCCATACGGTTCCCATGATATGGCACAGATATGGGTACAAAGTGGAATTTGTATGGGCGAAACATGGCACGCATAGGTAGAGGCCCATACTATTCCCATCATCTGGTAAATACATGGGAAGTATATGGGGGATGCATGGGCTAAAATGGTTCTTTATTCGCGTAGATCCCATATGAAACCCATATACATGGGAATTATATGGGCAGAGACTGTAACAACCCATACGGTTCCTATGATATGGCACAGATATGGGTACAAGGTAGAATTTGTATGGGCGAAACATGGCACACATAGATAGAGGCCCATACTATTCCCATCATCTGGTAAATACATGGGAAGTATATGGGGGATGCATGGGCTAAAATGGTTCTTTATTCGCGTAGATCCCATATGAAACCCATATACATGGGAATTATATGGACAGAGACTGTAACAACCCATACGACCCCCATGATATGGCAAAGATATGGGCAGTAGATGGGATTTGGATGGGCAGAATGAACACAGAGTCCACACAGACATGAACCCATACCTTTCCCAGCATCTGGGATACACGTGGGAAACATATGGGGGATGCATGGACAAATGTTTCATTGCTCGTATGACTGATCCCATATTAAACCCATATGTATGGGACTTATATGGGCAGAGAAGATAATAGCTGACACGATCCCCATGATATGGCAAGGATATGGGCAGTAGATGGAATTTGTATGGGCAAAAATAAGGCAAATTAACAGGAATATGTGTATCACATTCATTGTTTAGATTAATAAGACTGCATGGACTATGTTTTAAGAGCTCACTAAGGCACATGGGAAATATATTTAATGCTATCCGATCCAGCGTAAGCGCAAAATTTGTTCAACCCAAACTTAGATCACGGACTGATATGCTAATAACTGCGTAGAAAATTGAAAATCGCTTTGTTTGGTATATTATATGTTTGAAACATTTTAAGATTTTGAAACAAGTCAAAACAGCGAAGAAAAATCCTCTAGACCACGGCGCATGATATACCGACTTGTACGTTTATACTTTTGTCTGATACCAAGCGGATGTCGAGGCGCCGGTATAACCATGCAGACTTAATTTTCCAACGGAACTCGCGGTGCCTTCATCCGCCTGCATGGGAGGCCAGCTGCATGCAGGGATCCAAAGCCACGAGGGAACACCGTCATGCATTGCTGCTAATTGAAATAGAGTACCGAAGTGTGACGTCACAAATTTGCAAAATTTAGATGTAGAATGTTTGGACCACTGATTCAGAAAGAGCAATATAAAAGAACATTACATACCAAAAATGAGGTGTATACGATGAAAAGCAGCTGAGATATGGGCATTGGAATATATACTTTTCTTTAACAAATCACTGTATTTTTGTACTGGTTCATAAACTTAGGAACCAGGACAAAAATACATTGTTTTGTTAAAGAATATTATATATTCCAATGCCCATATCTCGGCCGCTTTTCATCTTATTCACCTCATTTTTGCTATGTAATGTTCTTTTATCGTGTTCTTTCTGCAACTGTGGTCAAATGTTGTTAAAGGGAAATTTTTTTATTTATGACGTCATCACTTCGGTACTCTATACCTTCACAACTCGGTAAAATGAGGATGACGAGGGTCACAAGAAGTTGACGTAACTCGCGATTGTCAATTCTCAGGTTCAAATTTGGCGAGAGTTGGCGGTCAAGCGAGAGCGTAATTGAGCAACTCTCATGTTCTTGAGCAACTCTCGTGGGGGTGGGGGGGGGGGGGGGGACACAGGGACAAATATACCAATGTATCATTAAAATATCAATAAAATATTTTTAAAAACTCTCATGTTCCCATGCGCTCACATATATACTCGTTTGATCGGCGCTTAAACAGTACATTAAATAAATACATGCACAAAATACATCATGCAAATATTGCGTGACCGTTCAAAAGTACTGGAAAGCCACTGGCAAAATGTGCGTCCTAATGCTTCTTCGCATTTGGTGGGTTACGTTTGTTATTATTAAAATTAGATAAATAAACTGTAGAGTACAATCAAATCAGTTTCATTAGCCTCGCCATCCGAATCACAGGTAGCCCAAGCACTGTTTATGGCTATTTTATAAGTTTGTATGGGAATTTTTTAATCTAGCTTTTCGATAAACATACTGTAATAAAATGAATACGTCTATCTGTCTCTTGGCTGCCTGTCAGACTAAAAATAGCTTGGGCTTCCTGTGCTCGAACAATTGATCGATATTTGAAGTCCCGGATAGTGACTTGATTCCTGATTGGCTAAAACTTGTATTTCAAAATTATTGTCGGTTTCACAGTTCGTGTGGATGTGAACAGATAAGAGCTAGCGAGAAGACCAACAAATCAGCCTTCATACCTTCAAATCAGCATTTATAACTAGATTCTATTGCTAGAAAGACTAGAGTAACTGCTGCTACTGAGAGACATAAACTAATTTGTGGATAAATCGGTGAAGAACCGCCGGGAAGGCCGAAGCCGAAGGTAAGCATTCATACTGCAACGTGTCTAGTTCATGTCGTGTACAATCTCACAAAGCTTTCATTGTAATTCAGTTCATCAGTTCGCTAATTCTTCTCATTCTGTCGAAGAAATAGCCGGTTTGTAATCTTAATTACGAACGATTCTTTAGATCAGAAAATGGGACTGTCAGAATGCTCCTCGAGTGACTGCATGGCTCTGACTGCATCAGTGCATGCGTGTTAAAATATCGAAGCTGCTTTATAAATATTAAGAAAGCTCCAGTTGTATTTCTTATTATATTTCTTCCCAGGCCTTTAGTTGCTCACGAAAAGCTTTTGTATTGTATAAATAAACAGAGCTTCTAGATAGAGCTGTCAGTCCTGTGGTCAACTAAAAGTGCCTTGAGCTGAGTTCATGATCAAGTCAAATATTACATCACTCATCAGGCCAAAGTCTGGTCACATGCAGCTCGTTCAAGTTTTCAATGGTAAGGAAAGTACATGCACATAGTATATGGTCTCCTAGTTCACTGCAGAATACCCTGGCACCCCTTCTAAACTGTGCAAAATTTCTCCATTATAGCTAGCTCTGGTGTATTTATAGACTCATTCTATTCATGAATGATTTTAATTTGTGGTGGTTAGGGTTTTTGATTTTTTGGGGGAAGTTTTTAGAAGGTTTGTATGAGGTTTGAGAACATGCATTATTAATGAACCTGCAGTGACAGGGTATTCTGCATTAACCGGTAGCCCAAATAAAGGTTTAGAAGTCAGGCATCAATTTAGTTATAATAAAAATAATAGAGGTGTACATGTATGTGGTTCTCAGGTTACACTTGCATGACTTTATAATTTTAAATACATTGTAGCTAGGTTTATTATAAGTACAGTAATACCATGTCAAGAGGGAAATTAGTGATTAAATTTCCCTGCAAGCCAAGGGAGAGTTTGTTGAAGTCCCGAGGCTGCTTCAGCCGAGGGACTTTTACAAACTCTCCTGAGGCTTGAGGGGAAATTTGATCACTAATTTTCCGAATTGTCATGGTATAACTTTGTAATACTCTGATCGCCGAGGAACAGAACAAATCTGTGAGAAGTTTAGTTTTCTCTGCCTAAACTAAAGATGTCGTAGTTGAGTTGCTTTCGAAAATGTTTTACTGCTCGATTGAATGACCTGTTGTTTTTGAGAAGAATAGCAGTAAAACACAATGTAATTATGTGCTTGACTAAATATTTAAAGGTCATGCGTATTGGTTTTAAGTATACCACATGGAAGAAGCGGGTTTGAGAAATAAGAGAAGAATGTGCAGATTGAAATACGTGATCCCACATGGATTAATTACGTTGAAGGTTATGATGAAGTCGGGTCAGTTTGGGTTCAATTTTTTCAACCGGGAGCACAGGGCTTAAGTCGTGCCAGAGGGGAGCAAGAGTTGATGCTTTTCACCCTCTCATGTCCAGCCTGCATTGTCTTCTAGTTTTCCCTCTTTACGATGCAAGCGAAAATTAGAAATATGCATTGTTCTTGCAGGGAAATTTAGAAATTTCCCTGTTGAAGACAATTCACATTTCTAAATTTTCCTTGCATTTGTAATGAGCCAGGGAATTTAGAGATTAAATGTGTGTGAACAAACAAAGGAATCCGAGGCGATCATGGTATTATCATAATTATGACCTGTAAGCTTAAGGGTCCCTGCATGATTTCCTTTCAAAACTATTTACAAAAGTCATGTGATGAGGGCTTTACATATTTGATGTGAGCCCAACCCCTGCTAGATTTTTTGCTTGAGAAGCTTCAGTCTTAATTGGCCGAATGAATCTCCTAACACCCTAATCTCACGCTTAGACTCTGCACGGGCAGAGGAACTCGGACTCAGATCCCTCACATGCTAGCGACCTATTATCCCCTGACTACATCATTGTAAATTCTAATATGAGAAGGGAGGAAACTAAAGTCACATGATGGCTTGATGATCGCCGCACGAAACATGGAATGGAAGTAAAATTACAGAAAATCGAAAACATGAAAATCAGAAACAGAATTCTTTTTCGGTTCGGTTATTTTTCAAATATTTGTAAAAGCGATATCTGTGTTTGTTTCTTTGACTCAGATTTTCATTACATGTAATTTATAAAACAGACAAATAAATTCTGTCAGTTATGTTCGCTGAAAAGAAAACTGAAAGAAACTATCGAAGCTGAAAATCAAATTCCAGTTCTAGAAGCATTATATTCAAATTAGTATATTAGCAAGAATTCTTCAGGCAACTTTGAGAACGATTTCAAATGGCAATGGCTCACATGAGTTTGCAAGGATTTCTTGTCAAGAGATTGTAAACAAGACAATTAAAAGAACATTCAAAAGCTGCTACTTTCTAACTACATGTAGTTACCATGCGAGATCTGCATGAGTCTGAGTTCTTCTGCCCGCACTGACTTAAGCCCAAAATTAGGGCTGCTAGGTTATACTGCCAGTGGTCAGATTCATTTGGCTGTAAGACTGAATCTTCTCTGTTAAAAAGGCAGCATATAAACGGTTGTACTAATTAGGTAGGGTTTTCATTATATTAGGAGCCAGTAAACTGGTAAACATTACTGCTGCATGGTTGTTACTGGACCATGCAGTAATATTATTGTTTGCTGCACCATTCTTCATTTCCCTCATATTGCCATATTTCAGTAGCATTAAACCCTCCTGAAGGTGGATAATTAAACATACAGTAACTTTTAGATTTTCATTTTCTTTCAGGTCGAGAAAGTTTACTGGAAGCACGAACCATTTTAGTTTATAAGAAGTCATAACCAAATAAAACTACACAAAGGTGATCTTCAATTTAATAGTCAAATTGACAAATTGAATTAGTGAGTTAAGACCTGATCAAAGCCTTGCATGTATATTTTTTATATTAATTAAGCTATGAGGCACTATTTGTCGTTATTGTTCATCACAAAATTGTTGAGGGCTTATATGCTAGTTTTAAGAACATCAAATTTCCAAAGGAAACTATCAGCCGATAGTTCCAAGACAAACCCAGTCTGTTTGTTGTTATTGTTCATCACAAAATCGTCTTCCGCTCTCAGCGGGCACTGATAGTTCGCATCCACGGATGATAAATATGACATCACATGATCACTTTTAGCTTATAGTGAGTGCATGCCAAAATTTTCTGGTGAACTACAGTGTATAACGCCTTATAGTTTGCATCCATGGACGACAACTATCACGTCTAGTGATCGGTTTTAGATAACGAGTGTGCACCAAAATGTTGTGGTGAACTATAACAGATTGTAGCACCCTGAGGGTGGAAGAGAATTTTGTAATCAACAATAATGACAAATAGTGTGTCTGTCTCCGAACTATTGGCTGATAGTTAATGCCTTCAGTTGGAAATTTGATGTTCTTAAAACTAGCATAATTTTATATAAAGCCCTTGAACTGCGTCCTCAGACTTATAGTTGGTTTCAGAACATGAAATTTCCATGGGAAACTATTTTTAAAACAATTATTCACCAAAGTGAGCCACTTGTTTTAGTAATAAGTATATCACACATTAGTAAATAGTCAGCACCAAATAGTTATATTATTTTCAGTCAATTGGACAAAAACTTCTGTAAGGTGATCACTGCTTCGCTCGGAGCTGAATATGAAATCTTATTCACTGTTTGATTAGCCAATCAGAGCGTGCGAAGAGCACTATTCACTGGTGTGGTACGTGTATACACTAATAGCCGATAGTTCCTCGACAGATGCACTATAAAGGTTCCTTGATGGACACACTATATTTGTATAATAGTGCCTGCCCATCATTTGATCAATATCCAATCAGAATTTCAGAGAATTTCCTGGTGACGCGTGCGAACTATAATGGCTGCAGATACATGTATATGAAGTTAGTGAGGGAATTAGCCCTGAGTCAACTACATTATCACACTTATCATAGAAAGCATGCAAGATCATCAAGTCTGTTAATTTAAGCATAATAAAGCTACATGTATATGGTTCTTTCCAACATACAGTAGATTCGATTTATATACAATTATAGACATGTTAGATCTTCTTCAAATCAATATTAATAAGTCATAATAACTTATTATCTAGTACAAGCGGCTTGATTCATACATTAAACACATTTTAAAGTAACTGCCTGCATGCTTACATGCAGTGTATTAAATACCAACGAAAATAATGCTTCAGGTACAAGATTGTAACAGTGTTTAGAACAACAGTACTTTGTATATTTACTGTTGAAAATATAAAACGTACTGTACATGTATGTCACAAACTTTAAATATATAAGTAGTTTGATGCACTCATAAATTTATAATAATTTTCTTCTGTGTAATACATGTTAGACATCTACATGTATGTGTTTATACCAATATGGCATCAATGAAAATAAAGACATTGTTAATTGAATTATGGTTGAGAGTTCTAATATTTATATGAATTAAGACATGGCAACTGCATGTACTTGTACAGCAAAGGATTAGGTACATTGCACAGCTGCTAGAGTATACTGGGGGTGGGAATCAAAACAATTTATGGATATCATGGGTACATTTTTGTATGTTACTGCATCATGACATAGGTATTGTATGGAGAATGTATGGTAATGATGTGGGTATGGGAACTGTATGGTAATGACATGGGTATTGTATGGTAATGACATGGGAATTGTATGGTAATGACATGGGAAGTGTATGGCAATGACATGGGTACTGTATGGTAATGACATGGGAAGTGTATGGTAATGACATGGGAAGTGTATGGTAATGACATGGATACTGTATGGTAATGACATGGATACTGTATGGTAATGACATGGATATTGTATGGTAATGACATGGGAAGTGTATGGTAATGACATGGGAAGTGTATGGTAATGACATGGGAAGTGTATGGTAATGACAAGGGTACTGTATGGTAATGACAAGGGTACTGTATGGTAATGACATGGGTAATGTATGGTAATGACATGGATACTGTATGGTAATGACATGGATACTGTATGGTAATGACATGGATACTGTATGGTAATGACATGGATACTGTATGGTAATAACATGGATACTGTATGGTAATGACATGGGTACTGTATGGTAGTGACATGGGTATTGTATGGATAATGAATGGTAATCAGATGTGGGTATGAGAAGTGTATGGTAATGACATGGGAACTGTATGGTAATGACATGGGCATTGTATGGTAATGACATGGGCATTGTATGGAGGATATATGGTAATGACATGGGTGATGTATGGTGAAGGCATGGGTATCATGGCAAAGGTATGGGTAAGATATGGTAATGATATGGGTAAATTTGCAAGGAATGGGAATAGAATGGAAATTGTATGGGTATACTATGTAAATGGTACAGGTTTCATATGGCATTTATATGGGAAACCTATGGATTCTGTATGGGAAACGTATGGCAAGTGTGGTTTTTATATGGAAAAAGTCTGGGACAATGGCTTCTCCCATATATTCACCATATCACTCCCACGCTTATCCCATATGCTACCCATAGTATTCCCATTCGCAACCCATGTATTACCCATCCCTAAATATTATAAATAATTAATCTTACCCATATACTCCCCATATATGAAAACCATATGGCCATATATGGGAACCATCTGGATTTTAGACAAATCCATACTTTTCCCATATACTTTTATATGGGCAATGTATGGACCAGATATGGACCATATATGGGTTTGAAAATATTGCCATTTAGACAGCATGTAACCCATATATGGGAATCATATGGCCCATACAAATCCCATGCACAACCCATCACATACCCATATATGGAACTTGAATGGGCCCATACAAAACCCATACAAGGGCCATATATGGCCCATATCAGGCATGTTGGTAAGGGCGAGCCCCTCAAAGTTGGCCCCGCGAAGACCTGGGGCCTCGCGCACGATGTTGGTGATCACCTTTTCACATTTTACAGTCTAACGCTAGATTTAGTGTCATAATTTCACTATGCTTTAATGTAGAAGCTTGATTTTTCACAGGAAGATGATGTAGTTCGTGTGCACCAAGAGGAGTGAAAATCGTTTTCTGAAGTTTCGAAACGATTTTTAAAAGCGCTTTTTTTCTATAGCACACCACTTAATTTTAGCTGTTTTTGTCCTATTTTTCATCCCGATAGAAAAACTTAGAAGTCACTCACCTTCGATACGAGCCCCAACATCCGGCAAAAGGTTATACATTTGTGATGCACATTAACTATAGTTTCATTTGCACTTCGTGTTTTTTGTGGTTTGCTGATGGTTTTACGTACGCAATCCATTTTATAGCGTTAGACTGCCATTTTAAATGCACAAAATTGCCAGATTCGCGTATCCTGCCCTCGGGGCTCGATGTTCGTATCGAGCATAGCGGCACGATTATCGAGCCTTCAAAGTTCTAGATCGTGCCTTTTACGTTAGGCTCGATGAGGGCACCATTAGGGCTCTATAAAGGCACGATAATATTCAGGCAAAGGCTCGATGAAGGCACGAGCCAAAGCTCGATGAAGGCACGATGCCAGGTTCATAACATTTTGCATAATCATGTCACTACATACCCTGGGTTCCAGAGGTTAAATGTTTTGCCTTTTGTTGGTAAATTCGGTGAGCGCGGGGAAGGCGTTGCGCTCACCGAATTTACCGACAAAAGGCAAAACATTTAACCTCTGGAATCTGAGTTCATTGCACATACCAACTCGACTCAACTTAATTTAAGCTACGATTTTCAGGCGAGACTACAAGAATGGATTTTCTAAAGTGAGAGAAATACCGAAAAACACCCAAAATGCATAATAGAACTAAAGTTGAAGCAGTCTGTGGTTTTAAACTACGAGCCATACTATTAAAAACTGTAAGCTTTGAGTATATAGTTTCGAAGAAAGAAATGTTGCTCAGATTGACCATACATGCATGTACATCTATCAGCCAAGGAATTAGTTCCTATTTTCATTTCTTTCTTATGTACAAATATATAGTTTCTTCATTTTGGATGCACCATTTGACAAGTATACTTGAGAAGTTTTTGATGAAGTATGGCAAAGATTCGAGTGATTCAATGTGTTTTTAAGAGAGATTTAGAGAATCGGTTCACTCTGTGTAACCGCGAAATGAGTTTCTAGAATAATCGCGTTTTTTTCAACTGGTCCACTTAATCTTTACAATCCTATATCAGGACATTGAAATGGTATAATAAATTATCTCTTTATTATATGGCAGCTCCGTGGGCAGGCAAGACTCCAAGAGGACTCTGAATGCTGCAATCTGAATGGTTGCTCAGCGGGCAAACATTTTCATCTTGACCGCTCAAGATTTTCCTAATTCCTTCACAACCATTCGTAAACAAATGGCGATAAAACCCATACATTTTGAAAGAAACTAAACAACTTGTCACATGAAGGCAAATACTAATTTAAATATCTTTCTAAGTTCCGTTGTTCGGCTAAAATTCAACTTTATAGAGCAAACTAAAGAAGCGGTTTTCCGACTCTCGCAAGTTCGATGAAAATGACTGCAGCAAAAACGAATGAATTGAACGTTAGAAGCTGGATTAGTGGATAAATAACTTTTTACATGTAGCTGTCAAATTAAATACACAAAAGCTGAAATTGCTGTACATGCAGACTTCCAAAAACACAATGAAAAGTTCAGCTACCTCAACGCTTCTAAAATCGCAGTACAAAGAAATTATTCCGGGAACACGCATAAACTAACTTATGATTAGCACACTGAGTTTCATCAAAGAAATCAAATTGTTTTATTACATATGGGTTGAGAAATTCAGAATTCACATTTGGTAACTGGCATTTAACACGAGAGTGTTTACTAGTTAGTACTTACGAGTTTGTTCGTATTCTTCTACAGCTCATTTTGTCAAGTTTTTCAGTGTGCTTATCGTATCGCCACTCAACTCTAGTGATTTCAACGTGCCTGTTTTCAACTTTCAAATCTTCCACAAATATGCACATGTTCGTCTCCAGATAATGCCATTCGGGTTCTTGGTAAAGTTGTCATTGAAACTCAGTGCATCTGAAGTGAAGTACAGGTCAGTTTTCATCCATAAAAAGCGTTTTTGATGTCGAAAAAAAAAATGTTGTGAACACCACGAGTTCAATTTCAAGTAAAACTAGTCGGGTCTCGGTCTAATTTTAGCTTAATTTCTATTCGCTGTTCAGTTTACCGCGAAGTGGGTTCCTGGTCGGCGCGTCAAAAAGTGTGTTTTAGCACTATTTTCGCCATATAATAAAAACCTTATTGACCAAGCTTTTCCAAATTCGATAAAATCCATACATTTTGAAAGATACTAAACAACTTGCAGCAAAAACGAATGAATTGATGCCAGGCTCGATGTAGACACGATCCAAGGCTCGATGCAGGCACGATCCAAAATCATTCAAGGCTCGATCTAGGCTCCATGAAGGCACGATAGATGCACGATGAAAGGAATGCAGGCTCGACATTCGAGCAACGTGCATCAGCCATCGTGCATCGAGCATTTCAGGAAGGCTCGATGCACGATGTATAACGCACGATGTACGTTGTGAAGTTTATGTTACGCGAGTGATCACCAACACCGTGCGCGAGGCCCTGGGCGCCGCCATTTTGTTAGCCTGCGTAGCAAGCCCAGGGGGAATGGGGAAGATTGGGGAAGAGGAGAGAGGGAAAGAGGAGGGGAGGAGGAATGGGGAGAGGAAAAGGGAAAGGAGGGCTTGCAACGAACCCCCCGTTTTTTCCCTTTTAACGTTCATTTTTTAGACGCAAAATTCCGATTGGCTAAAGCGGTGTTCAATGACATTGATTGACACTTGTAATAAAAATAGCGGTTATGGCGCGATGTAATGAAGAAGTGTTAAATTCACACGAAGGACTTGTTGGCTATTTGACCCACCAGATTTGGAAAAAGTATCTTCAACTTCTTGTATTTTATAGAGCTATTAGTAGAAGTACAGCGATAGCTTCAGGGGTCTCGGAAAAACGTACAGCGAAGACCCAGGCGGAAAAACGAAGCCCCGAAAAGCCGAAAACCGAAGAATAACTGACTCTGTTGTGAATTTTTCCTTGTCGAAGATAGTTGTTTAAGCCAAAATGTCTTGCTGGAATTTTTTGTACGGATACCCTAGAGGTTTCAGAGAGTTTTTATTTGGTGAAAATCCATGCAGAAATCCATTTTCTAGCCCAAATGTTTGACCTTCGGCTTCGTGGAGAAGGCAGTTCAGCATGGCGGCCCTTATTGTCCAACCAGTGCTGCAGTATAGACTTAGACTAGGCCAACTTTAGCAGCCTTGAGTTGCCTAAGAAGCAGATTATTTACGACTAGGATGTCAAGCGATTCAGGATAGCTACGTCTCGGGACCAGAAACTGCGAAGTTGTATTTTATTTTGATGCAAATGTCTGAAGAGTTGTCAGTTTTTTGTTTAATACGCCAGTGTTTGGAAAGCGAAAGTCGCGGCACCAACAAAACATGGATCGGAACGGATCGGATCGGAACGGAACGGATCGGATCGGATCGGACCGGATCGGATCGGAACGGATCACATTTACGGTTGAATTATATTTTTCCCGCCACGACAATTACGACCCGTTTCGTTTATATATCACGTTTTTTTTTTCTTTGACAGCTAAGTATAAAATACATATGTTTATGTTTATATTTTGCCCTTTCACAGTCATTTCCTCCGGCATTTCCCCCGACCTTTCGTGGTGTGAGTCAGTAGTTCAATTCTATGAAGCTTAGTCCGGCGTGTCGATTTCATTGACACAAAAATGCGACCTAAACATTTTTCGAAGGCTATGAAAGGACTCCAAACAGTTTAATTGTTCCACAAAAAAAAAGAGAAAATCATGGATAATACACAATATTGTCTTCCCTGAACTGGTTCCCTTTTTGTTTGGCCGTTTCCTAGCCCTGCTAAACTCGAGTACTCGTTTGAATACAACCTCCGCGCTTTTGCTGTCTAGACCAGTCGATGTGGAGAAAAAATAAACATTTAGAAAGTTAAACTGTAACTCACATTGTAAAAATTCCTGTCAAATTATCATCGAAGCTTTAAATGTATGCGAATGTCTGCTGGTACACTGATCCGTTTCGCCATGTCCATGATACACTTTAATTGATTTATGGCCGGGTTTCGTTTATGCATCTTCACGATCGAACCACTTCTTTTGTCGGTCGGTGATCTAGGTGATGGGACAAAAATCAAGGGCACCCAACGAAGTTTTCGGTTAAAAAGCTGTTCGGGAGAGTAAGGACCATTCATTATTTATGCCTGGGGGGGGGCTGGCAAGATTTGTTCTAAGCAACAACAAAACGTCTTGACCCCCCTCCAAACAAAACAAAAATTTCATAACCCCCCCGCACACAATTCTGAAAATTATAGAGCCCCCCCCCCACCCCCCCTCCCTCCCTCACACTGTTCACAGTTTTACATTTACAGAGGATTAAACACGGACTGAACATTATGTGGATCGGCTCTACTAAGGGAGTCCGGGAATTTTTTTTTGAAATTAAGGTTTCTGAGATCGCTGGAAATGCACGTGCACCCAAACCTACCTTTAATTAATTTCAGATGGATCTAGATGATATTTTTTTTACTAATGGAGTTTCAAAATTAAGATGAGGCAAACAAAATATTAGGCAAGACAATTGAATGGTAGTTGCATTAGGTGCTCTGTATGTTTCTCATTGGATTGGCTGATTACTATTTAATAAAGCAAGGTATTTCTCTTGGGGGGGGGGGGCGTCCGGGGATGCTCCCATGGGGGAAAATTTTGAAAATTGCGGCCCCTTAGATGCCTGGAAATGCACCCAAAAATATAGACAGCCCCCCATTCTATGCTTATTTTTTTCTGTGACCCCCCCTTGAATTTTTGATGACCCCCCCCTCATTCTTGCCAGCCCCCCCCCCCCCCCCCCCCAGGCATAAATAATGAATGGTCCCTAAGTTAGCCTAAAACTTTCGGATTTAAAAAAATTGTCCCTAGAAAATTGTTTTTTGAAATACTGGCTAGAAAATGTGTTTTCAATCCCTAGAAAATTATAGAAGAAAAGGGAGACTAAAAGGTTTCCCCTAAAATATTCGTACGTCATAATTCGTCTGATCAATAGAGTCAGAACAGGAAAAAAAGAATCCCTAACAAATTCGTACCTCCACAAAACGTTGCAACATGAAGTTACTTGGGCTAGAAAATTCTTGTTATGTTCTAGACTACTAACAAATTCGTAGGCCGGGAATATTTTGCCATAGTATTTTCGGTTGACGCGATTTCCACCTAGAAAATCCGAACAGCTAATAGCTTTCTAGAATACGTCAAAAGACATAGTATGGCTACAACTGGTTTCAAACGAATTTCAAAAAGTACTCGTTGGGTGCCCTTGATAAATCTCCACGACAATATACGAGTACACTTAAACCCTAAAGCCTGACTCGAAATCCCGACTTTAAATCTTGACTTGAAGGATAGGTAAACCCTCGAGCAAATTAAACGGCCCTGTGATTTTTTGGTGAGAAATCATAATATATGTGATCCGATCCGTGATCCGATCCGATCCGATCCGATCCGATCCGTTCCGATCCGATCCGATCCGACCGTTCCGATCCGATCCGATCCGTTCCGTTCCGATCCGTTCCGTTCCGTTCCGATCCGATCCGATCCGTTCCGATCCGATCCGATCCAGGTTTTGTTGGTGCCGCGAAAGTCGTGAATCGACGAGTAACATTTTCAAACTTTTGATGTAGAACCACTGACTTGTATGGCCAAATATTGTACTATACTTGGAAATTGTTTACCCAGGAGACTATCAATAGCTTTTATTGCACTCAATTCGGTGCATAAATGTGTTTTTGCGTACAAAACGCTCGCCAGATTGAGTGAGAGAGAAACCAAAATGGTCTCACATCAGCGATGTTCCAAGTGCACCCAACGAGTGCTTTTTGAAATTCGTTTGAAACCAGTTGTCTGCAGCTTATCTAGCCATTTTAAGGCGCCTACTATATCTTTTGACGTATTCTAGAAAGCTATTAGCTTCGGGGGTAGAAGCGGAATATTGAATATTGAATATCGTGGTTGAAAACTGAGGAATATTGAATATTTGCCTGAAAAATATACTGAATACGGAATATTTCAATGAAAATTAAAAAGAATAAGGAATATCCAAAAAAAAATTAGTAGGGAATGGGAATATTTACCTCAGGAGAGCAGAGGAATACGGAATTTTTAGAGTGAAAATATTCCGCTTCTACCCCCGAAACAGAGGTCAAACATTTGGGCTATAAAATTGATTTCTGCATGGATTTTCACCAAATAAACACTCTGCAACCCCTCTGGTATCCATACTAAATTTACAGCGGGAAATTGTGGCTTAAACATACGTTTTTCGACACGAAAAACACAATTACACTCGCGCTAAGTATTTTCAAAACTCTCTATAGTCTAATCTTCAGTATATTTGCCTCAAAATAAAATACAACTTCGCAGTTTCTGGTCCTAAAACGTAGCTATCCTGAATCGCTTGACATCCTAGTCGTAAATAATCTGCTTCTTATGGCAACCTAAGGTAAATTAAGGCTACTAAATTGGCCTAGCCAAGACATCGCTCGATATTAGCTGTTCGGATTTTCTAGGTGGAAATCGCGTCAACCGAAAATACTACGGCAAAATATTCCCGGCCTACGAATTTGTTAGTAGTCTACAACATAACAAGAATTTTCTAGCCCAAGTAACTTCATGTTGCAATGTTTTGTGGAGGTACGAATTTTTTAGGGATTCTTTTTTCCTGTTCTGACTCTATTGATCAGACGAATTGGGACGTACGAATATTTTAGGGGAAACCTTTTAGTCTCCCTTTTCTTCTATAATTTTCTAGGGACTGAAAAAAAAAATTCTAGCCAGTAGTTTCATAAAACAATTTTTTAGGGACAATTTTTTCAAATCCGAAAGTTTTAGGCTAACTTACTCTCCCGAACAGCTTTTTAACCGAAAACTTCGTTGGGTGCCCTTGATGTTCCTGACTCTGTTCTTCGTTTTTCCCTAGGGGTCATTTTGAACTTCCTCACACCGAAGGTCAAACATTTGTAACAGACAGAAACAAGGAAGTTGATTGGTTGATTTTGACAGATGACATGTCAGACGACATTGAAAATGAATTTATAATTTGGGGGCGTAAGGAAAAAAACGGGGGGTTCGTTGCAAGCCCTCCTTTCCCTTTTCCTCTCCCCATTCCTCCTCCCCTCCTCTTTCCCTCTCTCCTTTTCCCCAATCTTCCCCATTCCCCCTGGGCTTGCTACGCAGGCTACCATTTTGTTGACATTAATTCCTGTGACGTTTTTTACGTAACTTCGTCCCACCGGAGTCTTGCGGCTAACTTGTAGCGACTTGTTTTCTTTGCAGAATTTTTACACGCTCGGAATTAGAGTAGATTTTCATCGATATGGCAGAGCAATTTCGTACTAGAACAAAAATATGATGAAGACGATATTGTGAGAGAAGTTCAGAAGACTGGGAGGCGAGGAAAAGCATGTGGAAGGCGAGAATATCAACGAACAACAAAAGGCGACTACCGAGCTAGTGCTATAAAGATTCGCTGTGTGTGTTTTTGTATGGAACTTGTCAGCCTTAAACACAAGACTAAAGGTAGATTATTACAATATTGATATCGGCATAGCAATCGAAACCTGTTTAATTTGACCCAGAGAGATAATCAGGATGTAGCAAGTCACATAATTTTAATTTCGTTTACCTAACTGATGTGTTGTGAAACAGAGGGCGCGCGCCAAGTTCCACCACAATTGCAAAGTCAAACATGCCGGGCTTGATCGCTCCAATGCTTTCACACAATTTAATAAAGGAATGGAATTAATTATTTTTGCAATAAAATTGCTCCGAGTGTCTCGTTCTTGTGTCATTGCATATATTCTGCTATGTTGGGCTAGTTATGATCGGTTTTTATAGGGAGGTTTTAACTTTTCAGGTGTTTCGTTTCAGTTGCACAAAGCCATGCAGTCGGTACAAATCGAACCGGATAACACGCAAATTATATAGCTCCAATAATACATAAGTTTCGAAAGCAATGCCAATATCAATATTGTCATAATCTACCTTAGTCTTGCGTTTAAGGCTGACAAGTTCCATACAAAAACACAGCGAATATTTACATCATAGCACAACACAGTTTTGCACTAGCTCGGTAGTCGCCTTTTGTTGTTCGTCTGATATTCTCGCCTTCCACATGCTTTTCCTCGTCCTCCCAGTCTTCTGAACTTCACTCACAATATCGTCTTCATCATATTTTTGTTCTAGTACGAAATTGCTCTGCCATATCGATGAAAATCTACTCTAATTCCGAGCGTGTGAAAATTCTACAAAGAAAACAAGTCGCTACAAGCTAGCCGCAAGACTCCGGTGGGACGAAGTGACTTAAAAAACGTCACAGGAATTAATGTCAACAAAATGGCGGCGCCCAGGTCTTCGCGGGGCCAACTTTGAGGGTCTCGTTCTCAACTCTGAATAAGTTTTATCAAATTTTAATACATTTTCTGAACAAAGTACATCTGAAAGATGCTTTTGAGCCCAAATGTGTTTTTCACTCGGGTATCCCTTTAAACAATAAATACAACTACAGCAGTTAACGACCATCAGCATTCTCTAGGGTATGGAATAGTCTCTACACCTGTATAACTAAGCTTTTGCAATTTCATTGGTTCATTATTGTATTTCTAGTTGAGAATTTTCGCTTGTTTATCATGAAAACTAAGACCAAAACAATCTCATTTTTTCCACGAAAACGCCCCATGCACTACCGGTTACGAATTCTTCGAACTCGGGACCTTAGCCAATCTTGACCTGAAGAGCTCGACTGGAGATGTCAACAGACGTATTACATGTAAATGCAGACAGTGAAAAATTATAATACATAGTCTACATAAGCTAGAGAAAATAAATGAAGACGAAATAAATTATTTGAAGCTTAAAACGAATGACACTATTTAGGAAGATATCAATAGACCAGTTTAATTCCGCGTTTAATTCCGACATTTTGAAAGGGGTGCAAACGTGGCGCGAAATACAGTGTTTGTATGGGCCGCGATGCCAAATAAAATCCGTAAAATCCAATTTCTGAAATATTCTTCAGATACAAACTTATGATACCAGGTAAAAGAGTAACTGATCGACATTTGAGGGATGTAGCTGTGCTGGGAAGCGTTCAATCGTGTTTTTAGTCCGCGGGAAAATTTACAGACAATGTATAGAAAATTGAAAACACGGTTGCACGCTTCCCAGAACAGCTAAATCCCTCAACTTTTGATCAATTAATATTTTACCTGATATCTTAAGTTCGTATCTGAAGAAAAATTGTGAGATTCCATTTTACGGATTTTATTTGGCATCGGATTCCCATCGGATGGGATTTGGCATCGGATTTGGCATCGGATTCCCATACAAACACGAAATACAGTGTAAAATCGAATTTCTGAAGTATTCACTGTCTCTAAACTTAAGATACCTGGTAACTGATCAAAATTTGTGCTGGGAAACGTGCAATCGTATTTTCAGTTTTCCATACATTTGTCTGTAAATTTTCCCACGGACGGTATGGAAAACTGAAACCACGATTGAATTAACGCTTCCCATCACAGCTACATCCCTCAAATTTTGATCAGTTAATCTTTTACCTGGTATCTTAAAGGGGCATGGTTATCGGTTACTGCGCATTAGGAACGATTAAGTTTCGTTTTGCGTAGTTTTTGCAGGAACTAGTTACCCATCGTAGTTTTCCGTGTGCCACGGGAAATTTGACTTATTTCAGTTACAAATGCGAGCGTGGTATCTAACAGCTTGTGTGGTCCATCAGTTCTCCAAACTTCGTACAGTGTTTTACGAACTGATATTAAACCTGTACGCAAATACGTTATAGAGCGGATTTCAATTGAGTGTCGGAAGTGTTTGGTTTTGCGTTTACTGAGCTCTCCTATTGGCTGAGAAAGTAAATCCAAAGTAAAACCAAACGCAAATTGCTTTTGGTTTTGCTTTGGTTTGTCATTGGCTCACAGGGAAGCCATTTATGAGTTACTTGTTAATTATTACTCGCTCCTGTGATTGGCTGGCTGTGGGTAATTTGCGTTTGGTTTCACTACACTCAACTGAAAACCGCTCTATTCGCCTTGTTTTCGCAGGGTTTCGCACGTGCATCACGTTTATAGGCTGAGGTACAGTGCCTGTTGTCGCCTTTGCGTGGACAACCTCTGTCGGCGCCGCTCGCATCAGACACCCACTTCCGCGAGCAAGTACTCTTGCAGTGGCAAGGATTACTGCATAGTTAGCCTAAATAAGAAAAGAATAAATGTGTAATTAGCTTTCATTTAACTCATCTAGTTTTGGAATTAGAAAGAAGGGAATTATGGCATGTAGCTGGCTTTCTGCAGAGCTTACCACAATAGTCAAAATCGCAGTCGTAGCGAATCTGTCGGCGAATCTGCACTCATATCCAACTCAACTTCTTCTTCCATCGACTCTGAAGCCATTGTTGCAACGTGGTTCCCTAATACAAGGTCGCCAGCCTTCAAAATGCTATTACAAATCCTCTCTTTTGTGACCAACTCACACTCGCTAAACTGGGAAAACTACGCGGGGGTTTTCGAAGACTATTTATGATACTTTCTGCACGCCTACTGCGCATGGCTACCAGCCCCTTTAAAGGGATACCCGAGTTAAAACACATTTGGGTTAAAAATAATCTTTAACATATGTCCTTTGTTCAGAAAATATATTAAAATTTGATAAAACTTATTTTTAGTGTTGAGAACGCAGGGGCGGATCCAGGATTTTTGAGGGGGGGGGGGGGGGGTGGGGTGGCTGTCATAGATTTTTTTGTGACTCGTAGCCCATTCGGGCTCCGGGTCTAATTGTTAATTAGTCCGATATTAGAAATATTATTGCATCACATCTAGAAATGCTGGAAAGACGATGTTGCGATATTATGCGAAGGGATGAATGGCTTCAAAGTCAGAGCTATAACAGGGATCGCTCGTCTTTTTCACTATGGAAAAAAGCTCATTTGTTTTGGCGATCGTTTTGTTTCTTCGATTTTAGCGAATTTTAAAGAGCTAAAAATCGGCTCAAACCACCCTTCCCATTCGCACTTGAAATCAAAAGCAAACACAAAATCAGCACTCAGTCGTTACAGTACCTTCTCAGTTAATCTTTCCAACCACCAGGTTTTTTTGGCACAAAACACACCAAGCGACTGTGAACCGCGCTATTCTTGTCACTGCATTTCTCTCCACCACGTTATCCTGTACCCACCTCCAATTGCATGCTGGATAATGGATACAAATTCCACAAGGGTCCTCCCCTCTGGGACTCCTCCTAGTCCTTCTTTTTTTTTATAATTCTTTTACCCCTACAACCAAGAGCGGTGATTTGGACTCAAGCCGTTACTTTAAACTGACAAAAACACATCCTGATAGGTTGAGCAGGGGTAAAAGACTGCCTCACAAAGCCTACTAGAAGCAAACCGAGTACTTTTCAGCCGTCCTCTAGCTCTCTGACAATGGCATTTTTCTTCAAAATTAGAGCACATTTCATTGGAAACCCTACAAAAGTAGCGATACCTACCGTCGACGAGTACGTAGAATTCTCCCGAATGGCATTGTGGGGAACGTTTGAGCCCTCGGCTCACACACGATCAGACGACAAAGAGTTAAGTTTGCATGCCCTGTAAGTTTGCAGATATTCAATATTTCAGAAATTCGATGTTACGGAAATCAGTATTTGTCATTGTTTGCACCCCTTTCAAAATGTCGGAATTAACCCTATCGCATTGACTGCTCAATGTCACGAGAAATTTACAGTAAAGTAACTCGAAAAAGTCAGTACTTTCGAAGGAACGGGCTATACATATAAAACTCATATTTAAAAAATTGTTTCTCTGAAAATAAAAGGGCGATAATCATTGTAAAATGCCGTGTTCTATCCGTGTATGGTACGTCCATCTTGCGATTTTCTTTCGGTCAAGTTGTGGCAGAAATGGTGTATTCTTGTACGAAATGCACCACAATAATGAAAAACCAACCCATAGCGCTTCGCAAGTCGGCGTCCACGAGAAACAATACTCCAGTTTCGTATTCGCAAATTACCGCTGAATGCAAGGACAACAGACGCATATACGCAGGGTTAGTCTCATTCTGAAGTTAAACATTCTTAAATACCAGCGAGAAGGTGCAAATCGCGAAACTACAACGATACACAGAGTTGTGAATAGCCCACCTTCTCGATGGTATTTATGAATGTTTAACTTCAGAATAAGGCTATCCCTGCGTACATGCATAATTATGTAGTCATTGCATTCAGCGATAATTTTTGAATACGAAACTGGACTATTGTGTCACGGGATTTTCTTGTGCTTGTATTCCCTTACTTATTGGCGTTTTGATAATATAAATCGAAAGTGAGATTTTTTAGGGTTGTGTGTATCATTTGCCGATGCCAATTTAGTAGACTTTCTCGCCAAAACTACCGACGGATTTTTGGGTCGGTGAATAAATTATTAGAGTGGCCAATCAAAACAGCTTTAGTGCACACCTGTCAATCATTATTTGTCAAGTTTGAAACACATTGAAACTCTGCATCGCATTTTATATCATTTGATGGACAATTTGTCACTTGTGAATTTCAGCTTCTACCGAAGGTCAAATTTAACTGATAAAATGGGAGTCGAACAATCGACCATTCGTCGTCGGGAAGGCCTCTATCCTTCCTTAGCAAGTGCACTATTTGAGCGAGCACTTCTTGACACACTTTGGGACATGTCCGTTGAGGGTTCGAGTGAGTCCGAGATGATAGAACATGCATGGGATCCAAAGGACTGTTCGCCGAGGTTCCGAGTACTGGGCGACAGACTGACGGCTCGCAGAGCTGCTTCGATTACAACCGACTGCATACGAGGTATTTTTCAAGTATGATTACCGTATTTATATTTTATAGATTAAAGGGGCTGTGTCATGGTATTAGTCTTTACATTCGCGTTCCGGCTCGGAAACAGCTATTTCCAGCGATGTTGATATGAACTAAGGAACCTCTCGGCCATGTGGGATGCTTAAAATCAAAGCAAATATGCAAAAATGACTAACGGACAGTGTATATATTTATATAACGATTTATCAAAGCCTGGAGCAAGTGACTACTACTTCTGGGAGGTTAAAGGGGCCGTCTCACCCACAGTGCTTAGCGTGCTTTTGTTATTGTTTATATCCGGGACTTTGACCCCTTGTTCACGGCGGGAACCGTATTCTTTATGTTGGTGACATGATAATTTTGATTTGAACATGGATGACCTTGATGAAACTAATAGTATCTTACAAGCTGAATGTGAAGTCAACAAAGTGTTATACAGCAGTACTTGGTTGTACTATAACATTTACCGCTCACCCGTCGCTGCTATAAACAGAGAACACTCTCTCCGGGTAATACTAATAATTATGAAAGCGAGAGGTTTCTCTGGGGTTTCTCTCCTCGGTTTTATTTCTACTTGCAGACAGAGAGAGAGAGAGAGATCTGCTAGCAGGCAATCTCGTTGCTGGCAGTAGCAGAGAACCAGTTCAAGAGAGGACAGTGAACGAATTTAATACAGCTCGTTTCGATGGGAAAATATTATCACGGCGGCTCTGTTGTCAAATTTCGTGCCGGTATGGCCCGTGTGCGGCGAAAATCTCGGCGAAATCACTGTGTGAAAACCCTTCGAAACCAGAGAGAGACCTGTTTCCACAAGTTAAACGCAGAAGCCCTCAAAATGATTTTAGGAAATTGCTCAATTCTTTTCGGGTCGACCAAGCGGAGTTTCGTTGCCTATAATATTTACCGCTCACCCGTCGCTTCCGAACCCTGTCATCAGTACTATAAACAGAGAATACTAATAATTATGAAAAGAGAGGTTTCTCCCCTCGGTTTTATTTTTTCCCTGCTAGCAGGCAATCTCGTTGCTGGTGCCAGAGAACCAGTTCAAGAGAGAACAGTGAACGAATAACAGCTCCCTTGAATAGGAAATTATTATCATGCAGTCTCGGCGGCTTTGTTTGTCAAATTTCGTGCGAGTATCAACTTCAAGTGATCAACCCGGTGAATCCGAAAATCTCTGTTTAAAAGCCCGAATTCTGGCCTTCGAACCAGAGAGAGACCTGTTTCCACAAGTTAAACGCCAAAGCCCTGAAAATGATTCTTCAAGTGGAGTTTTGTTGCAAATTGTGGTCACGTAAGCCAGCCACGGTGTTCAAAAACCCAAATCGGCTCAAAGATAGTAGATACTAGCGCTAATATCAGTAATATATCTTTACATATAAATATTAATGGTCAGAATTGTTTCTCCATGTTGTAGGTGGAAATCGTGGGCACAAACGGACAATTGTTTCCTAATTCGTTGAGGAAGAACGAGACTGGCATCCATCAGAGAACTACGGCCACCTCAAATAAAACTAAAATTTACATCACCAAATAATTTAAAACACTTCAATAGGAAGAACAATAAAAAAGGTTCAACCTAGAATAATTTTTCTGACGATAGCTGGAAGGATGGCAGAGATGTAGAGAAGATTAAGACCACTACATAAAACTCTGGATTTCGATGGCATCGAAAATGGCCGCTATGCTATGTGAGCGTGCTAAGCACTGTGGGTGAGACGGCCCCTTTAACGAAGCCAGAACCTCACTGGCCTGTATCCAGTTAGGAAATGAAACCAAGACCTGCAAGAAGGCCAGTACCGCCATTTTACCAAACTCTTGTCCTGTTCAAAACACACCAATCAGAGGAAATACGTGCCTATGCCATACTACGGCGAGACAAATTTCTGATTTCAGTTTGTATATCAGAGTCGGACAGCAGGGAGTACATGTCGAAGAGGGTCCATGAAGAGTGTGCTTTATCATAAACACTAAACAGTGAACATATCAAGGCCACTTGAAGGATGTTGAATTATATAGATAACCCAATGATCTAAGTAATGTGCAAATCGAAAGATAAGCTGAATAAAACGTTTTTAGAAATAGGTAAATAAAAACGTGTTTACTGGCAGCATCTAAACACAGGAGACTAATCATCTGTGCCAGGTAGCCATCTTTATTGATTGAAACATACCGTATTTTCGCGAATAAACGCCCCTTAATAAATGCCTCCCCTAAGGGTCCTAGTTTGAAATAAACGCCCCCCGGGTGTTTAATGGAAAGGGGCGTTTAATGGGAACATACTGGATTTTAAAAGAATAACAGTCTTTGGGCACGACTCGTTCAATTTATTTTAAATTTATTAAGAATAATACATGTACAGTTTGGTGTCTGTAAAGAATAATCAGTTACCAAATAAACTGAAAATGTATTCCTGCCAGCGGTGATTATGGTTGAGGCTGTTTTCCCTAGTATTCTTCAAAACATGGGAACCGTACTGTAGACGTTTATCTACCTCCAGATATAAGATTTGAGATAATAATAATTAACCTATAGTTATAAAAAATAGAAGTTATTCTAGAAGTTTCACACACCATCACCCTATTTTGCCAGCTAAAGAATCGTTTAATATCCATTTCAAGTCCAAATTTAACACCCGAAAAAAAACGCCCCATCACAAATAAACGCCTTCTCCATTTTTAAATGATTTTTTTGTACAAATTCACTAAAAGGTTTCAAGTTAATGACTGCATGCTCTGTAATCACCTGATTTTTTAGAGACCAAAAACATGTTAGACAAAACTCCCCAGGGTAATGAGTCACCTCAACTATAGCTTTCTTTCTATGCTCTGTCACTGCGCTCCGCCGCATAGAAAATATTTAGGTTGTATATTCTACATGTATACACATCAAGCAAGGCGTGTTAGGAGGATGCCGACCAGTTATGTCAAGTTTATTGCCGTATAAACATTACATATTAATGTTAAACTAATGACGAATCGCCGGATACGAAAAACCAGGTTAAAACCTCACTTTGAGGAAAAGATTATTCTGGAAACGTATACTCAACCCAATGCGAATTCGCCGAGACCCTGGGAGGTTAAGGGTCGTGAAAAAAAACTTACACGTACAAACGCTGTTATAAGCCCGGATTACAGAGAAATATCTAGAAAAGTTTCGCCCGGATAACCAAGCGTGTACACTGGTTGGCGTCAAGTGAAAACTATATGTAAATATCATCTTAAATAACAAGTCCTTATAATAAGTCCTAAGTCCTTAGGGAAGAGCACGAGGTGCTAATTACGAATGCCCAACAAAAATACATTTACTAATAGTTTTTCAACCTCTGCATCAATCCGCAAGCTATCCGATTCTGATAATCTAGGGGCCCGAGGCAGCCTGTTTTGCCAAGGGACTGTCTCGAATTGGAGACGATATCCTTGAATAGTTTTACGACACCACGGATCAGATGTGATTCATTAACTCTGTTGGCTAAATTACCAACATGAAAAGAGACACTCACATGTGTCATTTGTCTCTTTACGCCTTCTGTTGGCTTTTCTTCAGAGGATCCTGGTATGACCTCTGGTAGTATCCGCCGTGATTCGGAGCTCGCTGAGTTGCCCTTGTCCATGTTAACGTTGGCCTTGACCGTAAAACAATCACATTGGCGTTGTGCAGGGGAGTCAGAACCCGTGATTTTTGTCACAACCTTGTTTGCCGATATATTTCGAAAGATCTTCTCCGAATAACTGTGTTATAACCGGCGTTGAGGGCGAACAGAGTGATTGAAAACTCAGCTCCGGTTTTAGCAGCTCTCTGCGCTTTAGCTATTGGGAAAACCCTGCGTGACCCAGAACATTAATAGCGTCGGTCAGGAGCGGGAGATCGCCCGGCTTTAGAAGCTCTTTCTTCTTTTTAGACTGGATAACTCTGTCAGTTATTTGGACCAGGATAATAACCAATCGAAGCTTTTGAGATTGGTGGGAGATGCAATCGCTCCAGCGTTGGTAAGTTTATACCAATACAGTATCGAGAGGAGTACAGTGCGTGGAAAGTGGCCAGAGTCGTTCCCATGATGAAGCCGAGAGAGGTAACTACAGACCAGTATCGTTATTAAGTATATCAAGCAAGGTTTATGAGTCCGAGGCCAACGACAGCTTGTTGATCACGTATTCAGGGAAAATATGATGGTCTCTGATAGGCAATGGGCGTACAGTCAGGACTATTCAACGGAACTATTGCTGATGAATTTAACGGAAGTGTGGAGGAGAGCTGTGGACTCGGGTCATGCCGTTGCTGTGGCTTTCATCGATTTTAAGAAAGCGTTTGACAGTATTAATCATGATGTGCTCGAGGCGAAATTACATCGGGACTTTGGCGTTAACGGCACGCTATTGAAATGGATAAAGAACTACCTTCAAGGCAGGCGCCAATATACAGTCTTCAACGGAGTTAAGTCAGATGTATTACCAGTGGCGTTTGGTATTCCTCACTGTTCGGTGTTAGGACCTAGGACCGACCGTATTCACCTTATTTACTAACGACCTTCCTTCTTCCTTCACTTTTGTCCGGGTCCATATGTACGCCGATGACACCACGGTTTACTGTATTAATAAGGACGCTAACCAGGCGGTTGCTCAGTTAAATGAAGCTCTTTAGGAACTGTATCTGGTGCCTCGATAACAGGCTTACGCCACACCCAAGCATTAGTGCGAGGCTTTGCTGCATGATTAGGCGTTCTAGTTATACTATGGGCCCGATTGCACCCTTGAGAATAGGGAACTCTCAAATTAAGTGGGTTAACAAATCCCGATTATTAGGCATGACGGTTGATAATAACTTGAGTTGGATCCCACATACAGTAGAACTGAAAAAGAGTTTGCTAATAAATTAGGGCTACTGAAGAGATCTAGATTTCTGCCAAAACATGTATTGGAGGAACTCTATTTCTCAGTTATACTGCCTTCGGAGAACTATGGCATGGTGTTGTGAGGGAGTCGTTATATATAATTCGTAAAATATTAGCTCACTTGAGAAGCTTCATAGAAGAGCCGTAAAAAGTATATATAATCTCACTTAGTATTTATTATAAGCTTGTATTGTTTAAGACAATGCACAAGGCTTTCCACGCTAGGTTACCAGCTTTTCTTTGCGATCATATTTTAGTTAAGAGGACTAGCCGTTATATATAATCTAAGAGTAGCGGATTCCCTTGAAATTAGTTCCTTCAACATTCAGTTCAGTATTTTAATAGTGGATCTGTTTTATGGAATAGTGTTATTTCTAGTGAACAGTCGATAGTATATGCAGGCCATCAAAGATTTCATTTTGTCCTCAAAAGGCTTACTCATGAAAGCCTCATTTACGCGTTTCGCTAGGACTTCAGAGACTGCAGGCCCCTTCGACTCGCTGATATAGAAAATCGATGGAGCAAGGTTGACTTCCTCATCCTCGGAGTCATGTTCACTCTTAGAATTTGGCTTGACAATGGACGTGGAGGAGTCGAAGTCCTCACCTTCCACACGACATTTCTTGTGGGCTGAACCAGCCCCTTGTGTGAAACCTCTCTTTGTCGCAGCCATAGACTTCATCATGACGGAGAGTTTTTGTACAGCTTCAGAAGTGCAGGAGTCGACTCCCAAGTTCTGTTTGAGGGCAGCCACTGACTCCGCCTTTAGCGGCCCTAGTTCACAAGGGCGTTTAGAAGACTGGCAACCCTGATTCACAGGGGAGTCTTACAATGGAGGATGTAACGATATCTGAGCTGCAATGTTACTTCCGGTCATTGACGTCATCTTTGACCTTGACCATGCGTTCGCTTTTCTTTGTACTTTGAGCGGGGAACGTACGTGCATGCAGTAAACTACAGAACCAGAACCAGAGTTGTCCCTCTTTAGTCTCCCTGAGACCACGATACATGGTGTCAAATCGTAACACACGCCTAAGGAACAGATTTACTCTTCATTGATAACTCTTGGGTGGAAATTAAGAGCAAAAGTGTGTTGTTTTGTGAGTTTTTGTTTCAGGAATCATGCCGAGAGATCCACCAGTGTCTTCCAGCTCGATAGGCTCGTCTCAGCCAACACAAGCTCAAGCAATTCCTGCTCAGTGTATACAGTCCATCATTCCGTTGCCGTCGAAGTTAGAGTTAAAAGGAAACTAATGGCAGTCAACTGGAAAAGGTTCAAGCGTTTATGGAACAACTACGAAATCGCCACGAGGCTTCGAGACCAAAACAACGAGCTCCGAACAGCAACCTTGCTGACGTGTATCGGCCCCGATGTGTTGGAAATCTACGATGGTCTGCCCTTCCAGAGCGAGGAGGAAAAGACAGACATTTGATGGAGCTGCTAGAGGTCTACTGCGTGGGAGAGACGAACGAAACCTACGAGAGGTATATGTTTAATAGGAAGGATCAAGAATCTGGTGAGTCGTTCGATTCTTATCTCACAACCCTACGGTCACTAGCCAAAACATGCAACTTTGGAGAGCTCAAGGATAGCATGATCCGCGATAGAATTGTTGTGGGAATTAGAGATAACAGCACTCGCAAAAAACTGCTCACTGAGAACAAACTTACACTGAATAAATGCATTGATATTTGTCGCGCGAATGAAACCACAGCAAAGCAATTAAAGGAAATGACCCAGAACGAAGAGATCAGCGCGATGACCACAGGCAGCCCGCATCGAAAATATGTCCAAAGTCAATCTCCCGCACCGATTAAATGTAAATTTTGCCACAAGACCCATCCCATAAAAAAGGAGCTATGTCCAGCATGGCAGCAACAATGCAATGACTGTGGCAAAAATAACCATTTCGCTGGCTCGCCAGTGTGTCAAAGTGCTAGCAAACAGCAAAAGAAAAAGCCAATGCATAGTATAGAGAGCGTTCAAGAGTCAGATGATAGTGATGATTATCTATTCAGTGTGGAATCTGTGGGCTAATTGAGTGCTAAGAATTGTCGCAAAAAGATCTTTGCAAACATGCGTGTGAGAGATGAGACAGTAAAATTCCAACTTGATTGCGGCGCAACAGTCAATATTCTCCCAGTAGATCTGTACCAGAAAGTGTTCAATGACCCAAAGCTCACCCAACTGCAGAAAACCGATACCACCCTCGTAATGTTTAACAAATCAGAGCTGAACACCCTAGGATCCGTGAAAGTTAAGACTCGGAATCCTAAGAACGATCAAGTCCTTTTGGCGGAATATGTCGTTGTTGCTGAGGGGCACATGGCAATACTAGGCGCGCAGGCTATCCAACAGTTTCATCTCATAACTGTTAACTCTGACAATATCATGTCTGTGACCGACACGACTTTAGCACAGTCTGATATAGTCAGCGAGTTCAAAGATGTGTTCACGGGAGAAGGGAAATTAGACGAAAAGCTCCAGCTCGAAATTGACAAATCGGTAACCCCTGTCGCGCTTCCCGTGAGGAAAGTCCCGTTTGCAGTAAAAGAGCCCCTGAAAATTGAGATAGATCGGCTAGTAGATAAAGGAGTCTTGGTACCAGTCGAGGTCCCCACTGACTGGATTTCGTCGATGGTTGTAGTGAAAAAAAGCAACGGAAAAATACGGCTGTGTATTGACCCCAAGCCCTTAAACAAAGCGCTGAAGAGAAACCACTACCCTTTACCGGTGATCGACGATCTGCTAGCACAACTGACGAAGGCTAAAGTATTCAGCGTGGTTGATGCAAAGAACGGGTTTTGGCACGTCCAGCTCGAGGAGGAGAGCAGCTACCTCACCACATTCGGTACCCCGTGGGGCAGATACAGGTGGACCCGCATGCCGTTTGGAATCTCACCCGCCCCAGAGGAGTTCCAGAGAAGGCTCGAACACGCCTTAGAGGGTCTAGATGGAGTGATGCCAATCTTTGATGACATCCTCATTTTCGGTGTAGGCGAGACGCACGCCGAGGCCCTGACAAACCATGACGCAAAGCTAAGGGAGCTGTTGGAGCGTTGCCGCGCTAAGGGCATCAAGCTAAACAAAGAGAAGCTAAAGCTCCGCCGCCAAGAAGTGAAGTTCATGGGTCACGTGATATCTGAGGAAGGTCTGAAACCTGATCCAGCCAAACAGCAGGGCATCAAGGAGATGCCAACTCCTGAAAGCAAACAAGATGTAAAGAGACTACTGGGAATGGTAAACTACCTGCAGCGTTTCGCACCCAACCTGTCCGAGGCCACAGCCCCAATGAGAGACCTTCTGAAGGAGGAGAATCAGTTCCGCTGGGAGGAAGAAGTGCAAGGACGGAGTTTCGAAGCAGTCAAGACGATAATCTCGGAAGCCCCAGTCCTAAAATTCTTTGACCCCAAAGACAACGTCGAACTCCAGTGTGACGCGTCCGAGAGAGGCCTGGGAACCTGCCTAATGCAAAACGGGCAACCAGTAGCCTACGCTTCACGATCAATGACAGAAACAGAGACCAACTACGCTCAAATAGAAAACGAGATGCTAGCGATCGTGTTTGGGGTAGAGCGCTTCGAGCAATGCGTGTATGGTCGACCAGTCCATGTACAAACAGACCATAAACCACTTGAGAGTATTTACAAGAAGAGCCTGATTAGCACACCAAAGCGACTCCAGCGTATGCTGCTGAGACTGCAGAAATTTGACCTGAAAGTCACATACAAGAAAGGATCAGACACTCTTAGTAGAGAGTTCCCAATGCGCAACAGTGCCAGCAGAGCAGAAACAGAAGACGTAGTCTATCTCAATCAATCAATCAATCAATCTTTATTTAGACACGGTGTGGCTCATCAGGTATAACATTTGGAGTAAAAGATATAATAATTATATTAATTATAGTGATATAAACTACTACTAACATTATGAAACTAATAATATTGGTATACTAAAATATTACTTATAAAAAACTACTAATATTGGTATGCTAAAAATACTACTATTTAAAATTATAATTCTACTCTACAACTCTATAATCCCTATTATACTAATTCCTGTTTTACATGAGCGCCGTGTGATCTAAATTAATTACAATGGCGTATTTGTGAAGTCATAGCAGTTAATTTTATTCTTGAAAGATATTAGAGATTTTTCCTCCCGTATATCACTTGGCAGGCTGTTCCATAGGGTTGCTCCACGATAGCTGAAGCTGCGCTTGCAATAATTTGTGCGTGGATATGGAACAGCAAGTTTGAAGGAAGAATCTCTAAGAACATAATTAATAATCTCATTTCGTGCTATGAATTTAGAACAAAGATATTCGGGAGCAAGATTATTTAGACATTTGAAGACTATTATCGATAAATGAATAAGCCTCTGAGTCTTCAGATTCTTCCAGCCCAACGTTTTGAATAATCGTTCAGCATTGGAGTCATATGAAGCGTTTAAAAGAACACGGGCAGCACGGTTCTGCAGTTTTTGTAGTTTGTCACTTAGACCCTTGTTAAAATTTTCCCACACTTGACTACAATAGTCAAAGTGTGGTTGGACCAATGCATTGTACACGCTTAGTAATACTTTAAATGGAAGAAAGGGTCTGATACGTTTTATGGCTCCAATGCCGGAGGCAATTTTCTTAGACGTAATTTCAATGTGTTTTTCCCACGACAGGTTTTCATCAATATGCACGCCTAGTGATTTGGCCGTTTTGACTTGCTTGATTGCAATATTATTTATAGAGGATATGACAGTTTGTGATAGAGAATGTAGTTTTTGTCTAGAACTAATAAGCATGAACTCTGTCTTACTAATATTTAATGTTAGCTTGTTAGCTCTAAGCCACTCATGAACGCATGCTAGATCAGATACAATGTTGTTGCTTAAAACATCAATGTCATTACTTGAGAAGGTTAGACTGGTATCGTCAGCATACATTCTTGGTGTAGAGTTTAAAACGCAGTGAGGGAGATCATTGATAAATAATAGAAACAACAATGGACCAAGGATTGTTCCTTGAGGAATGCCATGACTGAGATAGCGTGTTCCTGACAAAGACCCGTTGACAAAACATTTTTGAGAGCGTTGATTTAAGTAGGATGAAAACCAATCGTGGGCTTTTCCTTTGATACCGTAATACTCAAGTTTAGACAGTAAAATACTATGATTGACGGTATCAAAGGCCTTTTTGAGGTCTAGAAAAACAACAGCATTTATGTTTCCCCGGTCGATATTTAGCGCCCAATCATCAGTTGCTTCCAGCAAAGCCGTCAAAGTGGAATGTAAACGTCTGAAACCGGATTGTTTGCTTGATAAGAGTTTGTTGTCATTGATATAAGTAAACAATTGGTTATATACAAGCCTTTCGAAAATTTTAGCGACGATTGGAATGACTGATATGGGACGATAGTTATCAGGGTCAATGTGTTTCCCTTTCTTATAAATCGGGGATACTTTGGAACACTGTAGTTCGGTTGGAAAAACACCAGTGGCTATTGATCGGTTAAATAACCAAGAGAGGGATTCTGAAACAATATCCGCACACTCTTTTAACAATTTTGCTGGGATATTGTCCAGGCCCGTTGACTTAGACTTGTCTAATTTTGAAATCAGTTGGAAGACATGGAGGCTATCAACTTCGTTTATAGAAAATGCAGAATTTGGAGAGATCTCTGGTAAACAATCTTCGAAGGAATTTCTGGCAGGTTGTAGCTCTTCGCTTATCTTTTGGGCGACATTAGTAAAATGTTCATTGAAAGCGTCTGCTATTTACGCAGGGTTACTAAGTGTATCACCGCCATGTTCGAGTAAATTTATATTAGAAAGTTTGTTCGCTTTGCGCGAGCTTAACTCGTTAATGGTCTGCCATGTCCTTCGGGAATCACCAGCACAATTGTGAAATGTGTCCTTATAGTAGGAAGCCTTTGCTTTCTTAATTTCGTTGTTTACCATGTTTCTAGATAATTTGAACTCAGCCCAATCACGCAGGTTATTAGACTGTATGGCTTTAATTTTCAGTCGGTCCCTACGGCGCATTAAGTCTTTCAATTCAGATGTAATCCATGGAGATTTAGCCGCACGGACTCGTTTTGTTCTTAGTGGCGCGTGCTTATCTGCTACATTAAGAAAAAGCTCTTTCCATTTGCGCCACATTTCATTGACATCAGTTATACACAATAGTGACTGCCAAGGTTGAAGGGAAATGTCCCTGCGGAATTGGGTTGAGTTGAAATGATTGAATTTTCTATAATAAATGCTATGCGGGCCTTTGGACGAAGAATTAATTGCTATTTTGCGATATGCATAGACGAGGCTGTGATCGCTGATACTTAAATGTGATACTCCAGAGAGAGTCAGTCTATCTGGGCGGTTTGTTAATATTACATCGATCAAAGATTTTGTTGTTGCAGTAATACGAGTTGGTTCAGCGATCATTTGAGTTAAATTATAAATATCGATAATATTTTGGAGTGTGTGTGTGTTGTTATCCCTGATATCTGTAGCGAAATTGCAATTCAGATCTCCCAGAATATAAAATTCCTTGTCCTCCAAATCTAATTGTTGGACAAGCAATTCGAAATGATTAAATATATCTATTTTTGAACTGGGAGGTCTATACCAGGTCGATACAGAGGAAAGGTTTAGATCTGGGTTTGCAGATTTCAATACACAAATTTTCCAAATCTGTCAGGTGCAAGTCTGATCTCAATATGTAATTAATGTTTGAGCGAATATAGAAAGCAACTCCCCCACCTTTTCGATCCCTATCTCTACGTACTATATTGTAACCGTTTATATGAATATCGCTATTTTGGATTAAAGTATCGAGCCTAGTTTCATTAAGGGCGAGGATATCGATTATTTGGTCAGACAGCATAATTCTCAATTCATCTATATGCTTTGTCAAACTTGTAATATTTAGTGATGCCATTTTAAATCCGCGCTCATTAGGTAAAATGGAGCTGCGGGCATTTAGGTTATGAATCGATGAATTATCTGACTCACCATTAGCTGCTACGACTTCACCTGGAAGAATTGAGAGGAGATACGGAGAGAGATACAGAGAGTATCAATATGATACAATACCTTCCCGTTACTGAAGAAACTCAAGCTGCGATCCAGAAGGCCACAGAAATCGATGCCGTTTTAAGAGAGCTTAAAACAACCATCAGGAAGGGTTGGCCAGCGCCAAATGAAGACATTGCAGTTAGCATCAAGGATTATTTCCCCTTTAGAGATGAGCTCTCACTGCAAAACGGGCTAGTTTTCAAAGGTGAGAGGCTAGTCATCCCAGCAGGTATAAGAGATGACATGCTAGTGAAGATACACGCAAGTCACATGGGCATCCAAGGGTGTTTGCGCAGAGCAAGAGAAGTTCTCTACTGGCCTGGTATGAATAAAGATGTTGAAGAATATGTTGCCAAGTGTGAAGTCTGCAATAGCCACCCAGCAGAGCAAGGCAAAGAGCCACTGATCTGTCACGAAATCCCGTCGAGACCTTGGGAGAAGGTAGGAATTGATATGTTTGAACTCGAGGGTAAAGAATTTGTTGTTACAGTTGACTACTACTCAAGCTTCTTCGAGATCGACAAATTGAACACGAAGACCGCAAAGGAAGTTATACGGAAGGTTAAGGCTCACTTGGCCAGGCACGGCATTCCAGACCAAGTGATCTCAGACAATGGGCAACCATTTGCATCAGCTGACTTCCAAGACTTCGCCAGTTTGTACGGTTTTGAGCACTTGACAAGCTCCCCAACCTACGCACAGTCCAATAGAAAGGTAGAAAACGCTGTCAAGACAGCAAAGAGGCTGATGAGGAAGGCCCTCGTGACAAAGAGTGATCCACAATTGGCTCTACTAGACTGGAGAAACACTCCTACCGAAACACTAAACACATCTCCAGTGCAGAGAATCTTCGGCAGAAGAACAAAGACATTGCTACCGACATCTAACCGACTCCTGAAGCCGAAAATACCAGAAGATGTAGAGCAGAAACTTAAACTACAGAAGGCAAAGCAAAGCATCAACTACAACAAAGGTGCAAAAGAGCTAGAAGAGCTTCGTCCAGGAGACATTGTACGTTTACAACCGCAGAGGTCTGTAGGAAAGGGTAAAGAGTGGCTACAGGCTAGAGTAGAGGGAAAGGTGGACATTAGGTCCTACCAAGTGCGAACAGAGGACGGCAGAGTGTACAGGCGAAACAGAAGGCACTTACGGCGTACACGCGAGGTGATGCACCCCCGTGAGGAATTAGAGCTACCACAGCCTCGTAGGGCACCATCCTCCTCAGCTAGCGCAAACCCGAGTGACAAACCACCACCGCAACCCACTTCCCCATCCCAAGTTGCGAGCAACGAGCAACAGCACATGCCACCTACGGGAGACACCACAGAGAAGCCGAGCAAACAAACGCCAGCTTCACCCAAAGAGAGCAAGCCGGATTCACCTGTGACGACTACACGGAGTGGAAGGGTTGTAAGACCTCCAATACGCTTTCAGTGATAGAACTAACGGACATGACTCGATTGATTATTCATTTAAATAGGACAGTGACATTTAGTTCCATTTTAGTTGTTTTATGAGTTCCGTTAAAGAAGGGAAGATGTAACGATATCTGAGCTGCAATGTTACTTCCGGTCATGTGACGTCATCTTTGACCTTGACCATGCGTTCGCTTTTCTTTGTACTTTGAGCGGGGAACGTACGTGCAGTAAACTACAGAGCCAGAACCAGAGTTGTCCCTCTTTAGTCTCCCTGAGACCACGATACAGAGGACTCGTCGTTTAACGACTCCTCCTCTAGTAGTTGGTTTTCATAGTCTTCAAAGCACTTAGAAGAGGACTTAATTATAACTTTTACTGGCCTCGCCACGAGTTCGCTCCATGTTGCAACGGCACTGCGAACGATATAGGAGAGACCAAATCTACGAGTTAGAATGGTCAAGAAGACCAGAGACAGGAAAGGCAAAAGTTTAAAAACAAAACCGAACGTGAGCTTACCTTTCTGTGAAGCACAAAAGAAGAAGAGGCCACTGTGTTTGATAACACTTCTAATTTGCATAACAGTGATTACTTTGGAACGTGGGCGATTTGCGCATGTGCAAGGAAGTAAGCATATAAGGGCATAGTGTAGAGTATGGCGAAAGAGAATAACATACATCTCTCTTAATAGGTCCCGTTTCAAATCTTTCGGGAATAATATTCTTTGCCCGAAGTATCAATGTATATCTCCTCATGTGTTAACCAGAAATAACAAAGGGATGGTTACGTGATCTGAAATGGGACAACATTGAGCCAAGCGAAAAAAGGGTTCTCCCTTCATGTAGGCAGACATGAATTACTACCAAATTGTATTGTGTTCTGTTGTATTGTGTATTTCGTTCTATTGTTTTAATTCTATTGTACTTTGATAGCAATTCATGTGTTGCCACATGAAGGGACCACCCGGAAAAGGTCTATTAGAGGTTCTAGGGCACATTTCAGACGGCGAACCTTTCATGCGCCGAATTCATTGCTAATGAGCCATAATAATAGAGTTAGCTCATTAGCCATAACAATACAGTTAGCTCATTAGTATTCGATTCGGCGCTAGAAAGTTAGTTCTTCAATCCGAATGCGAGTCGCAAGGAAGAAAAAAAATGACCGAATTAAGATACTTATATACTGACTGAGTGGGATGACCGGATGTGAAAATATTTGGCTAGAGGATAGCCAAATATCAACCTCATGACCAGGGTCTTCTCCGACAGATCCAAGATGGCGGCTACTCCGAGAGAAGACCCTGGTAAAGGCTGAATCACGTGACCAAAAATCTCCAGAAATCCTGGAGATTTTAATCACGTGATGTGGGCATCCAATATGGTGGCCAAGCTAAATATGGAAATGTTTAACACGTGCCAACAAACCATAGGTATCCCAATCCGGAGTGAGCGAGATGCGATTAACGGTATTTCCACGCAGCGTACGATGAAGTGAAAACAGGTCTACTAAACGGCTCGAAATGGAGTTTACATGGATAAAGAAACAGTGGAAGGGTATCACAATGCTACCAGGATGTATCTAAGCTAGAAGAGATCAGAATCCTAAAACGCCGTTCATTTTCCGTTAGCGTTGAAGCGAAGTGATCGATAGCTCATGCTCAGGTTAAACGGCTTCTCCTGGCTTTCCTACTGATGAAATTTACCAAAAAACTACCCAGTAATACATTTCATCTATTTCTCTACCTACACAATGTGTTTTAAGGTTTAATTAAAATCGTTTTATTGATAACATTTGAGAAAATTAAACTATATATGAATCATCTCCGTGGTCTCAACCCGTTTGGCCAATAAAAAGCATTGTTAGAACAACCTTTGCGTCATAACCGAAGAGCCAATCAGAATACGTCATAGTTCGGCCTTTACCAGCCGCCATCTTGGATCTGACCGAGAAGACCCTGGTCACGGGGTTGGCCAAATATTTCCCGTTCGGCCCAACCGAAAAAAATAACGCCGTTAATAATTTTAAAAATCGTATGACGGCTTAGTTTGTTCAGGAGCCCGTGACTAGGAGCGTCCATTCCGCATAGCTATGCCTAATATGTCACAGCGTTTTCACAATAGGTTATTTTTAGAACGATTTTCTGCTATTCTTGGGTTGCAATCATGCCTAAGGGAATAACATCACAAAAGCGTAGCAGCCGTGTTGTTGGTATAACAAAAGTAGCTAATGAGGCATATTTTGTTCCGCCACTGGTGCAACCCACTAATTGGCGGGACAATTATCTGAAAATAGCCAACTAGTAAAAATTCGAGCAGGGATCGGACATACGTTTTTTTTTCGGCCCCCTCACGTCAAACAAGTAAAGCATCCATCACTCGACTATTGTAAATGGTTTGATAAGGAAACCGTAAGTGCGGCCGTACGGGTCATATGTTAATATTCGTAACAGACGATCATGTATTTCTATCCCAGGTAAGAAAGGTTACCGTGCTGGAAGACATGTCTGGGAAATCCAGTGGGAGACAGAGGAGAGAGGAACATCTGCTGTGGTGGGTGTGGCAACAACAAAAATACCCCTGACTGCCTTGGGGTTCGGTGTACTTGTGGGACGTAATAGCGAGTCGTGGGGATGGGACCTGGTGACTAAAAAGATATGGCATGAGGGGGAGAAGGGTAGCTACCCGGCATTCTTTTCAAACTTCGTAGTCCCTGATACGATTTTTGTCATTCTGGACATGGACGAAGGAACAATGAGGTAAGATATTATATCGATCTTATTATATTCTCTATTGATGTGCTAACAGAAAAATTATCGTTATGCGTCTGTTCTATGATAATCTTTGCCAGTCTACTTTATATTTGCGAATAACAAAACCAGGACAAGGGCCGGAGAAATTTTCCATTAAAACAGATTGTTGTTTGTTGATTTTTGTTTACCTTTCCCCAGCTTCTCGACACGTGATCTTCACCTAGGTATTGCCTTCAAGGGTTTGCCTAGAAACCAACAGGACAGGCCCATGTGTCCAATAGTGAGTGCCGTGTATGGTAACTGCGATATCAGAATGAGATACATGGGGAGAGGAGGTAAGAGTTTTTAAATAGAGTGCAACTCCAGCAATCACATCTTCATGATTTATCTCCAACGTTGCTGGTTGTCATCATCATCGTTGTTGTCATCGTCGTTGTTGTTGTTCCTTCTCCTACTCCTGCATCTCCCTCCATCTCCTCCTCCTTCATCTCCATCTCCTTTTTTCTCTTCTCCTTCTCCTCCTTTTTCCTCTTATTATTGTTATTGTTATTACTACAAGAAAGTGGATAGAAAACCTGAATAAATAGACAAAAGTGAACTTCATTCTTCATCAGAGTCTGTCATATCAAATCTGAGACCACCGATTTCATCTTCTCGTTCCGAATACCCGATACGACAGCCTCCCAAGTCAGAGGCATCCAGACGTCGATCAACAGGGTCTCCTCCTGACGTTACATCACATGAGCGAGTGGCGGCGTCCACAGACTACAAGTTTGACCATACCCATGGTACAAACATTGCTGTTATGTGTGGAGGAAAAAAGGCCAAGCGACTCGAGTGAGTAGGACAATTTAGTTTACTTTGATGTAATTATTCAAAACCTACAATTATGAACTTGTTTCCAAAAATGAATCTCTAAGCACTCCTCAAATTACGTAAGGTTTTGGTACATTTTCTTTGGTTTTAGTTACTCCCGATTCTGTCAATAGGATAGCGGTTGAAAAGGTTCTAAGCTTTATTAACATGGAAGAGCCAAGCGTTACAAAATGGCGGCGAAGGTCTAGTGTGTGAAAACTATTAAATTACAAAAGCACATGGCAAACTTCGGTAATCGATTACATTTCGACAAATAACTATCGATTACAAAAGTAAACAAACGATAAATGTTTGACTAATTACGTCATAAGCAAACGTTCTTAGAACTTCTTTCTACATCCTTTCGACAGATTCCCCCTTTTAGTCAGAAGCTAAAGTGGAACACAAACACTATTGTGTATGTAGCATTCTCCTTAGCTTGTTCCAGGCTCCAGATAAGTGGAAAGGGTCGGGAGAAAAGCGAGACAAAAAAGACCAAAAAAGAAGAGGGAGAGTTATTTATTTGTCAAGTCCAGCCTTTTTTAGCACAATAGCAAAATAAGTAATTTTACTTTAACCTCATATATATTGGTAAACATTGGAGTCCGCACTCTGACTATATAGACCCTATGCATAAGTCCTCGTAACTAGCATGTCAACGAGGCCGGTAGGTTCTCTGGAATGTTGAAATTGAAGCGCCCGGGGAGATTGTGAAATGCACTGAACGAATGTTCAGTGAAACAATGCCGTTAATTTGCTATGCGCCTGGCTGATTGTACTATAAAGAAAAATAAAGGATAAATGAGGACAGATTAGCAACAATTTTCAACTAAACAATCATATTCAACACGTTTCACACCTCCTACTAGTATTTCAACTTCAACATTCCAGAGGACCTACCGGCCTCTTTTTCGTGTTGTGACCGCGCGAGTTATGCATAGTGTGTATAACCCATTCTGATTTATATGCCAACCAGAAAGCCATTGGCTAGTGGAACAAAGGAGAGCAAGGGGGTCATTCATATTCCAGTTGACAATTTGAATAACAATGATAACGCTTACAAACAACGCACCCTCCTGTAAGAGGACTGAGGAGGGTGAGAAAGGTAGACTTTCACCTCCAAACAAGGTCGCGCCATTTTCTCAGGTTACACACTACCAAGACCGACGCTCGACAATGAACTTGCTCATGCTACTGTAATTATTTGATTGAAGTGTACTTTTTATCCTTGAATCCTTATTGGTTTATTAATCCAGAATCTATTCCTCAGCCCCGTAACTGTATTCAATAATGGTGTCGTCCTGACGTCACAGCCTTTGAAAGTGAACGAGCTGTTTGAGGTACGAGTGGACAGCAAGGTAGCGAGATGGATTGGAGGAATGGATATCGGTGCTACAACGAACAGTAGTGGTAAACTTAACTTCCCACGTGTCATGGTAGATTGCAGTGAGGGGACTACCTTCATGTGGACTAACAATAAGATCGCGCATAATGGCAAAGAGATGACCGGAGTGCGAGAAAACATGGATGAGCTATCGGCAAGTATCCAGTGACTTTTCTTAATGTACCCTGAATTGGCCAGTCCAAAGGGTTTAAGTAATTGTCTGTTTTTCTGATTTTCTGTTGTTTTCCTTACTTAAAGTTTGAAATGTTTGAACAAAATGAGTCCGATGATCTTTTTGACAATTAATACTTTCCAGTCTAGAACGAAATACTGACAAGAGAACAAATCTTACAATGTTTCGTGTGATCTGCGAGGTAAATATAAATTAACTTATGGCCACTTACTGCCAATAGAGCGGTTTTCGGGTATATACTTCATGGTAGTGTTTCGTTCCATATATATATAGTCTCCCTGCATAATCATTTTCTCTACTGTTTTACAGTATTCTGCAGGGAGACTATATGGAACGAAACACGGTTTTCGATTGATTGTCGTGAAACCAAAACCAAAGTAATTACAGAGCCAATAACGAGAGCAGGTAAAACCGCAATGAGCCAATCACGAACTGAAGTAATTCGTGATTGGTTTAACTTGAACCAATCACGAGGAAAAGTAAACACAATCGTGAATAACTCGCTAAAACTTGATTGCGTGGTTGATTGCGTGACCGACTAATATTAACAATGTTTGGTTTTAGTTTAGAACTTGATTGGCTGATAATTACAAAAAAATATCACAACCAATAGAAAAGGTAAAGCTTGGTTCGCACTAGCGACATAAGGATTATAATCGTAGCCGTAAGCACAAACATATGGACCTTGATGTCGTAGTGTGAACCACTCGGAACATAATCATAAGATTGACATAATCATAAACATAAGAACATAATCGACTATTTTCCTATGTTTACGATTCTGTCTATGATTATAATTACGTCGCCTATGTTTTAAGTGCGAATGTAATTGAACATAACGACATTATCGTAATCAGAATACAATAGGTTCCTGACCCCAAAAAACTAGTGCGAACTAGTTTTCTTGTTATTTGCCTCATTTCCAAAATGGCGGCGTTCGAACAAACACCACTGAAACACCAAATAATTGCAATGCGCATGTTTATGTTACTTAAAGTGCCTATCACCCTTTTGCAATTTTGATAGCTTATGAACTTCCGAAACGTTTTGAGTACTTCTGTGAAGAAAGGTTTGGTTTAAAGTGAATACCTTATGTTCTACGCTTGTTTGAAATCGTGTAAATGTGACCTTTCCTGACCCATGACGGCGTTAGTAAAAGCTTGGGTCGAAACCTGGGTAGACGTCATCTTGACGTCATATAATTAATTCGGCTTTGCAATCATTTGAAGAAATACTTAACATGTTGACTAAAATGACTTTTTTCTTTACTAACAACTCAAAAACTGTGTATATTTTCTATGCATCGATGTTGTTGTGATAAAAAGGCGCCATGGAGAATAATGCATTAATGAGATGACGTCTACCCAGGTTTCGACCCAGGCTTTTACTTACGCGGTCATGGGTCAGGAAAGGTCACATTTACACGATTTCAAACAAGCGTATAACATAAAGTATTCACTTTAAACCAAAACTTTCTTCACAGAAGTACACAAAACATTTCGGAAGTTCATAAGCTATCAAAATTGCCAAAGGGTGATAGGCACTTTAAGTTAAAGAGCATTCACATTAGCAGGCTAAAATGGCATGCGCCCGAAGGGCGAATACAATTTGAGCTCTTTCAAAAATCTCACGAATTCAAATTAATCCAGAATTGCATGAGAAAACCATATGATTACTTGTTAATAATATTCATCCGCGTATTTGTGCTTCATTGTCGTGATGTTATTCAAAGGATTTTGCTTCAGTTTTTCAACTTCTCCTGGCTGTAAATGTGGAAAGCTCTCTTTGTTATTGTTCTACATTGTTGCAAAAGTTTGGAAACACCACGGCCACTCAGTCAATCCAATTGCTGGTTTTCACGTGACGTCATAGCAGTCATGTTGGTGCCCTTAAACAATAGATTCCTCGTTAGCTTCTTTTGTTGGGGCACCAACATGGCCGCCATGCCCTTTGTCATTTGAATCTCTGGGGATTGAGTGAAAACCAGCAATAGGCCCTTTGCAGCTAACAGTCACGTGCTGATGTAATACTTCGTTAACGAATGAATTGAGCTCGTGATCCCCATGGGAAAGGCGTTACCATGGATGCTGGAGAGCAAGCTATCTTTAAAAACGCTGTTTTAGAAAGATCGGAAATCGATTGGAGGTGGAAAATAGCATTTACAAACAAGTTTTGCTAATATTAATACCGATCTCGTACAAGGCCTTTAAATAAATGAAGTCAGAATGTTTTTGCTCTCCAGTACAACCACGTGATTTGTTAGCTGCAAAGGGCCTATTCAAGAGTTCTAGAGTTGGATATAATTTGTTCACATCTGAGGTATTACATAATTTGGCATTCAGGTATGACATGATTCGGCACTGGTATAAAAACAGAACGAACTTAAGGAGCTTATGGATTTGTTTATGATCCTTATGTCGCTAGTGCGCAAACGGAAAACCAAAGCAATCGCGTACTATTTTCGACACTGAATCGACAACCGCTCTACTTCGAGTAACCAATTCGTTATGACCTTAGCTCAACGCAGTCGATTGTGTTTTACAGATTGGCGACAGAGTTGGTGTAATGCGTAAGCCAGACAATACACTACACTTTTTTCTGAATGGTAAAAACATCGGCAGGTCCGTGAAGACAATACCTGATGTATTGTACGGTGTGGTGGATGTGTATGGACAGGTGGAACAAGTTACCATCACAGGTCTGTATCAGATGACCGTGCACGTACATTTTAGTTGTTGTCCATGCGCTATCCGGTTAATGTCTCAATCATTAATATATTAATATTAAAACTTCGTGCTATTCGTACTTCGTGCTATTGAAAAACCGATATCTCACTGATCGCCTCGGGAAGACAGCCCTTGGGAAGGCTGAAAATTTTGCCATACCGCATTTAATTTGGCCTCTGGCGTTCATCGAACCGTCAGTGCGTGTATGTATTTCATAACAAAGTACGCACACTCGAACCCTTAAATTATAATGTTTACTGAGCGATTCACACTAGAGCGGATTTCGTATGAGTGGGCAAGTTACGGCAATAACTAACGGCACGGTTACTGTATGGCATGCCGTGACATTGAAATGGTTGTTTCTGATCAAATCAAATTGCAGGGTTCGGCAAGTCACGGTTGCAGTATGGTTACGGTAGTGCTACGGACGTGCCGTATATTTGTCCCACTCATACGAAATCCGCTCTAAAAACGGCTACAGGCAGAAAAATGGAGACTGCAAAGTTAATGTTTCGATTATACAACACACTGTTATGTTAAAACTGATTGATGAACACAGTATCATTAAGCACAGCATCTTATTTTCGCTAGACAGAATAATTAATTTTAATAAAAATATGTTGTAGTGCAGCGTCATTTATACTGTCGCAGTTTTCGAAGGATTCGAAGTCTTCTTTGTCGAAATTGTTTGTTATCTTCACCCTGAAATTATATTAATGTACTCTGTTTGCTGGCAGTAGGTCATGGTTTTCCGTAATATTCTTCACCGAAATTATTATAACATATTTTAGGAGGTACGGCTGAAACTCAAACAAGCAACCAAGAAACAACCGTTGACGGAGGCGATGTTTCAGTTTTGGTACGCATGAACAACGTCGTCAACCTTCTCAAGCTATCAGATGGCCCTGGCCTACCAGTCGTAATTAACAAGCTATTGAAAGATGTTCTGGAGCCTTATCAAGACACACAGGATCGATCACTCAGACAGAAATACGGTGATCACCTTGCTGAGATCGGTGCAGCCGCTCACCTGAGCAAACTTTTACTGAGACTAGAGGACAGGGGAATGGAGACGGAGGAAGGGTGGGTGGGGATGAGTATTGTTCGAAGTATTTTTTGGAATTATTCTGATGCTAGCATGAAAATGGCCAAGGCCATTGGAAGAAGTGGATTGCTTGGCCGACTAGTCAATGAGCTAAAGCACTATGGACCTGCGCCGTCCAAGAATGAGGTATTAGCTTTTTAATTGACTCTCATTAAGGCTCCGGCGTATTATAACAACATACTTGTATCACATTTTAAGGGCACATTCTTTTGGTACTATTCTGACTATTCCTATTTCGGTATAGGAATTAACAGAATACACGTAATACTAATTCCCAAAAGCCGAATACGAACAGATCATTGTCAGAAATCGATCCCACGCGTGCGCACTAGGCATCAAATTACGACCGTAAATAGACATTGTATTGCTCAGAATTTTACAGTACTTTGTATGGAAGTTTGTGTTTGAAGTCCAATTGTGAAACAGAATTACAATAAACCTTCAAATGTATCGTTTGCATCATATTTTCTAGCATGTTATTGACTGTAAAATTGCATGTATTACTAATCGAGTTGAAGCGAATAATTCTGGCTTCCTGAGCTTATTCCAATTAATGCACTAACCGTGTGTTTTGGCCTCCATGTTCACTGTAATTTCCTTCATTTTAGCGTTTCTTAATTTGTTACGATGGAATCGAGTAGTTTAAATTTCATTTTATTACACAAATATATCTAAAAGTGACTTAGTATTTACCGACAGCTACTCCATGAAGCTAAATTTGTACAGGTATCTGTACACTACCACAGCTCGAAAGAACATCAAAACGAAACCCGTACGGCCGTCGACTTCTTCTCCCTTCTCTGAACTTTCATCTGTCATATTGCTCTCGATTAGTCTGTAAGAACCTGATAACTAGTATATTCGTAACTCAGTGTGATTGGTTGAATCTGACTTTTAAGTTTTGTCTTGGCGGTGGCAGGAATATAAAAACAAATGGAAAACAAATATTGAGTGTGTTCCCGGTAAATAACAGCTCTCGGTCCTCGATAAAATTGTTATTCTTCAGCTAGCTCATTCCATGATGTCAGAACTTCTGCAATACTTTCGTGAATATGTAGTGAATGGGTGGCAAGAATTAAAGCGCTAGAGAGCCTGAGAAATAGAGATTGACAGGCGCTATTGCATAATTTTACGCCCCGCCCACAATGGAATAGATTTCTGACAATGATTCCGAAAACGGAATGATCTTGACGGAGGCGACCTGGGAACTAACAACTCCGGCAGACGCGCGCGCGCCATAGGTTTCCCGCCAAAAATTCCCAAAAGAACGCTATTTTGCATTTTCCGAGTAAACCGTATTATGTTCAATCTGTTGATTCTGCTATCGGAAGCAGAATGAACAGAATGCTATATTGTTCATTCCAAACCTGAATAGGTTCCCAAAAGAACACGATTACCGTCTATTCCGGCTATTCCTATTCCGGAATAATCCCTAAAGAACGCACCCTAAATGTTTAATGATTACTCTATTTAATGCCATACAGTGAACTAACTTACACGCTTTTAAATGACCTTAAAATGCCCTGTTAATATATACATTTAGGCTTAGGAAAACCACATTACATGTACCTAATATGGGTACCCGTAAGTTCATTTTAATGTATTGCACGTTCTTGTGGTGTTTTGCTGTTTATGTTACCATATAATGTAAGAGTTTTTAACGCTTCAGAAAAAGAAAGACATCGTGTCAGCTTCCATCAACATTCTTCATAACTGCGCCAAGGCAACAGAGAATCGTCAGATTTTCAAAGACATTTCAGCCGTCCAGCATCTCGCACCATTCCTGAAGTCAGAGGATATGACAATTGTGATTAGTTCCTTGCTGACATTGTCCTACATCACTGAGGATGACCAGAAAGGATTGTTGGAAGCTGATACTAAGGTAGGATTGTGCTTACGTTTTTTGTTGTTGTAACCATTAAAGGGAATTAATGTTTATAGATAGATAGAAACTTTATTATCGTGTCAATCTCTTCTATCTGATCACAAGGATCTACTAATCGGGGACACTTAGCTAAATACAACATGTGAATAAAATATTAAAATATGTGATTAAAATTTTATTCACGTAAATATATAGTTTAAAATAAGGAATAATATGTGCATTCAAAATTTACAAGCACTAAAGACATACTAAAATATTTACTCAAGGATGTTACGATAGGGCGTAAAAGCACTATACAAAACGAATTACTAATAATGAGGCCCTTTTAGGGTAAATTCCGACTAAGCGACACGGCGTTTAAACAGTGACATGAAGGATATGAAATAACCACAAACGTCTGAAATTGCGAGAGCGACAGAGAGAAATAAGAAATCAATAGACGAAATTCCGACAGCAACATGCCCACCTTCCGAGACTGCGACACGACTAGTTTAGAAACTCAGACAGGGGACATGCGTATCCCCACCCACCCCCCCCCCCCTCCCCTAAAAGGGCCTCACTAATAATACTATATGAAAATATTAATAAAGAGTATCTTTAGAGCAATGTAGTTATTACATAGGAAGCATTGTTTGCATGATTCATTGTCAATAAGTTGTGTGACGTCTTTCTTCCTAATGCATTTTTTAAAAATATTTAAAGAGGTGATACCTATCACGTCACGTGATAACATGGATCATAGCGTTGACCATAGTACTTAAGTGAATGTTTGCCAAAGCGCATAGATCTAAATATAGACAGGCTGAAATCAGCATTACGTAAATTACATCTCTTTTCTGTGGTTCTGGACATTGCTCTCCAATGTTTGTTTACGGATATCTAAATTGAATGCTGTGTTTGTTTCCTGTAACTTGTACATTAGATATCAGTTATGGACCGATATTCTTATTCATAATATCGGGCGCCGCCATCTTGGATCTTATGACGTCACACGGTTGTCTCTTTTGTCAGAAAACAATAGCACTTTTGTTGTGTAACAATTGGGGCAACCGTGTGACGTCTTCAGATCCAAGATGGCGGTACGCGAATTCAAACGAATTTTATGGATAGAAAAATTGGCACACAACTGACACCTAGTGTACAATTTACAGGAGACAAACACAGCATTAGAGAGCAAACATTGTTTCAGTGGAGGTCCCTTGAAATATGTTCTCTCCCACGTGATTGCAATTGTCTGAAGCGCATCACGTGACCTCCATGCGAGTGTAGCGCCATGAGCCTTCGTGCAATTTTGATAGCTATGAACCTCCGAAACGTTTTGAGTACTTTGGTTTACAGGGAATACTCTATCTTCTACGCTTGTTTGAAATCATGGAAAGGTGACCTTTCCTGATCCATGACCGCGTAAGTAAAAGCCTAGGTCGATTGCCGAGGTGTAGTACTCAGAAGTGCTAAAAACTTTTCGGAGCTTTATAGCTATGAAAATTGCACAAAGGTTCATATGCACTTTAAGGACGGTGCCTACTAATGTCAGCGCGCACTCCGTTCTGCGCATCTTGCGTCCCGCGGGTCAAGATCATCCCGCGAGACAGGCCATTTGCAGTTAATTGTGTAGTTTGACAGACAGAAAGATGAACGATTTTAAAATACGAGGTCGGAAGATACGCTTGAAAAATGAACGATTTGTGAAATCTTTAAATTCAACTACACGGCCACGAAATACAATTTTCAGCTGAAATGGTAAAGAGCCGACCATCTATAAAGTGATGATTTATCGTGGGGTCAAAGAATCGTAGATTTAGGAGATTTAAACGACCAATTGAATAAAGGTTCTTTGGGGCGCCTTTGCATTAACCCTTTCAATGCTTTCGTCAGTTTCGCCTGCGAAGAATCCAAACATGGACGAATCTATTGTTAACTGTACACCAACATGGCAGCTATGACGTAAAGTGCAAAGGGTCCATTCTGGTGTATATAGGCACATTATAATGCCAAACCGTACGTAATTATATTACGCATAACAATATAATTAAATAAGTGATCTAGCTCAGATTGATTGTATCCCTCTTAGAGTCTTCTACACAAATAGACGTTCTCTGACAATAATATTAATAATAATTCCTAACGATAATCATAGCCATAATACGATCATTAAATAATTAATTAATTAATTAAAAAATAATGTTTGGTATGTAGCGAATAGTTAAAGACGTATAAACCAGCCTATCTTATGTAGTTTCGCCCAGCTAGATGAATTGTTTGCGTTATTACTCCCGCAAATGAAGCCAGTTCAGGGTGGGTTAAGCCGTTTTGAATTTTTGTTTTGGCTGTCATTTCTCCCCCTGAACTTTAATGTCAACCAAATGAATAGGAACCCCTGCAGTTTTCTATGGGTAACATTTTGGTGAAAACGCCATGTCACTACGATGTTGCTTTCTACCCGTAAAAATCCATCGCCCTTTCCGTTTTGGCCGCAAAGCATGCTGGGACAGTTTCATTTGCTATTTCCGAGTCCAGAACTGGATTAAATAAAGTTGCAGCGTTGAAATCATGGTTTTGGTACTAACCACGACGAATAAAATGTGTTGCTTTAAAATTAGGGGTAAGATATGCGAACCTTTCAAAACTGGGGGGGGGGGGGGAGGGGTGGAAAATCCTGTGCATTTCCTGTTTATAACGGTGCCCTCCCCATTAGAATTGGCTTGAATGAAGTTGCAGCTTTAAAATCTTAGTTTTGGTAGCAAACACGACGAACACAACATATTGGTTGCAAATTTGGGGTAAGAAATGCGAAGCTTGCAAAACTGAGAGGGGAGGGGTGGAAAATCCAATGCGTTTCCTGTTAATACATTTAGATGTGGCTAGAATGAGGTTGCAGCTTAAAATCACAATGGATTAAGTGATGTGGCAGAATTAAAACCATGGTTTCTGTACTCGACGTGACGACTGCCATGCGGCATGAACTGCGGAAGGCTGTCGGTTCGCGAGCTTTATCCTATGTTATCAAACTCATTAATAATTCATGAAGCAAAAACAAAGAAAATCACCGACCGATAAATGATCTTTAAATCTGATACAGATTTCGTCCTGATTTACATAAACTTTGGCTTCGATTTTTTCGGCCAAAATAAATGAAAACATGACTCTCTACATCTAGACGTTTGATAAGTAAGATGAAGAATTCGTGTCCGATCTCTGAGCTGAAAGCGAGAGTTTGTAAATCGGATAAAGATCGGCCACTCATTCTTTATCTATTACTTATAACCAGATTGATCAGAACGCATTTCAACTTGTGTTGGTTCTTAAAAAATCAAGTGGCCACTGTATTTTCCGTGTTTGATTATCGTTAGCGGTTTCGACTTGCAATAATAATAATAATAATAATAATAATAATAATAATAATAATAATAATAATAATAATAGAAGGTTTATTAAAATACTTTTGCACCGAACGCCGGGTGAATTACAGCAATCTTACAATTTAAAATCAAACATCCTAATTAACTAAGTTCTAAATATAAATTACAATCATATGGAGATGCTAAAGGTATTGGTAATACTATCAATTAAACTTACAAACTGTCAATTATTAAAAACATCTTATAACAATTCAAAATTCGATATTTAAACTTACATATTTACATTGGCGGCAGAAGAGAAATTAGGGAAAAGGCTATATTTAAACCGGTCAGTCCGACACTTGAAAAGAGAGTAGTGGCTGGAGTTACGCACCGCACGGCCATGCGAATTCGCCCTGGTCAGTGGCATCATATAATTAATGCCTTGTTGGTTACTGACAAACACCCTTTGCACAGTAGAAAGGTCTTGTCCCGTCAATTCTAAACGATTATCTCATTTTATCTCAGACAATCTCAATATTGCTGGGAATGTTACGGAATGCCCTCGATAGTCCAAATCTAAGAGGGAGTTCAGGAGGATCCACGTGGTCGGCTCTCGAGATCGTCGTGGGAATCGGTAACATTGCAGTCAATGGAAAGAATCGAGAAAACATGATTGAAAGGGACGTCATTCCACTGCTTGTTATACTGATGAACAAGGGAGGATTCATGGAAATAGAATGCGCCGCCAATGCATTGTGGGCTTTTGCAAAAACTGAGAGTGACAAGAAGAAGATTCGTGATGCGCCTGATGCCATGACAACGCTGAACAGACTGAGTAAGAGCTCAAACCAGAGTGTACAGCAAGCAGCACAGAGAGTCATATTGGCAATTAAGCCAGCGCCAATGACACAGGGTAAGACTCTAAAATATAATAGTTTTTTGTAATCGTTAAATTGTTGTATGGCACTTGGGTAGAACTATCTACAAAACCGTAATGAGTCATGACTGCGACAGAAAGTGTATCTTATAGTAATCTAGAACTTTCCTTTGTGGTCAACAGAGGGACAAATGGGAGGGCCAAGGAAAACCTGTAACTACAAAGACGCTTGCAACAGGTTCATGGTAACACTCAAGATTGATGGTAATGATTCTAAAATGTTAATATCTCCTAAGCAGTACTTTAAATACATTTCTATTCTTTCTTCAATGTTTTCTTTTAAATAAATAAATATATATACTAATGGGACATAGATATGTGGAACTCATCATTGTACTTATTCATAAATCATATATCATGTTGTTATCTTCTTCTTTTTTTAGATTCGTTCTTTCTTGCTCGCTATGACAAGTGTTACTGTACAGAGTGTCACGCGTCACGCAGTGAGAAGCTGTATTACACTCAGGGTACACCAGCAAAGGATTATGCTCTACCAGTTGGATGGGCTCGCTTTTCGTTAAAGTAAGTGGCGTATTTGGTAACGATGTTTACAATTCCTCTACTTTAATGCTTTAATGCTTTAATGCTTTAATGTAGTACTCCTAAAAAACAGCTAACGCTATACTAGGAGAAAATTAAATATATAACTACATATAATTAACAATTGATAAGTTAGAATAAGAAATAATAATACATAAATACTAACAATACTAATTAATACTGAATGCCAATAAAAATAACAACAATAAATTAATAATTAAACAACAATGGTAACGATAATAATAATAATAATAATAATAATAATGAAAAATTTAGAATGAAAAATATATATACAGTATAGTTAAGTTGAAATGACCTGATAAATGATGTGGCTGATTCCCTGAAGGCACTTAGACTACTAGTAGTGGGGTGGATAAAGGGAACACTGTTCCAAGCAACAATAGTCCTTGGGTAAAATGAGAACTTATATGTGTTGATATTAGCCTGGATATATCCTTCTCAGTAGTCTAAGTGTGCTGTTCGTCTTACTTGTTATTGCATCACAGTGTTTGTTCCAACAGAGATCTTTGGTTGTTGTAATACCAAGGTATTTAGTTGAAGATACACTAGATGTGGATTTGCCATTTATCATGTAGTTATGAGACAGAGGGGCTTGTTTTTTAGTTATCCCGATATGGTAACATTTTGAGACATTAAAGTTAAGTTGCCATCGTTTAGCCCAGTTTTCCAACTGGTCCAAGTCTTGCTGCAGTAGGGTTTGATCTTGATGACTGTGTATTTCTCTGTAGATAACACTGTCATCAGCAAAAAGACGAATTTTTGAGTTAATGTTTGTTGTGATGTCGTTAATGTACAAGAGAAATAGTACCGGGCCCAGTACAGATCTTTGGGGTACACCAGAGGCTACAATCTCTGGGCTGGAGTGGGTGCCATTAACAGAGACCATTTGGGTGCGGTTTACGAGAAATGAATTAATCCATGTAGCAGTTTTCCCTCGTATGCCATAATAGTATAATTTGTTTATCAGCCTCCTGTGTGGCACAGAATCAAAGGCCTTACTGAAATCCAAAAGGATTACATCAGTTTGGGCACTCTGATTTAGACCTTTGGCCCAGTCATTTATCACAGTGATCAACTGGGTTTCACAGGAAAAGTGTCTTCTGAATCCATGTTGTTGGTTGATCAGTATATCATTGGCTGAGAGATGCTTTGCAATGTGGCTAAGGATAATGTGTTCCATGATTTTGCAACATAAACATGTGAGGGAAATAGGCCGATAATTAGCTGGGTTGGACTCTTTCTTGTATATTGGGCTGACCAGAGCATTAGTCCAGTCAGATGGTAGTGTACCTTCAGAATATGACCGTTGAAAGATAAAGCACAGCCAGGGTGCAATGGTTGGCGCTTATTCTTTTAGTATTCTGGCCGGAATTTCGTTGGGTCCACAGGCTTTATTTGGGTTCAGCAAGGAAAGCTGTGTAGCCACACCTTCATTGGTGACAAAGTGAATCAAATCAATGCATGCAGAAGCTGAAAAAATATGCTTTGTGTAGCGAGTTAATATTATGTTACCGAGAGGTAGTACGGAAAAGAATTGTAAAACCGAGGAGTCACGAATTCGGTTACTAATTTAATAGCGAAGCTCCATACACGTAGCGAGCAATCGAAACAATTTCTATATTTTCGTCTGTCTGTCCGTCCGACCGTCACGACCGCCCACCCCACCTCTACTATCGGTAGCACTTTTTCTCTCCAAACGTCTGATTTGTGTTGCGATAGCTCAGTTTCTTTGTTATGTTTTCTGTAATACTTCGCAGGGCGCCGCCGAGTGCTGCTGCACTAGACGCAGGCAAGCAGTGGCACGTGGCTTACCATGGAACCCAGCCAGATAAGATCAAAGCAATTCTTGAAGCTGATGGCCTGCTTATTCCAGGTGATAATTTAGATAAATGACAATTTTAAAATAGAAAATCAAAGCCACACGTACCCCGGTAACTCACGGATGAGAATGTTGAATCCTGTCATGCAAATTCACTCGTTGGACATAAATTTAAATTGAGGTGCTGTTTATCTGTGCATTAGGGAGAAACGGCATTAAAATGAAAACTTATCTTAGAAACTCTTGAACTTGTGACCTTTCCGTCCAGGTGGAAGACGTAAAGCTTTCAGTCATGTCAAAACTACTAGAACAGTGATTTTGTTTATTGAGTTTGAGATCCGTTGTAACTTACATATTGATCAGCCTCGTGAACCACACTCATATATATGATGTTATTTAAATAAAAAATATAAGTAATCAAAATCCCGCGCGGTGAAATTCCTCTAAAATACTATAATGAAAAGTTTGATCTACCTATCTTTACTCTTAGAAGAAAAGGTAAAATTGTGCAAGACAGAACTAAAGAATCCATTTTTGTACGGAATATTTCAAGAATCCATCTATACTCTCTTTGGAGTTGTATCGTTCCTCTACTAAAAAAATGAAGATTTTTTTCCGCGCGCTTTTGACAATATTACCAAAAAAGGGGGAAAGGTTTTCGCTCAACAAGCCATTTTATTTCGTGTTACCAGGTTTCGTTTCCATTCTCCTCGCTGTCATAAACCCTTTCCAGTCACCTTAAGTTGACTGAAAGAACAGTTTATTTTCGTGATATTTCATTCCTGAATAGAGTGGGTTTCATTTGAATTTGTAGACAGCAATTCGGCTATTGCATTGGTTTTGCGTTTGCTTACCTTTTCCATTGGCTGTTATAGTGTGCTGATTGGTTCTGTTGATTATCAGTCCGTATCAGTGTCATGTAACTGTATTTGTGTAAATAGATCGCACTTAAAATGAGTAGTCGGTAAAGCGATTGTAAGTTGGTTTACAGAGAAACAAGGATAGAGCGGTTTTCGATCGAGTGTCGTAAAACCAAAACAAGAGTAAGTAAAACTGCAATGGGCTAATCACGAACTAAAGTAATTCCGACATATATCGTGCCGTCAAGAGAAAACCTATTCAGCACGCGTTTGTCATCTCGATTAACAGATATAACCACCGTCGGTTATAAATCCCCTCAAATCCAGGTTATGAAGTTGTGAACGCAATCCACACTAGCACCGGTGTATAATAAGCTCTTATTTATATTCATTAATCTACCAGGTGATGTTGCTCTCGGCGGTAACGCAATCCACACTAGTCCCGGTGTAGAGTAAGCTCTTATTTATATTCATTAATCTACCAGGTGATGTTGCTCTCGGTGGTAACGCAACCCACACTAGTCCCGGTGTAGAGTAAGCTCTTATTTATATTCATTAATCTACCGCACACTAGTCCCGGTGTACAGTAAGCTCTTATTTATATTCATTAATCTGCCAGCCGGATGTTGCTCTCGGTGGTAACGGAATCCACACTAGTCCCGCTGTAGAGTAAACTCTTATTTATATTCATTAATCTACCAGGTGATGTTGCTCTCGGTGGTAACGCAATCCACACTAGTCCCGGTGTAGAGTAAGCTCTTATTTATATTCATTAATCTACCAGCCGGATGTTGCTCGGTGGTAACGCAATCCACATTAGTCCCGGTGTAGAGTAAACTCTTATTTATATTCATTAATCTACAAGGTGATGTTGCTCTCGGTGGTAACGCAATCCACACCAGTCACGGTGTAGAGTAAGCACTTATTTATATTCATTAATCTACCCAACACTAGTCCCGGTGTACAGTAAGCTCTTATTACTCGGGCTGCCTGTGGCAGCACCGAGTCTAAATCTGCAAGCCGTTATTTTTTTGTTTTTTTGTTTTCGTTTTGTTTCATGTAGCAAAATTTCTGCGCATGCGTTAAAGGTCAAATTCACACCAATCAGATTGCACTGTGCTGGTCACGCAACAATCGCCAGTTTAATTTATTTACATAATTTAATACAGTAAAGCAAGATGGCGGAAGACCCGCGAGGAATTTTCTCTCTAATTTGGAGTCCCATCTCTCAAATGTAAGCCAGTTTAATGTTTTATTTAACTTCACTCGTGCGAAAGCCTTCCAACAGGGTCAGGATATTTCAACTACCGCTATTGTCGGAGCCGAAGGACCGCGTTTTTTACCCAGCTGGCCAGTGATTTTATATACGACACGTACGTACGACGACCCGAAGCCAGTGAAAGGGCCAGGATCCGGAAAGCTAAAATTCGAAGAAATAGATATTGGAATCTATAAGCCATCGGCTCGCTGTGCTGCATTTAAAACATCCGAGGAGAACATCTTATTTTGGGTGAAGGCACTTCAAGACCAATATTATGAGTCTCTTAAAAACTGTCAGAGATTTAAATTTACCGTAAGTTGGATCAGAGAGTATTGAGATCAAGTTATTTCGTTCCAGCGAGGATATTGACCTAGCGGAAACGGTACAAGCTGTCGAAGGATTTTACTTATAATCATCCACGTCTACTTAACAACAGGAATAGTTATGTGCCAAGACATGGGCAAAGATTGAGTTTCCCAGATTACAGATGAAAGTAGAGAACTTAATGAAGAAACAGAGGTCACGCGCGACATGCTTGAGAACATGAACATGTTCAACACTTTATGTTATACTAAGAAAACAAAACAAATTACAGAGCCTGCAAGTTCACAAGTCAATGAAAAACCCCAAGAGCCTGAGTCAAATTCAAACCGGAAGAGACGGAATTCTTTAGAATCTTCACGAGGATTGTTAGCCCGCAATAAGAACTCTCTCGCTGCTTTAACGACCTTGATTTGTAACATGGAGGCTGACCTAACTGATATGCGTAATGAATTCTTACTCTCGTCACATCGAAACGAAACTCAGTCATTCGGAAGACAAATTAGTGCAGCAAGATAATATATACAAGACCGAAATCAAGATGCTGTCATCACCTTTATTGACCTAGAAGTTGAAAATGGCGAGTTGAAAGCGGATATAATAAAGCTGAGATTAGACTTTCAAACTTAAAAAAAAAATTCAAGAATACAAAAAATAAGACAATGAAAGACCAAGGTCTCCAGTGTTCCGAGACTACCCAACGTACTGAAGCTTTAGCAGCGAATCAATTTGTTCAAGAGCCATCTTTCTTACATGACAACCCGATCCCTATTCATCAGAATACATTTTCTGTGCTAAATGACGAGAGTTTACAATCACCTGACCGACAACCCACTACTAAAGAAAGGGACCATGAAGTACGGTAGTACGGTTAATTCTCGGGTTCAAAACAATGAATATATGCCTGCTCAAATGCAGTGTGTTAAACGAATAAGTAGTGTTTAAATTAAAACGTCAACATACGAGAAAAATAACAATATTAAATTACATATATACTAGGGGAGCAGAGAATGAAAGTCACCGCGCTACCGGCCACTACTAAAGACTGCTAAATTCAGCTAATAATTCTTCCCTTTGGTTATTACTAAGAGTATTTCAAATGAAAGTGTATTTCATCTTCAATCTCATGTGGCCCGAGTGAAAGCCCAAATGGGCTCTTGTTTATATTCATTAATCTGCCAGCCGGATGTTGCTCTCGGTGGTAACGCAATCCACATTAGTCCCGGTGTAAGTAAACTCTTATTTATATTCATTAATCTACCAGGTGATGTTGCTCTCGGTGGTAACGCAATCCACACTAGTCCCGGTGTAGAGTAAGCTCTTATTTATATTCATTAATCTACCAGGTGATGTTGCTCGGTGGTAACGCAATCCACACTAGTCCCGGTGTAGAGTAATCTCTTATTTATATTCATTAATCTACCAGGTGATGTTGATCGGTGGTAACGCAATCCACACTAGTCCCGGTGTAGAGTAAGCTCTTATTTATATTCATTAATCTACCAAGTGATGTTGGTCTCGGTGGTAACGCAATCCACACTAGTCCCGGTATATAGTAAGCTGTTATTTATATTCATTAATCTACCAGGTGATGTTGCTCGGTGGTAACGCAATCCACACTAGTCCCGGTGTAGAGTAAGCTCTTATTTATATTCATTAATCTACCAGGTGATGTTGCTCTCGGTGGTGACGCAATCCACACTAGTCCCGGTGTAGAGTAAGCTCTTATTTATATTCATTAATCTACCAGGTGATGTTGCTCTCGGTGGTGACGCAATCCACACTAGTCCCGGTGTAGAGTAAGCTCTTATTTATATTCATTAATCTACCAGGTGATGTTGCTCGGTGGTAACGCAATCCACACTAGTCCCGGTGTAGAGTAAGCTCTTATTTGTATTCATTAATCTACCAAGTGGTGTTGATCTCGGTGGTAACGCAATCCACACTAGTCCCGGTGTAGAGTAAGCTCTTATTTATATTCATTAATCTACGAGGTGGTGTTGATCTCGGTGGTAACGCAATCCACACTAGTCCCGGCGTAGAGTAAACTCTTATTTATATTCATTAATCTACCAGCCGGATGTTGCTCGGTGGTAACGCAATCCACATTAGTTCCGGTGTAGAGTAAACTCTTATTTATATTTATTAATCTACCAGGTGATGTTGCTCTCGGTGGTAGCACACTATCAGAAGCTGCGGGTCACTTCAACGAAGACTGGAAACCAAAGGACTTTGATACGAGGCGGATCTTCGTATCTCCTAGCATTCGGTACTCGGGAATGGATGTGTACTCCAAAGTGAAAGAGTACGTATATATATAGTTCCTTAGCCATTCGATCCTTTTAAACTACCCTGGCTTCCAGAGGTGTAATGTTTTGCTCTTTGTTTGGCAGTTTAATTTTGGCGAGCGAGACCGCAAAAATTCAGCCGCTGTGTGAATCTCGTTTTCATTCATAATCAGCAAAAAAAGATTTTGATTGACTAAGAGCAGTGCAATTTATTTGAAAAAAAACAGTACCGAAATTTGAAACAGCAGTACAAAAAAGTTGAAATACCTATGCAAATTACTCCTTTTCACAAAGTATCGCGAAACCATAGATTCTCACATTAAATTCGTGCCGTCTTGTTAGCAAAATTCCTCGCGGCGCCTGTGGCGTTTGCTATTAACGTTTATATTTACCAACGAAAGGCAAAACATTTAATCTCTGGAATCCAGGGTACTTCAAAACATGTTCAGCTCTGGTGTGTATGCGATATAAGATACAAGGTGCGTGGTTTATTGACATACAGAGCTGTTCATCCTAATTTTCTCATCACTTGAGTGTAAAGCGTTCGCTCATCTTCTATAGGATTTCGAAAGTCAACACTTCTTATATTTTCCTCTAGTTTTTCGTTGCGTTTTACCCCCTGCCTATCTGTCTGTCTTTTTATCTCGTGGATCCGCGCAAGCGCAGAAACGAGTTATTGAGACATTTGTGAAATACTGTCACCCACCACTCACTCACTAAGCAATGCCAAATAGCCTTGGAAGGAGCTTGATGATAACAACCTCCGCTGGGGTTATGGATATTTTCTGGAACACCACATAGTTAAATGTCCTGTTTGTCTGTTTGTTTTTTTACTGTTTGAACATTTGTACTTATTATATTGTAGAAATGATGGTGAATATTTTCAGGTAACTCTGTAACCAAAAATTAGTGTTCTTTGGTCTTTAAATTGGCACCGTGTTCATTATTTTTTTTATACCTTTTTCCTTGTAATACATCCTCTTTCTCTCTGCCTATATGTTTGTCGGTCTGTTTTTTATTTGAGCGCTTACTTATTTGCTGCAAAAAAACATATTTTAGTTTTCAGGATCAGCATACAAATAAGTCCTACAAAGCCAAAGTGGCCTTCCAGCTGTGGATCCGTCCAGAGAGCTACATAGTTGGGAAGCAAACCATCGGAGCGACCGAGGAGATCGACCCAAAGTTCAGTAACCAGGAAATCGAGTGGTCAACAAAAGAACGAGGTTCTGTCAAGTTGTATGGCCTGTTGGTCCGATTGGATGAAAGCAAAGACTAATGGGATAAATAATGAGGTTTCCGAGCTAAATACAATTGTCTTCGCACAATGCAATCACGATCTTTAAAGGAGCTGGTGTTGCGCATGTCTGGAATCAATGTTCGATTGGTGTATATTAATTGACTACGAACAGGTTATAATAAGTCCTCTCTCTCATTGCTTGATTGAAAGGATATACGCTATTTTCCTTGAAAAATAGATCAACGCACAGTTTGTTAGTCATGTTTCCATATTTCGATCCTTTGAATTCAACCATCCCACACGTGTGCTAGGGTCGTCACTTTGTATAGATAATCGCATGGGGCCGGGTAAAATTAATGATAAATTTCACGCGTGGTGTTTGCGAAATTGCCCAAGTCGCGTTGAACACCAAGTGAAATTTATCATTTAATACCATAGAGTACAAATTAATCCCTAATTTCAACTTGAAATTTCACGCGTAATTTGTAATTTTAATGTGAAATTTCAAACGCCACCTACGCGCTTAAAATAACGTTTTTGCTCTCCATAATATTAATGGTAATCAATAATTAAATATATACATTTTTTTCTGAGAAAAAGACACTGAAAACAAAATGGACGACTACGTGTGCTCGATAAAAAGACTAGTTGATGTATTTTGCATTGTCATTACATTCGCTTCACGTACAATGTAATCTCGACAGAAAAGCACCGTTTTAAATTAAATTATATCTTGATTACTTACTATTTGGTCTCACCTAGAGGTATCAAGCGGAAACAAGGAACTGCTTAACTTAGTTTGTCAAGCAAACAAACTCAAACTCACTCAGTCACTGTCAAAAGATCAATGAACTTTGCAGTCACAAAATAATTGACGACAATTAAACTAAATACCACACTTAAAAGATCCTTTTAGAAAGTTGTAAAATAACACAGATTAGTGGAATCACCTATAAACTTTTTGCTGTCATGAAATGCTTGAGAAATTCTTATTTGTTCGCTTTTTGGAGCAGAAGCACACCGGCCCTAGCTGAAGGCAGACTGAAAATTTTCGACAAACTGTGACAGCGCAAAGCCCGTTGCTAGACACCTTATCGACCAATCATAAGGTAGAAATGTTGCCCCGAATTAAGAAAACGTTATCCTTGATTGGCCAATAAAGTTAAATAATGTTTTGCCCTCCATGTTATAAATATGAAAATCAATAAAAATGATTTTGTTCCGTGACACAGCTCCTTTAAGAAAATTGGTTAAAAGTTTAGGAATAAAAAAGATTGATAAAACCCAAACTATACTAAGAGGGTCTTGAGGATGGTATACAAATGTTAATTGTTCTGTTATATGGAATAAATATTAAGTTGAAAGATAAGCGCCAAGAATACCATTTTAAATGGCACAGAGGCCTCGTTCACGGTAAATGACTTTCACGTTCACGTTCTGTCAAAAAAAATTGCCATTGGCTGTGTCCTTTTGGACCCAGTAAATGTTATACTTTAATTTAATGCGGCAACGGATACATTCAATTGATGATCAAATAGTCAGAAGCAATTGACCGAACCTGACAAATATGGCCGTGGCTAATTTGCATAATGGTGAAGCACGTTACCTTCGGGAGAAGAAACTGTGCCATTTAAAAGGAAATGTGTATGTCAATAAGGTTTATTAGTTTTTTTAAACGTTTATAAGTTCGGAGATGAAATAATGAACCCTTGTGATCAAGGTTTAAAGTACTATGTAAAAACCACCAAAACGAGGCTAGTCAGGCATTACTGCCTATTCTCACACAAAAGTCGCGATATCGTTACAGCCTTTGTTGCGACATTGTATATCATCCAAATTTTATAATCGCCATATTTGAATTAGGTCTAAAGACGATGAATCTTGTATGAAGAGTATAGAGTCAATAACAGTTCGATTCTACCATGTTAAAGAGTATGCCAAGATTAGTGATACTCTGACTTTTGGGGTGATAGCATAAAATGGTGCTTTAGTTATCGAGATTTAAACAAATAGAATTTTGTATGGGTTTGAGCCATGTCTATAAGTAGCCTCTTTTTCGTGATTTTCTCTGTATTTAAATGTCAATAACTTTGCGGCAATGAAAGACCGAAACTCTCAAACTGCTCAGTATTACTTACTGTGGCATGTTTTAATACAGGCGGCATTACTAGAGGGTCTGAATGGGGGTTCTACATGTCAGTTAAAATTTTGGCCAGTTGTCAGTTAGCACTAGTTAATCTTTACTAGAGAAAATGTACAATATTTGACCCACAAAAAAAAACAAATTTGTCCGTTGTCAGTTATTGTTAAGGCCGTTTGTCAGTAGTCAGTTAACCCCATTCAGACCCTGGCTCTTACTACGTTTTTTTTGGCGGCATTATGCAAATTAGAGCAGCCATATTAGAATAGGGTCCATAGACCTTTCATAACTACCGTTGAATGCGGTGGCCACATTTTCAGATTATTCGACATTCTAAAGTTAAGAATTTTCAAATACCAGCAATAAGGCTTAGAATTCGATACTACAACAATACACAGTGTACATGAATAGCCCACCTCGCTGCTGGTATTGATGGTTACTTTTAAAAAGTGTCACAACGATCAAATTTCGAGGTAGCGATGTTTTTGCACATTTGTAAAGTAAAGCTGCTATAGTTTTACCTGTCCAAACAGTTTTTCGAGAAGACGCCGTGAAGTCTTACCTATGGAGTCCCGGAATCTTGAGTTTTTATGCCCACCATTACGCGAGCCCGTTAACTGTGGCCGAGATAATTTTCAGCGGAAGTGACGTCATTTACTCAACACGTGGGAATACTTTTCACACACAAACCTTCGCGCGAACTTATAGTATTTCAAGAAATTTTTCCATTTTTCACATTTAAAGAAAATAATGAATTATTGAATAGAAATATGACTATTCAAAAGGGCGATGCGTTGTTAATAATAATAAAATATTTTGACAGGGTGCTCTCGTCACCGAAGTGTTTTTCAGAGAGGCCCTGTAAAAAAATGGAATACATGGAATACTAAGTAAGCATAAAAGTTACAAATAGAATAGTAGTTACGTATTAAACGTGTATGGTTAGAGTTTAAAACGATTGATTACATATTAAACGGAGTTTGAGCTTGAATAGAGATAATGATCTTACAGTCCGAACATCTAAATCTAAGTTATTAAAGTCCTTTGATGCATGGTATGGAAGTTTTTGTTCGCCCCAGTTTGTTTTAGGCTTTGGCAGATGTAAGTTTGACTTGGTTCTGGTATTTTAACGTCGCGACAGTACCCTGGATTCCAGAGGTTAAATGTTTTGCCTTTTGTTGGTAAATTTGGCGATTTAACCTCTGGACCAGTTCTGTTTGAATCTCGTTTTCATGCAGTAATGCGTCAGCAAAAAAAGTCTAAATTCTGATTGGCTAAGGGTAGCTAGTGAAGTTATATTTGAAAATTGAAAGACCAGTGAAAAAGTTGAAACACCAATTCAAATTACACTACCTTTTCACAAAGTCTCGAAACCAAAGATCCTAACGTTAGATGTAACCTAGCTTTGTAGACACGTATTTCTTGCACGTAAGTTGATAAAGAAACTGCAGAGAAAGGGGAAGATTTGGGTGAAAAGTTTTCAATCTTAGTTTGCGCGTGCTGCTGACGCAATAATCATCACGTCATTTCGAACATCGAGTCGCGCTCAACGTGGGCGGTTTTGGACACGTGATGGATATTATCCAATTACAGATTGTTGTGAGCGTTAGCCAATGGCTATCGGTCTCCATATTTTGGATGAATAAATTAAGTTCAAACAGACCTGGCCCAGAGGTTAAATTTTTGCCGTCCGCGCGCTCGACGATCCTGGCGCTCGTCAACGCTATTTACCAACAAAAGGCAAAACATTTTACCTCTGGAACCCAGGGTATCGCAACAGCAAATCGCTGGCTGAAAATTACAGGCTCGTGAGAATGCACCGCTCAGTAATGCGGAAGTTTACTTTGACGGTATTAGCCCTTTGGCAACCTTTCTCACTAATTTGGATATTTCGGTCACTGTTTGTCCATCTGGAAGACAGACCTGTGTCAAAAATGGTCATTTTTTCGTATCAGCACTTTAACAATTAAGTGACCACTGACAAAGCTACACCCGTGCCATCGCCTATACGAAATAAACTGAACTATTAACAAACGCTCAGAATCAACATCGGGGATTTTGCCCACATTTTGTCCTGTTACCACGAAAATTAGTAATTTTGGAGCATTATGGATTCTACTCAATCCAATTACCAGTCTTTTTTTTCTTTTTTAGTGTATTCGAAATGATACTCTGAATTTCTAACGGAACTTGAAGTCATGCAGGATCCGGCTAATACACAGATCGAATTGGAATTTAGTGTGTTGGTTTTTGTGGAGGGAGAAAAATGGAGGAACCCGGAGAAAAAAATCCTCGAAGCAAAAGCGAGATACCATCAAAACCAATTCACATATGTCGTCGCGTCCGGGGATCGAACCTGGGCCACAGACGTGAGAGGCGAAGAGTAAAGTGGGCCCAGTTGCTCAAAGTCTGATTAAGCTAACCCAGGATAAGGGTAATAATAATAATAATAATAATAGGCCATACTTATATAGCGCCATATACCACAGTATCATGGCCTTTACATATTACTGACATATCCCGTCAGTGAATTTTTCGGACTGCTATTACGGCCGGCGCCAATGGCTGCCACGCAGTTTACAGTTTAATCTTTAGTTCGATTTGCTAACTCATTGGCCTATACTGATTTGGGATTGAAAACTTATTGTTTGATGAGGAAATGTAGTACCTTTCTACTTGTAATCATAGAATACTACGGCCAGGGTTGGCTTTTAGCACCTCAAATGGGCTTGTGGAGGAATTACAATTAATGTAGCAGTGCTTTTAGGCTTGAAAATAAAACTGCAAAGCTTTAAACACGTCTCACAAGGACTGACAGCTAGTTATCTTTTAGGCTTACAGAAACATTACACACAACTTAGAGCAAGTATACATCTTTCAGTGAGCCTCATATGGATTAAATCAATTGTTGTTAATAAATATATGCATAGGGAAACCAATGCTGTTGTTTGAAAGATTCTGTAAAAATAAGTTATTGATCGTTTTCGTAGCGTACACTGACTGACAAAGAGTAATTCATTATTCCCAATTCATGATTATTAAAGAAGGTTTATAGGGTGTCCGCGAGCCATGCTATTATCAGTCCTGTTCCACCGATCCGTAGACTGAAACGTCGCGGAAAAGAGAGTGGGCAACATGCGCATGTCAGAAATAATAATAGCAGGCTGTACGCAGCCTGTACTCGGGCCGAATATAATTCCAACAGAAAATGTAGATGCTTTAGCGTATACCAGAAGTTGAAATTTTAATGGGATAAATGTCCAAGAAGGAGAAATGTTTGTGAAAGGCGGGCTGTGTAAATGGCCGAGTTGTCCATTGTCCTTATCCAAATTTTTTTTCCTCTTTTCGCTAGGGGGGGGGGGGGGAGTTGGAGCTACAGCGTTGCAAATTCTATCTATTTGTCCGATCGACCGATTTATATTTTCCAAAGCGCCATCATGAAGGCGAGTAAAATGATCTAAAAGTAGCCCAACTTGTGAAAACGCTGCGACAGTTATATAGGAGATATGGATCTAAAGTGCGATCTCATTTCATTTTTAGTTTAAACATTGCCTTCAGTGCGGATATTTTAAGTTCTTGTTTTGCCACATTAAAGTTGCCGAATGCGCTGAAAGGGATCCGAGGTATTTGTACATTCGCATATTTTCTAATTGTTCATTTTTATAATAAACAATAATTGTTCATTCGTTTACCGTTATTATTAAAACAGAATAGCGCTTGTTTTCTCTAATTATCAGTTAATTGAGTTCGTGTCGCAATAGGGTGTGTTCTCACTATGGCATTTTTCTGGTATAACATTCCTTGAGGTGTTTGTTTACAGACCGACTTATACTAGTATAACGTGCCTGGCTGTTTTTACTTTGAAATTTGAGGTGTTGGTATGTTAAGTGGTTCTAATTATCAACCGCAGCATTCGAAAAAATGGCCGGAGAGCAAGCATTCGTGTTTACGCTCTGCTTTTAATTCTTGCTGTATTTATGCGAAAACGAATGCGATTTTGACAAAAATTGCGATCAATGTCTTCAAATGAGTCGAAGAAGAAGAATAGCAGCATTTCTCGCAATACAGCAAAAGAACGGAGGTAATCGCAGAAGAAGGAAATCGGTCTAGGTATATCCAATACTACAGTTCTGGTTTGAGCACAATTTGGTCGACAATTATCAAGACCATCTCAGTGTGGCGTGAGCATTTCAGAGTAAGCAGGGAAACATTTGATTTGATTGCGGCCTCGTTGGCCCACAACTTATGAAGCAAAATACAATCCTGCGTGAAGCAATTACCGTAGAGAAGCGGTTAGCTGTCGCTCTCTGGCGATTCTAAGAAACGACACGTGTAATGCAAAAGGTCTGCTAAATGCTTGCTTTGACAGCTGTATAAATAATCTGACGGGCGTAGTATAACTTGGCTGTGATTTCGGGTGTTTAAGCCGCAAAATTCCTAATGAAAACACTTTGCATGTTTAACTCGGTGAACTTCAACCGAAGTGTTTTCACTGTCTTTTCGGATTTTTTATGTTTAACTAGTCAAACATGTCCTAGTGAAAACACACCCTATGTCTTCTGTGTAGAGCAATTAAGTTGCTTATATTAGTTTCAAACAATACGTAACTATGGGATCGTTTACTCCTGATCCGTCTAACACCAGTACGGATTACAGTAATATATGGCGATATTTACAAATGTGGTTTTATCCAATCATAGGGTAGTATATCACCCGTACATCACGTGTCAAAACAGTCGGATATATATGGCAACATCCAAGATGGCGGAGGTTTCGCTTCCCCAGCAAAGGGGAGCACGATGCAACGATTTTTATTTCATTTCATAAGAATAGTTACTGGTATATTTGACTTTGGCCTAATGGTGAAGAGCTTTAATACACCCGGGGGAGTGATTGCAGAATACCCCGCAAATCGGCTTATTCATCATCCTACACTTTTCCATACAAACTCTGAAAAACCTAAGCCCAAAATAAAAAAAAACCTTAAACCTATGAAACTGTAATAACTCAGCTGGACTAAATGATGTATATTTTACCAGCGAAAGATGGATATCAAATCTCAGTACTTTCTAATAAACCTGGTAATAAAGCAGTAGCAGAATATTTTAGAACGGGTTAATATGTAAAAGCAGAGTTAGGCGCGGTATCGACGGCATATCGAATATCCGATGTTTATATTCTTATATACTATCAGATATTTACATCTAATTAGACGTCTAATTAGATACTCCTCGATCTAGCTCCAAGTTCGCTTGATATGCGATATTATCGGATATTATCTGATATTATCACCTTAGACATCTATTAAATATCTAATTTGATACTCCTTTTCCTCTCTCCAATTTCGCTTGATATGCGATATATAGAGGATATTACATGGCCGCGCGGAGATACGAGTTTTATCTTCGAGTGTTGATGAAATATCTTACGAGTGAGCGCAGCGAACGAAGTTCTCCCGAGGCTTGAGGGGAAATTTAATCGCTGATTTCCCGAATTGTCATGCTATAACTGTAATACTCTGATCGCCGAGGAACGGAAAAAATCTCTGAGAAGTTTATTTTTCTCTGCCTAAATTAAAGACGTTGCAGTTGAGTTGCTTTCGAAAACGTTCAAATGCTTGATTGAATGACCTTGGCTTCCCCTGAGGATAAGTGTGTTATTTTTTAGAAGAATAGCAGTAAAACACAATGTAATTATGTGCTTGACTAAATATTTAAAGCTCATGTGCATATGGTTTTAAGTATCCCACATGGAAGAAGCGGATTTGAGAAATGAAGAGAAGAACGTGCAGATCGAATTACGTAATCACACATGGATTACGTTATCACACATGGATTACGTTATCACACATGGATTACGTTATCACACATGGATTACGTTATCACACATGGATTAATACGTTGAAGGTTATGATGAAGCCAGGTCAGTTTGGGTTCAATTTTTTCACTTGGGAGGGCAGGACTAGTCGTGCCAGAGGGGAGCAAGAGTTGATGCTTTTCACCCTCTCATGTCTCGCCTGCATTGTCTTTCTAAGCTTCCCTTATGTATGGAACATGAGGGAAATTTAGTGAAAGACAATGGATTTCTTTGTCTACTAAATTTCCCTCATGTTGATGCATGAGGGAAATTTAGAAACATCTATCTCTAATGAGGGAATCTCGGGTTTAAATTCACTCGGAGAACAAAGAAAACCGAGGCGATCATGGTATTACTGATAATATCACCTTAGACATCTATTAGATATCTAATTAGATACCCCTTCGCCTCTCTCCGATTTCGCTTGATATGCGATAGTACGTAGAGGTTATATTGACCAAGCGTGAACATGAACGACGCCAGTATTCCCCCATCTTGACCGAACAAGCTTGGTCAATAAGGTTTCTATTATATAGCGAAAATGAATAAAATCCCACTTTGACGCACGCGCCAGGAACCCATTGCGTGGTAAACTGAAGAGCGAATAGAAATCAAGTTAAAATTACACTGAGACTCGACGACTTTCACTTGAAGTTCAACCTCGTGGCGTTCAAAACAGTTTGTTTTCGACATCAAAAATGTTTTTTTTTATGGATGAAAACTGACCTGTACTTTACTTCAGATGCACTAGGTTATGAGGAACCCGAACACATTATGTAGAGATAAAACTGAATGTGCATATTTGTGGAAGATTTAAAAGTTGAAAACCGGCAAGTTGAATCACTCGAGTGGCGATAAGCACACAAGAATACAAACAAACTTGTAAGTATATATATATTAATTAGTAAGTACTCTTAATTTATAAGCCAATTACCATATGAATGCTGAATTTCTTAGCCCATACAATAAAAAAACCTGCTTTCTTTGATGAAACTGTGTGCTAAGTTTACTCGTTTCCATAATAATTTTATTTCTTTGTAATAAATTGTACAACGATTGAAGTAGGGGAAGCGTCACATATTGATTTTTCCACGAGAAATGTCCAGCGAAATTTCTTTTTCAACCATATCACGTGACTTATATATTAAAGAGTATGAAAGTTAAAATTCAATCTTAAGTAAGTTAAGCTATATCTATTCAAACGATCATAAATCAGCTGTATCACCATACCGGAAATAGATCGTTCTCTTTGATTGTCGACCTAGTGATCAACATTTGAAAAGTATTCCAATAATGTTTTTTGCTCTTCAAAGTTTTCTCATAAACTTTAAGCTTCCGGCAAAATGGAGACTTGGAATACGTCAATGCCCATTCACGTGTACACTTGTACATTGCTCAAGAAGTTTTATTAACTTGCGTTACATCAAACATAAGCGACGGCCGGTCTGCTTTTATCTGGCCTTTCTTCAACTTCCTGTTAACCCTCGAGTCCCTGTCCTTTGGACCGAGAATGAGGAAGTCGGCGTCCCCACGATGTTCTTCTATTTTCGATCGAGTTTCCCGCGAAAAGACCCTCATGTGACTACATGATTAGCTAAATTGTCCCCACGCAGTGAGCATTCGCAATATTTATTGAAAAATGAAAATTGACTGTCGCAATATTTGTTTTTCATATTTTATAGCTTTTGAAAAATGAAAATTGACTGTCCCAAGATTCATTTTTCATTTTTTTCTAAAATTAAATTTGATTTCTTTCAACTGCTTTCATCTTTCACTTTTTTCAAATAGCCAGAAAAATTAATGACCCTAAGATACATGTACACACAGACAACCGCAATCTGCCATTTCTCTTCAGGAGTCTTTACATAGCGTCGCAGAGATATGTGATGTGATGTTTCTGAAAACTATCGATTTTTCCACGGAGAAACGTCACAAGTCAAACCCCCAAACTTCGCTGGACGTTTCTCGTGGAAAAATCGATATGTGACGCTTCCCTAGCGTTGTGAAGCGGACAAACTTTTCTTTGTGTTTTTTGAAGTCACAGCCATTTCAGCTTCTGTGTATTTCAGTGACAGCTATAGTTATTTATCTCCACTAATCCAGCTTCACGTCGTACAATTCAGTCGTTTTTGCTGCAAACTGCAGTTATTTTCATCGAACTTGCGAGAGACGGAAAATCTGCTGCATTAATCGCTCTAAAAAGTTGAATTTTAGCTGAAAAACGAAAAAGCAAAAATAGCTTTAAATTAGTATTTGCCTTCATGCATGTGTAACAAATTGTTAAGTTTCTTTCAAAATGTACGGGTTTTGTCGCTATTTGTTTACGAAGAGTTGTGAGCGAATTTCGAAAATCCTGAGCGGGCAAGATGAAAAAATATTGCCCGCTGAGCAACCAATCAGATTGCAGCATTCAGAGTCATCTTGCCCGCTCACTGAGCTGCCATATAATAATATCGGATATTATCTGATATTATCACCTTAGACATCTATTCGATATCTAATTAGATTCTCCTCCTCTTCTCTCCAATATAGGTCACTTGGTATTCGATATATATCCGATATTATGACGTTAGTACGGTGGCCCAGAAGGGTCAAACACAAATAAATATTCTGAAGCACAAATAAATGTACTCGAAGCACACGGGCGGCGGGGGTGAACTGAATATTGCTGAAGCACAAATAAATGTACTCGAAGCACATAATAATATTCTGAAGCACAAATAAATGTTCTGATGCACAATTATTTTTTCTTGAAACACACAATAGTATTCTGAAACACAAATAAATATTCTGATGCACAAATAAATGTTCTCGAAGCACGCCCCAGAAAAAAAGACTGGACTCTAGCTAGCCTTCTTAACCGAGGAAGACTAAGCGTTTGTCCAAACGAACAATATGGAAGACAGCGAGTTGCAGAGTATATTTGGAAGAAAGTGATTATCGAGTTTTTATATAAACAACATGGCATTGTGTTTAGTTTATCAACTCTGAAACGAAGGCTTCGCGACTATGGCCTGAAAAGGAGAGGAACCCAAATCGATCAAGAACATCTAAAGAATCTGATTCGTAGCGAAATTTCAGGCCCTGGAGAACTTCGTGGTTATAGATCAGTCTGGCACTCATTGCGACTAAACCAACACATACACGTTCCAAGACAGCGAGTTGCAGAGATTATAAGAGAAATCGATCCCCAGGGAACACAGCAAAGAAGAAGTAGGAGGTTGAAAAGGCGAAGTTATTCAAGTCAAGGTCCCAACTTTTGCTGGCATGTTGACGGTAATGTTATGATAAATAATTTCATTTTGAATGTTGTACCGAAATGATGAGGTATCTGCAGAGAAAATGAGTACTGGTGGGGGAGTTTACCATTAATTTATGTCCCGGTGCTTTCATTGTATGGGCACATTAATTAATTGAAACTGAGACAATAGATATTATTTGGTGTTGCATAATTACATGATTGACAGAAAGCTCCCATTTTCTTTTGTATTACCCCCTAAGGCACAAAGCATTATGTACTATGAGAAAGTAGAGAATGACTGAATAGCATACAATGTATTCAAATCGAATTATTATTTTTCACATACTAGGGTATGACAAGATAAAGCCATATGGCTTTCCTATTCATGGAGCTATCGATGGGTACAGCCGGAAAATGCTTTGGCTTGAAGTTCCCAGAACCAACAACAAACCTGAAGTCATAGGTAGATTCTTTCTCAGCTGTGTAAAGGAGAATACTGGCTGCCCTATGCTTCTACGAACTGACTGTGGGACAGAAAATGGAATAATGGCTGCGATGCAATCATTTTTTAGACAGGATGGTACTGATGATCTTGCATAAATAAGCACCTTCATCTGCCTACCAGTTATGCTATCGGAATTGGTAATAATCGTCAAACCGAAACTGCAACGTTGATCGTTCAAGGGCACCCAACGAGTACTTTTAACACTGATGCACACCGCCTGAAGTGAGAGGAACGACCTCGTCCAAGGAAGTTCCACAGGCTCTCCTTTTCCGCTTTCCCCATTTCCGCTTTCCCCATTTTTTCATTTTACAGGCATCAGTGTTACTAGGGAAACTAGATAATTAGTTGAATTTGCAAGATAACACAGTTATTTCGATGTCCCAAATAAAGGATTTGCTCTGTGTTTTGTTGTCAAACACACCAGTACAACCTCTTGGTGGATAGATCTTTTCAAAGGAATGTCTCATAGTGGAGTATTGGATTTAGCTAGTAAACTGCACTTGGAATGTTTGTGGTTTTGCTATCATGGTGTACTTCAAGAGGATCTTGACAAAGTCAAATATCATTGGAATACTCACTGTATTCGCCCATCCAGATTTGGTACTGTATCTAGTATTCCAGATGTCCTCTATTATCTACCACACACATCTGGTGGAATTGATTGCAAGGTGACTGTACCAGATGACAAGATAGATGCAATGGAGATTCATGTACAGGATGATGATGACAATGATTCTGACATCTACCACTCCGCATCGCGCAGAATGGCCTTTGTTCGAGGGACACTTTGAGATTTTGGACAACATTAAGGTCAACTAATTATAATATTAATGAGTTAGAGGATTGCCCTACGATTGGCTTAAATAAATGAGCTTTGGGAGTTGCTTGTCCCTAGCCGATCTCAAATGGAACGAGCTTTGGGAACTGCTAGTCTCAAGCCGATCTCTGAAGTGTGAAAGTCAATTCAATAGAAGTTCGTAAAACCAGATAAATGAATGAAAGAGCCAAACAATAGTTTATCCACAAAACGACAAAGCCCTTCGGCTTAAACCTCATGCTCTCAATTTTTTCACAGCATGTTCACAACGCATCGCAAATAAGTCTAAATACAGATTCTAGGAAGCTGTAGCTTTAAAATGTAATGTTATTCAAGCTTATCCGTGCCCTAGAAGTCAAACAAAATCACCAAATGAAACTGAACTGAGTATACTTTTGTTCAACTCGCGTCGAAGCGGTAAAAATAGCCGGTCCGCAATTCCAACTCATTCTCGATTTTCTCCCAATCGTGTTCAACTTGCATCGCAAATACGTCTGAATACAGATTCTAGGAAAATGTAGCTTTAAAATGAGACATCATTCAAGCTTATTCTTGCCGGAAGAAATCAAACAAAATCGGATCCACAAAATCACCCACAAAGAAACTGAGCTAGTTGTGTTTTCATGCAACTCACGTAGAAGCGGGAAAAGCCGGTCGGCAAACAGTGTTCCAAGCCGTTCTCAATAATCTCCCAGTCGTGTTCAAATCGCATCGCAAATAAGTCTGAATACAAATTCTCGAAATATGTAGCTTTAAAATGAGATGTTATTCAAGCGGTAACCGGTCGTTTTGATACCAGTCTCTTTCGATGCCAGCCATTTCGGTACCAACTCAAGACCAAGTCAGTTCGATACCAATTCCTATGATTTCATCTTCTGCCTTAACCTAACTACTCTAGTTCCGATGAAATCCTATCACGACAAGTAAACTTATGTTCTTACGTAGTTTGACGCCATTCGATTTCAATAGAGCATCTAAAACCAGAGAAGAATCTACTTCAACTCGTTAACTGGCGTCCTCAGTTGTTATGACGCAGAAGCCGAACGCTTGATAATTTTTTTAAACCACAAAATACCCCGTTACTTATATCATTTAAAAGCTTTTAATGAACACTTTCACTTTTAAAACATTTTAGCCAATGCGTTTTCAAGAGAGTATCTAAAACCAAATAAAAATCTGCTTCGGCAACTCGTAATGGCGCCTCAGTTGTTTTGATGCCGACGCCACAAAGCAACAACACCTCCCACGGGACTCAACACGCTGATCATTGCTCGACTTTGAAAATCCCGCTCGCTTCGCTCCGCTTGTTAAACACCCCCAAGGGACTCAACACTCTAATACTCAATTGAAGAGTTCAATTCATCTGGTAGACAGAAATGCTGAATTATTTAACTTTTTCATTTTTTTTATCCAAGGTACAGGGTTTTTTGTGACCGTTTGGAGAGCTTGAGGTCTCATTTTAAAGTTAATTTTTAGGGCTACAAGAAGCCGCGTGTAAGCCATTTCTGCGTCTTATATTTCTAGTTGTAAATCGACCATGAATATTGTTCCGAGCAACTTTCCATACAAAATTCGCTCAAAACTCGCCAAGATTCAGAAGGCTAAGGTACAGGGGTTTTTGAAAGATACAACTAAAGTAAATAGCCCAACTGTTTTGTGTGACCATTAGCTATAATAAGCCGCGTGTAAGCCATTTTTCTGTCCAAAAACCATAAAATTAGAGCGCTTCAAGGGTATGCTGGTGAAGCGGTTTTCGCCGTTTTCTCTGTATTCGAATCTCCCGCTGCCTCATTAACCAGCAATGGTTCAATGATTTTCGGGCCTCTAATGAGATTCAGGGATGAATATGTCCACTGATTCTGGGCGATCAGGAGTATTTCCACTATGTAATGGGTAGTGAAAGATTCCAATATCCAAACAATTGTGATGAAGCATATAACCTTTTTCAAAACCTTATTGTTATTGCAAACAGCCATTAGAAAATCTTAAATAAGTTTACTTTTACTGGCAGGAAGTATGGGTATCTCATGTGAATTATCTTCCCTATCAAATCCCCCCAAAAACATACCCTATCCAGCAGCACATGTATATACCTTATTATAGGAAATTAACAATGCACGTTGACAACGCGAAAAAAATTAACGTTACACTAAATTAACGCGAATTTTTCAAAAGTTAGGTTTACATGCATTAAATTAACGCGAATTTTTCGATAAGCATCTTGCTTTATTTACTGCGATTTTCATAATTCTGCAAACTCGCACTTTACATTTCTGAACGCCAAACTGCGTTTTGGCTTCCGTCAATAAAACCTTCCAAGACAAGTGCACGGATGTTTCTAAGTTTTTTTTAAAGCCGAAAATTTGGGTTTGAAGCCTAACTAGACCCTATCAATTCAAAAGATCTTTCAAAGCCTCACGGTGAAATCACCAAGAGCTGCTCACTCGTTTGATTGACGGAAACCAAACCGCAATAGTGACTCTGAAGAGCCAATAGAGGAGTCATGAACTAATAAGGTTTTGAAATGAAATAAAGGTGCTTTAAAATAACAATGTTGTAAAATAGCGTGCATTAAATTTACATCGACATTAATTAAGATACATTAAATTAACGCGAATTTTGTAAAATCGCGTTAATAAAGTGCATTGTTAATTTCCTATAATAAGGTATACATATGAGGCATATTTTCACAAAAGGGTGTTACTCTCCTAACGGGTGGGGCGTTACTTTTCGTTCTGTACCACTGCTACTGATTGGTTGATCAAAGGGGTACTGGCACACTACACCCCTTTTAAGAACTCACACCTCATATGTATATCGGAGTACCCCTCTCATTTGTTTTTGTTAAAGTATACAATTTACATGACATTTTTTGAAAATTACAAAATAAGATAATAGTAGACAAGGTATCTTGTTTGTATTTTGAGATGTAAAGCATGACCAATAAAATCTTAATAAAATACATTAACTTTATTTTGCATCAAATAGCCTGTCAAATTCATATAAAGATATATTAGACTTTAGTTATAAAATATTTAAAATTAATGTATTTACACAATTATAATTACTAAATATTGATTTATAAAATCAAAAAGTAGAGTACAAACACTAAAAGCATGCAACATAAATAGTACTAAATAAACCATGCTAATTCTGTTGTTTTCTAGTGCAAAGTATTGCATGCTTTTAGTGTTTGTACTTGTTTTCTTTTGTGTTTATTAAACGCAATCACTCTAACAATATCTTTGTGATGATATTCTTTGTAATTTGAATATCATTTTCAAAACAGTAACTGGAAAACAATAGTAAACAACCCCATGGAGGGGGTTGGGTAATAATTGTAAGAGACAACAATAAAAGTACTGTAAGTTCAAATCTTTCTTACTGTATAAATGTGAGATGAAATTAATCATTCTCATCATTTATTCACAACATAACCACATGCCATAATTTCTTGAGATTTATACATTACCAAAGGCCTGGGGAGCTGAAGATACATTCAGTAAACTCTTCTTTGAATGTATTATACTCGCAAAGTTTATCAGAAACTGGCAGGTGCAGTGTGGAACTGCAAGTGTTAGCTGTGAGTTTCTTTCTGGTTCATTATGGTTGAACATCACTCCCATCTTATTGTCCATTCCTGTTGCAGGTATGCTTGGGCATCCAGTTACAAATTGCAAGATATGTGACAGTTGAACTTTGATCGAGATGAGCTCATTAGTGTCTGGATCAAGGATGTTGGTAAGGATTCTATTAGCTTCAACATCCTCAAGAAAATGGGTGAAGTTGAAAGCTATAGATTCTTCAATGTTTCTCTTGTTACTACCAGATGGAGAATAAACAAACAGGAACAGGTCATCAACTTTGTCTGCAGTTAACTTATCAGCTTCAGAAAATTGCAATAATTTCCGAGATTTACTGGGGTTATTCCTGATGATATCAAGTACGCCATTAATCTTCAAACCTTGAATGAACTGTTCTATCTCTGGCAATGTTGAGAGAATTACATAATGCAAGCATATGCATCTGATAAATTCGTTCTTCTCTTCAATGGTGACAATGGGTTTACAGTATCCTGCCTTGAATCTGAAGGAAGTGTTGAAAGAAGCTTCTTTTTTAAACTCATCAGGGTCACTGATCTTGTCAAGTTCTTCCAGCTTTGCCCGCACCTTTCCAACTGGGAGATCATTGATCGATATAGCAATATTATCTAATTTCCCATAAATGATGTAGTCCACAACAGGTGGGGCAAAGATTATAGGACCTGGTGATCCCTGAAGTAGTGATAATGCAGACACTACTACACCATAATAGTAATATTCTTCCTTCTGTAATGCCATGATGTTATGGGCAAAGCTTCTTTCATTTGGTTCACCAGTGAAAAGGCATGATGTCTGCATGTGTCTGTGAATGAAGAAAAACAACTCTCTCCGTGGTCCTCCCTCATCAACAGCTGGTTCACCAATGAATTGGACTTTCACCATTCCTCCACTAACATCTTCTTTTCTTATTCTTTTAAGTTTTAACAATGTGTCTTCCCAGACCTTGCTCCTCCTGACTTTGAGTTTGATTTCAATATCTGAATTCAATTTCTTGGAAATCTCCTTCATAATATCAGCAATTGAAGTTTCATCTTCAAATTTCTTTTCAGTTTCACCGTCAGATGTGGTTTTCCAGGTAAATTCATCTAACACATCAGAATCCCAACCATCTTCATCTGCAATAACAGTTGCATATGAATCTAGTTTGTCAGCAGATCCTTCTCTTCTGGTAACAGAAAGTTTAATAACTGCATCTTCAACATTAGAACTGCATTTTAATGCATTTAAGATTTCCAGATCACTTAAATGGGGAAAGATATCTGTCACAATTTGATGAGTGGTTGGAATTTGCATCGACTTCTCATTGCTAATGCTAGCTGTAACTGACTTCACTGCAGTGAATTTTAGCACTGTGTGCATATATATATTTAAGAAATAGAAAACATTTCCCGTGTTTCTATAGAGTTATAGAAACACGAGTGGGAGTTTGGGAGAATGAGAAATGGCAGTGGGAACAGTCGAGCCCGAAGGGCGAGTGACTTCCACAGCTATTTCGAGTTCTTCCAAACTTCCACAAGTGTTTCTATAACTCTATAGAAACAAGGGGGAAATGTTTTCTATTTCCTTTATAAAATAAACAAATAGAAGCACGGAAACGCTCGCTTAATTTGATAACCAAAACGTAAATTCTCACAACTAGCTCAAGCGCGCGCTCAACTTACTATGTTTCTATAGAGTTATAGAAACACGGCTTACAGCCAATCAAAGCGCGCGTACTATCGAAACTATTTTATAAATATATATATAAAACAGTAACCGATTGTACGGTTTTCCGATTTCAAGTTTATATCTGTTTAAAGTAAATTCTTCGTTGCACTCCCTTAGTTGATGCACAACTGAACCATCTGGATATAAGAGCTTATAGCATCCCGCCGACAATTTAACGACATAATTGCTGTTATGCATGGAGTGTTTTGCGATTGCTAATGTCAGAATATCCTCACTGCTAGCAGATTTGCTAACTTTCAAAGGGAGATTCTTGCCTCTCTGAGGGACGTTCATCCTCGAAGAACCGCATTATCCCAACATTGATCGTAACGTCCTCCACGTCAGTTTTGGGATTTTTCCCCTTCTTGGACTTGAAATGACCAACCCTTTCCCTTTTTTTCTTGGACATGAAAGCGCTGAATCCGACTGTCTTCGTTTGATGAGCTCCGGATAATGAGACGCCATTACTGCTTTGACTGGTAGACGAACTGGTTTCCTGAGCTGGAGATCCTTCCTCAATCGTGCGATTGCCACATTTTGTACAGAAAATAAACCCTTCCTTTATGGCATTACCACATCTGCTGCAGAACGTTTTTGCCATCAGGTCGGCGAACTAATAAAAACGAGCCGGGTATTCAAGTAGAATTTAACGACAGAAAACGGGCGAGACAGCATGGTTAGCGCTTAGTCTTCCTCGGTTAAGAAGGCTAGCTAGAGTCCAGTCTTTTTTTCTGGGGCGTGCTTCGAGAACATTTATTTGTGCATCAGAATATTTATTTGTGTTTCAGAATACTATTATGTGCTTCGAGTACATTTATTTGTGCTTCAGAATATTATTATGTGCTTCGAGTACATTTATTTGTGCTTCAGAATATTATTATGTGCTTCGAGTACATTTATTTGTGCTTCAGAATATTTATTTGTGTTTGACCCTTCTGGGCCACCGTACGTTAGACATCTATTAGATATCTTGTTACGACATAAAAATCTTCAAAATTTAAATGAAGGTTTAAGACTCAAAACCACGATGACAAGGAAATAATTACAAGCATATCAGAATCAGATTAGGAAGGAACCGCATAGTTCTAACTTCTTTTAATTAGATATGTTTTATATGATCTTTGGCGACCTTGTGTCGTGACCGAATATAACCAAGAAACAAAACTGATAACATAAAGTGAAATTTAATTAGTGTTATTTTGCATCGAGGTTTATAATTTTGACGTTTGATAAACCATCAACAGATGTAACCATATGCTTTCGAACACTGAGATATTGAGAAAAGGAGGCAGTCCTGATCCTCTTTGTACTGTTTGATTACGGCGTTGTTCATGATTATTCGCGTTGACCTTTGGCTCAGTTTAATAGATACTTTACTATTAGTTTAATCGTTTAAGATTCAAGTATTATATCGGAGCCACAGAGGCCATGTCTCAATAGTGCAGGCTAGGTCCTAGTGTACTATTGATATACTAGTTTTCATAACTTAAACTTACTTTTGTCAATTTTTTACTCTCAGCTAATGAGTCAGTTACATCATATTATATTAGCTCTACATTTGTTCTTAACCAATCAAATTGTAATAGTGATTGATAAGTGTCACTCAGCGAGAATTCTTTGAGGTGGCTCTATATAAGGAGCGCCCTGAAGTTCTCCTTGTGAGTGTGTTGCAAGTGTTGCACTGAGACGACATGTAGAACTGAAAGAAGCTGAGAATAAAACAAGTCCACTACAACATCTCGACCTCCGTAGTCGTTGTACTTCGATACAGTACGGCACCCAGCAACAATCTAATCAGATACCCCTTCTCTTCTCTCCTATATATATATAGGTCACTTGATATTCGATATTATCGGACATTATCAACTCCTATTCTACGACTTTTGCAACTCATATTTAAAACAAATGCTTGAGCTTTTTCACAAACTGATGACATGGTAAATTTAGAGATTGAAGTCCATATTAAAGTATATTTCATCACTATTTCTCTGATTGTATGTTCGTTTCTTTTTTTGTTCACTTTTTCTTACATTAATTACACACTAGAATATTTACATTACAAGGTACTCATGAGAATGATTCCTACACAAGATGCCACCTTCCTCTTTGAGTCGCTGTTCTACAAGCTCATTATAACGATCAATTATGACGTTTAAAAAAACGAAATTTCCATTGCGTCATGTGGCGAACTTCTGATTTCAGCTTACTTAGCCAAGCAAATGCTTGTTCCGCACACTCAGTATTAACATGTGCGATATCTTTGAACTTAGGCAAACTGGGGTGGTAAAGACACATAGGATTGTCAGGAGGAAAGCAGGTTGGCTCGCTGTGCTTGTTACAGTGGAAGATATCCACTAAGAATTTGCATTCAGATACGAAAATACGAGCTCTGCTTTTTGTTGCATCTTTTCTTGCTGAGTTCCACCTTTGTGGAATTCGCCGAGGTTACAATTTCGGGATCCATGCCAAATTCTGGGAGCTTGACTATATACTATTGGCTGTATAGGTTTCACTATTTCAAACTCGCCGTCGTCCTTTTTTCGCATTTTGAGAGGAGGTACTGTCTCGTCGATTTCATTTTTGGACTCCTTTTCTAGGCCTGAAAGCTTTTCACAGTATTTAAGCGGTTTTGATGAAGCGTTTCCAAACACAGCTAGGACTTTCAGGACAGCAATCAATAATGTTGGGAACTGATGGATCTGTTCTGATGTATTATTTTGGAGCTGCGCACTTTGGTCTATGAATATTTTCACTACCATCGATTGTGACGTACCCTTCTTTACACTCCTTTACTGTGTACGTGTGGCCTAACAACTTATTTGGCAATTCGTAAATCTTTAACTCTATTACATAGAAGTTCTAAGTCTTTGCGATGACCGCTATCGTAATCGTTCTCGGTACTATAATATTTGTTTCCTTGATTAAATTAAAATATCGGATAAATATCCGATATTCCGTTAGCATGGGAATATTTCTTTGATATTATCGGATACTAGACAGATTCGACGTAAAATATCAGATAACTATCCGATACAAAAGTTCCGTCGATACCGCTCGTTTATGTAGAAGCATGAACACGATCGATCACACCAGATATTAAATCCAATAGTTTATTTCATTATTACATTTCATTATTACCATACGGTAATTTAATTAGAAGCGACTAAACTCATTCTCTCTCCTTTTCGTGATACAAATCGGAAAATCAAAACAAACATTTCACTTTCAGCAAAACGTTTGGATTCAAGTGATACGGTACAACCGTAAACATCTTTAGGGCCCGCCAAGTTGTCAGTCGATTTATTAAATCCTGGAACACGCGTAAATCTGAACTTGTGACAACTTTCTCATACAGTTTCTACCCCTGACACACTTCCATATTCTTTCAAAAGCTAAATGTTGTAGTGTATTTTCTCTAAATCATCATGAAAAGAGTTTGGTACTGTTGGTAGAGTTATGCTTGAAATATCACACTGCAATGTAAGAAGAATCAGACCGGTGACAGGTCCCTATTTTGTCGAGAACTCTACTAACAATCTAGGAGGTCTACCATGCTCACACGTCCTACGCCTCGACATAAACCTTCAAGGAACCAGAGGAAAATACTGGCTAGACCGACAAAAATCTGTAATAATGCGATTTAATTAAACGTTTGGTACTCACCGTTTATCCATGCAGGGAAAACATGGCGTCCATCACGCTGAACCTCAACGGTTTTTACAAGGAAAATGAAATAGTAAAACAAAACAATGAACTTGGGCACCATCTTCGATGCTTTGAGGTGAAATATTAATATCATGTTAAAATGCCACTATGCATTGCCCAAATGAAGAGTCCTTGGGATAACTTTAGAATAGCATGAATATTCTCAGAGATGTTTTGGTATTTCCTACATCCTGACGTCACAGATATCGCCACATAATCTCTACTTGAAGCAGATCACTGAGGAATAGATTAAAGAGGGTGGGGCTTAGCATGTAGCCCTGTTTGACTCCAGTGTAATTAACGTCTGAACTTTTCTGTAATAATAAACACTTAATGACTGGCCCCGAGGGAAACAGTGAGTTTTGTTTCCCCGAGATCCTCGATGTTCCCCGAGATAGAGTCGAGGAGGAACATCGAGGAGAAACAAAACTCACTGATTCCTGAGGGGACAGTCATTAAGTGATTTGTTATATAGACATAAGTTTTTCTAGAGGCAAAGGTGTGCATAAATACGAGACCTACCTGATACGAGCGAGGTTTGTCGTTTCCTCTTCGGGAAGCTGCTTTTCAACACAAAACGCTGCCATCATCGCTACGGCATTTTTTAGTATCGTTTTGTTTCTTTACTGCATCCTTTTTGAACGCTTTCTTTCGACGAAAAATCATCTAGACGTTTTGGTAAACAAATATTTCCCGCCTTTTAATTTTAGCTAGCCAGTGGCGCGCGCGACGCATCACACCATTTTCTGTCACTATGTGATCACGTGGGGGCGCGGGAAACATTGAATTTTGATGACTGCCACGTGACCCTGAATCAGCCAATGAGAGCGTGCAATTGTATCTGGAAAACTTAAGGCTATGTAACAACATTATTTATTTTAACTGCTGAATAATCGTCGGAATACATCGAGTGTAATATTGATAAAAAATTACCTTCAATACCTGCTCGTCTTATTTTCTCGAAGAGCTTTTCTCTTGGTATACTATCAAATGCTTTTTTTAAATTGACAAAGGAAGTAAAAAACATGTTACTTTTCTCGTTTGGCACACTGTTAACGTACTTATCGATAAGGCCTTTCAAAACAAAAATGATATCAACAGTGGAATGTACTCGTTTTCTAAACCCAAATTGTTCTTTCTTCTGTATTCCTTTATATGTTAGGTAGTCGTTATGTCTGGTCTAAAACTGAATGACGTAAATAGTTTACTAAGCGCAGATAAAAGCGTAATGCCCTTGTAGTTCTCTATTTCTGATCGGTCACCCTTTTTGTGGATGGAGCTATAAGGCCTGTGCTCCATTCTTGCGGGTAAATTCCCGAAGAAAGGTTCTTATCGAAGAGAGGTTCTTATCGAAGAGCGGGTTTTACCCATTTTTCATTTTGGATGTTATCGATGCATACTGCCTTTTGCTGTTTAATTTTTTAATGGGATTCTCGACCGCCTTTGCCGTTATTTCATAGTCTAACACCCCTGTTTGTTCCGCCGCACAGTTCATCTGGGCGTTAGCCGTATCCACTGCATTGCATGGCCTTTCGATTATCGTTTTGATTTTTGAAGTGTTCGTATGATTCTTGTATGTCAATTGGAAATGATTGTTTGGCTTGTTTTTTGTTTAAGTTAAACATTTTTTTCAGTTCTTTCCAAATTTTCTTTGGATTTTTAAGGTCTAGTTTCTTTAGTCAAGATTCAATTGATTGTCTTTTATTTCTGTTTGCATAATTTCCTGAAATGCTTTTTCTTTACATTTAAGTGTTGCATTAATTGGTCATTGTTTGGATCGTAACAAACCTTTCTTCCGAGAGACTTGATTCTTTAATTCCATGGACATGAAGACATGAATATAGACGTATAAATAGTATAAATTTCATTTTGTACTAGAGAATGTAGCTAGAACCTGAAAAAACCATGGGTTAACTCTCCCATGGTCCTTATCATGACTGTTGTCTATATGTTGGCGTATTTATTCATTAGATATCCTGTAGAAGTCGTTGGTTCGAGCTAGTGTGTAATAAAATATGTTCGTAGTGAATTTGATCTTCAATCGCTCTTGGATGATTCAGCACCTCAGTACTACCCCCAGGGAATAAACTGTTTGTTCACACACCTGTTTGGTGCGAATTTACTTTGGATTATACCTCGTAACATTGAGTCCGATAATATTAAAATAGGACCCTGACCAGTTTGATTCTCGGCCTCGTTAGGTTTGTTTCTCGGTGCTGCTGTCTGGCTTCCTCTACCTCGTTTCGTTCTGTGTTCTGTTGCGGTAGAGGATCGAGACACTTCGTGTTTCATCTGAGAGCGTGAACGAGTTCGACACTTCGACATTGTATACAGTACACGGGATTCTTCATCATCTGAGGGTTCGTTATCCAAATTCTGACTATCTTTCCGTTGTCATCTACGGCGATATTTTTTGCGTGATCATAGAGTTGTTCAAGCTCTGCTAGTTTCGTCTCCATAATTTCTTCTTTACTTGCGATCTTAATTCATTTCGCATTCGAGAGGTCTTTTACTGAAGATTTCAGTTTTGTTTCAAATTGTTGTTGTAGTTCATCCATCATGCCACTATATAAGGCCGATTCCCCATACAAAGCAACTAATTATAGGCGTATCTCTTTATTATCAGCCTTCACGAAAATTTTAGAGAAACGTATGCATGTAAGATGAATCTATTTTTTTAATAAAAATAACTTATTGTATAAAAAACTCACTCCACAACACTTACTGGTATTGAAATCATTGACAGTCTACTAGAATCTATTGATAATGCCTATATATTTGTGGTGTTTTCTTGGGTTTCTCTAAACCCTTCGATACAATCAATCACAACATCCTTTTAGGTAAATTGAACAATTATGGAATAGGAGGAACTGCCCTAAACTGGTTTAACAGTTATTTAACAAATCGTAAACAATTAGTTGCAATTGGTAATGTCCATTCTCACAATACTGATATGTATTGTGGCATTCCACATGGATCAACACTTGCCCCCCTAATGTTTCTCATTTATATTAATGAAATTAATAATAGTAGTAACCTTAGTATCAATAAGACTATTTGCAGATGAAACTAACATTTATTTCAGACAATAATTTTAATAATCTTTCTGAGTACTAGTAAATAAAAAGCTTTCCAAATTAGCAGAATGGCTTAAAGCCAACTAATTATCACTTCATATCTTGAAATCAAAATATACGTTAACTAATTTAAATATCCAATTAGGTGGCACTGTATTAAACCAAACTGACTATGTAAAATATTTAGGTGTATATATTGATCAAAATTTAACATAGAAGTCTCACATAAACTATATATCTAAGAAAATATCCAAAAATGTTGGTAATATATCCAAACTACGACACTTACTACGTTGACTATACTTACAGTATGGTGTTAGCACTTGGGGAAATACCTACAAAACACGTCTAGCTCGATTAAACACATTAAATAACAAAGTTATCAGAATAATGACATTTTCAGATTTTCAATCCCATGCTCTTTTTAAGTACCTTGGTATTCTACAAATATCAGAAATTACTTACTTACATATTGCTCAAAATTATGCAAAACCAACTTCTAACATACATAACTATAATACCAGACATGCTTCAAACAACATTTGTGTCTTACCAGCCTCAACAAACTATGGAAATATTCTATTAAATCAACTGGTATTAAACTCTGGAATAATTTACCAACTAGTACAAGAGATCTTCAATGCTCAAAATTTAAAAGTCGCATAAAAATAACTGTTTAATGGCCTACATGTAAATGTTTATTTCCTTTCACTTTATACTTATGATGAAATTATGATTAACGAAATGATACAATTTAATGTACATTTCTTATTTGTTATTGTTGTCTTGTTTACCGTACATTAGCAGTCTTTAAAGTCTTTTTAATTTTTTTAATTATCTATTATATGACTACGATTATTTGGATTTATAGGCAAAGGCAGATCAAACTACACATATTTATTTCACTTTATGGGGAGGAGGCTTAGTCAAAAATTAGTTCCGTTAAC